>CM021102.1:386723946-386841417 GCA_007115665.2 Sequoiadendron giganteum
TAATCCCTCAACTGCTATACCTTCTTAATCACTCAACCCTCAATCCTCAACCCTTAAACCCTAATCCCTCGATCCTTAAACGCTAATCCCTCAACCCCTATACCCTCTTAATCGTGCAACCCTCAATCCTCAACCCTCAGCCCTTAAACCCTAATCCCTCAACCCCTATACCCTCTTAATCCCTCAACCCTCAACCCTTAAACCCTAATCCCTCAATCCCTATACCCTCTTAATCCCTCAGCCCTCAACCCTTAAACCCTAATCCCTCAACCCCTATACCCTCTTAATTCATCAACCCTCAACCCTTAAACCCTAATCCATCAACCCCTATACCCTCTTAATCCCTCAACCCTAAACCTTCAACCCTTAAACCCTAATCCCTCAACCACTATACCCTCTTAATCCCTCAACCCTCAACCCTATTAATCCCTCAACCCTCAACCCTTAAACCCTAATCCCTCAACTCCTATACCCTCTTAATCCCTCAACCCTTAAACCCGAATCCCTAAATCCTTAAACCCTAATCCCTCAACCCATATACCCTCATAATCCATTAACCCTCAATCCTCAATCGTCAACGCTTAAACCCTAATCCCTCAACCGCTATACCCTCATAATCCCTCAAACCCTAATCCTTCAACCCTTCAACCCTAATCCCTCAATCCCTATACCCTCTTAATCCTTGAACCCTCAACTCTCAACCCTTAAACCCTAATCCCTCAACCACTATACTCTCTTAATCCCTCAACCCTCAACCCCTAAACGCTAATCCTTCAACCCTTAAACCCTAATACCTCAACCCCTATACCTTCTTAATCCCTCAACCCTCAACCCTCAACCCTTAAACCCTAATCCCTCAACCCCTATACCCTATTAATCCCTCAACCCTCAACCCTCAACCCTTAAACTTTAATCCCTCAACCCCTATACACTCTGAATCACTCAACCCTCAACCCTTAAACCCTAATCCCTCAAATCCTATAACCTCTACTCTATAACCTATTAATCCCTCATCCCTAAACCCTAAACCCTTAAACCCTAACCCATAAACCCTCTACCCTCTACCCTCTACCGCCAATCCTATACCCTCTACCCTCAACCCTAGTCCCCCAACCCTTGAACCCACTTAGTAAACTCTCTACCCTAATCCCTCAACCCTCTTGACCCTTAAACCCTCAACTCTTAAACCCTTAAACACTCAACCCTAAACCCTCGACCCTCAACCCTAACCCCTTAAACCCTAAATTGTTAAACCCTTTACCCTCTACCCTCTAACCTCTACCATCAACCCAATACTCTCTACCCTAAACCCTAATTCCTCAACCCTTAATCTCTCAATCCCTATAGCCTCTACCCTATATATTGGACCCTCAACCCTAATCCCTCGACCTTATACCTTAAACCCTCAATCTTCAACCCTCAACCCTTAAACCCTCTACCCTTTACCCTATACATTAAACACTCAACCCTCAACCCTCAATCCTTAAACCCTAAACCCTCTACCCCTTACATTGGACCCTGAACCTAATCCTTCAACCATATACCCTCAAAACTATACCCTAAACCCTCTACCCTCAACCAAGTAAACCCTTAACCCTAAACCCTTAACCCCAAACCCTTCAACCCTAAACGCTTAAACCTAAAACCTTCTACCCTATACCCTCAACCAAATACCCTCTACCATCAAACCTATTCCATCAACCCTCAAACCTTAAACCCTACTACCCTAGAAACCATCAACCCTATAGGTCCTCCATCCTAATCCCTCAACCCTTATCACTTTCTCTCTATCTATACATCTCACCTCTCCCTTCCTCCCTCCCTCGCACCCTCCCTCCTAGCCTCTCTAATTGTCTCTATCTACCGTCTCCCTCTTTCTGCATACCTCTCATTCAATCAATCCCTACCACCCTCTCTCACTCCCTCTCTCTCACACTCCCTCTCACTACCTATCTCTTAAGTCTCTCCCTCTCACCCCCCTCACACTCTCAAGTCTCTCCACTCTCAAGTCGCACCCTACCTACATAACCCTCTCTTTCTCTTTGTCTCTCTCTCTCCCTCTCCCTCAATTCTCTCTCTCCCTCTCCATCAATTCTCTCTCTCTCTCTCTCTCCCTACCCTCTAACCCTACCTAGCTCCCCCTCTCCCCACTCCCTCTCTCTTAAACTCTCACTTCGACCCCCTCTCCATCTCTCTAGACTCTCTCTAAACTCTCCCTTCGTCTAAAGACATACATAAATGCATACATACAAGCATAATACATTTGTACATATAATCTTACATCCATACAAGCATACATACATACATGTACACAAAAATATACCAGCATACATAAATATATTAGCATTTAACATAAAGTAAGAAATAACGTGATCGCGTTATGGCTCAGTAGACATGTTCCCCGCAGAAGCAAAAACCATGTAAAGTGAGAAATAACGCGCACGCGTTATAATGAGAGCATGTTATAATGCACTCGTGTTATATCTTGCTTGGAGAATTACCGAACTTTAAGCTTGGTATTGCCTTGGAATTCCAACCCAAAGGTTTGGAGGGCATTCCCAATGACCAGAGACGTGTTTTTAAGAGATCCACCATATTTCTCATAATCGAGTTCGTGCTCACTGTTAGGATTGCACATGGTTCAATATTGAAAAAATTGAGCACATGGGTAATGTTGGGTTATCTCTTAGCTATCCAACGATGTAATTTTTTTCACATTCTGAAAATGTTAAGTCTTTCATCCATAATTTATTTTATCTGTATGTCTTTTTTTTTCCAAAAAGCAGCATTTGGTATTTTTTTCATTATAAATTAACCGTTCATCAATTTTTCAAATAAATTACATTTTTAGAAACTAGACTCCATTCTACAAAATAAAAAAATTAAAAGAAAAAAAAATCAATTAGTTTCCAAAATTTGTAGGGGTAGCACGACCAAAATTCTATTTTCAGGATATGTCCACTTGGCAAATTCATAAAAAATCAAATATTCATTAAAAAATTATCAGAAAAATTGTGCATCAACTACATACTATTAGCTAACTTTTGACCATTGCGATTTTAAAAATACTAAAAAAAAGTTCATCGTACGAGGGTCGTACAAGAGTTGCTATGTTATGTTTTTCTGACAAAAACAACACCAATTTGTGTACGTCCCTCGTTTGAACCCCTTAATATCAATCATTTTCAAAATAAATTAGTAGTTTAGAAAGTAGACTTGGAGCACTTGAATCCTTCTTTTTGTTCCATCTCAAAATTTTGAGTCTAAGTATCCTCAATTTCACATCCAAGGTCAATATTTCCCGATTTCAGGAAAAAGCTATCCACTTAAGTCCCCTTTTTGGGAACCATCTTGGTGCACTTACCCTAATGATTTCCTGTGAGATTTCGCAAGAAAGAACAAGGTAAGCTACACTTGGTCGCAAATTTGGGCTTCCTTCTCCATTTTTGAAGCATTCTTTAGCTTATTGGCCGCAGCCTCACCATTATTCCTGATACATTTTCTTTGTGATTTCACCTATTGATGTATTCTTTGCTCAAGGCTGACATTATTAAGCCTAGTCTTGAATCTTTCACCACAAATTTTGAATGTATTCTCTCACACAACAACAATAGGTAAGATTTTCCATTCGAGCATTCTATTCTCCCTTATCTTGTATGCAAAAAATGCTCAATTTGAGCTCAAGAACCTGTAAAATATTGAATTTTTTTTATACACATGCTCCTTGATTTTGTAGTTGCATTCATGTATTTTCTACATCTAGGTATTTTGTTCTTCTGTAGGCCGAGCTTCCTTACTTTTGTATATGATACAAAATGCTATGTTATTCTTTTACTGAGAAAACACAAAGAAAATTCATCTCCATTAAAGGTCGTGACTACACAATCATCTCGGTGTTTTGTTTTTGCTGAATGTTATCTTACTTCCATGCTCTGATGAAGAAATACACAACCTAGGTTGTGGTTGCACAATCATCTAGATGTTTTTTTTTGAAACAAGCTAGGGTTTTATTCTTGTGATTTCCTGTATCATTCTTCGTATTTCCTTTATAGAAATGAAGGAAACAAGTGTTCTTTCCCTCACTGTACTCATGTGAAAGGCATAAAATAAATGTTGTTTCAGACTATTATATCTTCAAAACCCTAGGGTTTGATGCTTTCCTTTGTAACTTACACTAGGACAGTGAGATCTCACCATTTGAGATAGTGATAGAAGTAAGAATGTATGATATCCCATGAAAAAATAACTTATAATAGCTCTCAAGTGTAAGCTCTATAATTTACAAATGATTATCCTTCATTGATCATGGCTTCTCCATTTTGTCTTTCTGTTCTATAAGAGTTTATCTAACAATAGTAATGACTTCAAATTCCAAGCTACTTTTATTGTAACAATAGCTCCATTCTAATCCTCCATATTGTTTTATTGTGAAAATGGGCAAGCTAAACTGTCATTGTTATTATATGCTCTTGTGAGATTAGCATGGTTGTCATGCTTATGCAATGGTCACTATCTTCCATAATTGATGATTCCTTGGTATCTTATGGTGGTTGTAATGAAATATTCCATGATGTAGAATGTATCCATCTGTAACAAACATGTTTTCTCAAAACTTCTGCATACAAAATTTATATTTACCTTCATGTGTTACTTTGAATTGCTAAAGATGAATGCTTGGTCACTACTTTTATGAACATTGACCACCGTATCTTTGTAAAAATCCTTAAATGATGGTGTTTATATGCATAAGGAATGTTTCCCATATTAACTTACATTGATAATTGATATCCTTTTTCATGAACATGCCTGACACATAGCTATGATATGCATTATGGTTGTTTGTCACCTTCATGAATATGTGACTTTCATGTTTATTCTTTCCATGTCAATGGCATAATGAAAGGGAGTATTCTTTGGCAACACACAACTACCCAAGTAGGAGAAAATGTTTGTCTTGTTAATCTGATACAAGACTTCCTATTATTGTGAGTGATCAATGATAACTCACTTTTCTAATTTGATGAACACTTGCTTTGCTCAGGTAACTGTATGTTATAATTGCATACATATTTTAATTATTGACATGTGAAGACTATACCATATTTACTCCTCCCTTGTAAATGAGAGAATGCAGTATGCTGGGCTCGACCCTTGTGGGAGCCCATTTTCCTCCACATACTGATCAAACTTGGTCACAAACATAATGAACCTGTTCCTGCATAGTGAACAAACATGTTAGGAAAAACAGTGCTTCAGGTGGCTATGAGTTCATTATCCTTGACAGTCTAGCTTTGAACATCTTATGTTTGAATTGATTTGATTGGGTTGATTGTATCTAGTAATGGTTGTAGGCTATATTTTTATGGATGAGAAATATGATTAGGACTATATCCAGAGCTCTAATACGACTATTTTTTTCAATTTTTTGTAGGATCAATTGGATTTGAAATGCGAAGAGAGCTTAAGACACTCAAGAAGAGGATCAACCCTACAACAGGCCTAAAAGGAAATGATGGATATATTCTTTCTTCACATTCTTTATTCCTATTTTATTCTTTAGATGTATAGCCTACATCCATAGTTAGATGCAATCAATTTAATTTGAATGCCATCAAATTAGTTATTCCCACAGCTTGTATGGGACACTTCAACACTTTTCTAGTTTTTAAACACCAAACAAAAATGGTTTATGCTATAATGATATATCTTTTTTACTTCATGATGAATAAAAATAACATTACTATGAAATATTTATGAATTTTCTAGGTTGTAATTTACTGCATAATAAACTGAATTCACTCAACTAAAATATCAGCATAAAATATGTGTACCTTTCACCTCTAAATGAAACAATTGATTTTAGCTCAACCAAAATGAGCTATAGTGAAAATTTTGGTAACAGTTGCTTTGTCCATCAACTGGAGATTTTGCTTGAATCTTTCTCTTAGCCTTCCTCTATGTGGGAGATGATGCTAATTTATGGGTATGCTTTTATTTTTTGACTCAGTATTTTCTGCACTCCAAGCAACTTCCTCCTTCGACTTCTCCACTTGGTTATCAATTCGAGAGGCACCTCCTTGCGAGTTTTGAAAAGTCTGCATGCAAGTTTTTTTAAGCACTTTATAATTAGCATTTTCTATTTCAATAATATTAAAAATCAGGTTAATTATTACAAAAGTTGATATGTTCATTGGGAGGTTATGTTTGGATTGACTTTGGTCTGATTCTATGGTGGAGATTAGAGGCCTGATTCATATTTGTAGACCTATATTCACTCTAGACGAAGGCGTTTGACATTGAATGAGAAGTTTCTTTTTTATGCATTTTGCATTCATTATTGGGGGATTATACATGCACTTTGTAATCACAAACTGAGATAAATTTCCATTTACAGGGGGGTAATCATGTCTCTTAAACACCATTTTCATCATTCTATTGTTAGGCTAGCTTCAGAGAACTATTTTTCTTGGAAACAAGGGATAAAGTGTCACTGCCTTGAGAAGGATCTACTACCCTATCTCCTCGGACTTGTTCCTGAGCCAAGTGACTATGATGAAAATAATTCATGGTTTAATAATAATGACATAGTCTATGGACTAATAATTCTTACTATTTCTGGGGATACTCTACATCACATAGAACACACTGAGTACCCTTTTACTACTTTGATTATCATCCAACAGTTGTATGGAGACATTGAATCTTCATTTGAAAGTGATGTTTCTTTGGAAAACCAAGCTATCGAGACTTATGATGTCTCATATAATGTGGACTCATCTACATATGGATGATCAGTTCATTGATACCCCATCAACAACACCTATTACAAATCTAGATTCCAAAGATGCTTCTTTGAGAGGCTCTAGTGATTCTTTGCAATGGGAGTAGTTATGTCTTTTGGATTCACTCCATTGGGACCAATTTCTACTAGGCATTTTTTTTTTTTGTAGAGTCCCTCATTTCAGATCTAGATGACACTATTGAGGACATATGTCTTCTCTTTAAGGACCACTCTTTTTTCCTTGCATTTGCTGCTACTTCTGAGTTTTGTGTTGATTCTTCGAAAGCTTCCAATGGCTTCTTGCAGTAGGGCATCCATAGTCTTCTCGATTCAACTTTCTGGGATGATCTCTTGATAAGATTTTCAAACTTGTTTATGGAGACTTGTATTTCAGATTTGGAGGACACATTTGAGGGGTTATCTCTCCTCTTTGTTTGCAACCACATCAACACTGTTGGCCCACTATCTTCATCACCTTTGTAGCTTGCTCTATATCAGTCTTCACAAGATCTTGGATCACCATCATCACTTTCTGACATGAGGACACGTGAGTAGTTTTTAGAGGCACACATCATTTGGATTTGGATTCCAGTATCACCCATCTTTTCGGATTGGCTACTCCAATCACCAGTGGATCCTTTTCTTCCTAATAGGAGAAATGTTGTTTGTAGGTAGTGGATCATATTCTATCTTCAACCATTCATCATTCGCATGGGAGCTCTTTCATTATGGGGGGATTCATATCTTCTTTGATTATATTCTCTCTATATTTGTGGGGCAATTTTATATGTACATGGGTACCTAAAATGGCCTTGATGCCAAGACCCATCTTTGTTGCCTATTTAGGATTTTATCTCCTTAGTTAGCTTTCAGGGGGGGTTTTGTTCCCATAGGGTTTTCCCTCTTTTTAGGATTTTTTCTCCTTAGTTAGACTTAAGGGGGGTGTTAGAAAAATTAACTCTTAGTTACACTGTTGTCTCCAACTTTTAGTTACATTTTAACAATTCATGCAACTGTTGTTACCAACTATTCAACTTGGAATCACATCTGTCATTACTTGCCTTAGTTTAAGCTAACTAATTGAAACTCTTAGTTGTTTCCTGATTTTCCTCCTAGGATTCTTCTCCTATAAGGCTTTATATTTGTAAATGTATGCTTTGATAGATAAGCAATATCAATATAGAATTTAGTTTCTATAAATTTGTTAACTGTTCTTGATCATTTATCTTCCTAGATCTGCAAGAATTCTTCAATAAAGCCTTTTTTAGAGTACTAAAATTTCATATGTTTAATGTTATGGTGCATATGCATCTATTTGCTAAACTTAAATTCCTTTTCTCATTTATAGATGCATGGTAGAACTCATTTTTAGAATTCGAAAAATAATAAAATTAGCTAGCTTGTTTATCATGCCTATTCACTGATGTACAATGCAAGGATAGAGTAGTAGAGACGTGTTTTCCATTTTTCAAAATTGACACCTACTGACAGGAAGTTTAACATAATTTCATGGCAACAATTTTTTTCTTCCTTGACTGTTGCATGAAATTACTATTTCTCTCCTTAACAACTAGCATTCCTCATTCTTATGTGTATCAGATGTTGTTGCCACACTGAAATTTTTCTTTTCATGACAATTTACATAATACTCATGATAGAATTTGTTCTAGAAGAAGTCACATAATTCATCCAAATTGACCAATGTTATTACCTCCAAAGTTTCTGCAACTCTCTATATCTTGTCTTTAATATTTCACACTATAGATTTCATCTTCCATGATACATCATGATACCATGTAAATTTCTTTATGAAAGTAAAAAATAATCTACAACTCAAACTGTTAACAAATCGAGAAGAGGTGAGCAATTTTGTATATTTTCATTTGGGTAGAATAGATTTCTCTTTTGCTCCTTAAAAAAAAATTGTTGCACAAGATGTTTAACTCTTGTATTTTCTTAATATAATTTATAGGCACGTTATTTCTTCCCTACATATGTGGAGGGTCAAAGGGTATTGTTGATTCTAGAAAATAGCACAAAAAATATTATAGACGATGTGAGATATTATCCTAGGGAAAAGTCCATAAAAACATGATTCATTTTTTTGAGTGCACAAAGCATAGATGTTCTAAAGAAATCCTACATCAATGCCGACTCATTCAAAAGGCTTGAGGCCAAAGTCATCTTCGATGAAAGGTCATTATGATGGGCCAAGCTTTTGTCAAAATGGGTTGCTAACATAAGATGGTTTGACAAATTGAGTCTGTGATCATCCGAGATGGTTTTCTTTGAATGGTAGTTTCAAAGATGGACTTGGTGATCATTTGAATGAAGTGTTTGATGTCCTAGATAGATTTTAAAGGTTTTGACTATATTTTTTTATATGATTTCCAAAGGCATAATTCTAAGTCTTTGTCCATTATTTTTTTAGTTTCTACATATTGTCATGGAAGATGTTGTAACCTAGAAACTTACATCAAAAATATATCATGATGAAAATTGGAAATAGAAATTAATAATTAGAAAATAAATAGGTCGAATAAAATATGAAAAGAAAGCTAAAGTATGAGAAAGAAACATTGAGCAACTAATACAAGCATTTAAAATGATTTATCGTTGGACAACCCAAGCAACTATTAAAAGCTATAGATTCCAATGTGAGGTTTTACTAAGGACTACATTTACCATCTAAAGTTAATGTCTTGGCCAAGGAAAGCAATTATAAAATCCCTTGCAAAATATGTTGTTACATGGTTTCAAAATGTTTCTCTTTTAGCTGTTACAATTATAATATTATAGAAAAATATGTATTTACCATTTAATATTTTAGGTTTATGGATGAGTAGATAGGAAGACAACATGTATCTAGAGTAAATCAATAGTACATAGTACTAAGAGGTACATTATCTTGATGGCACGAGGCAAATTCACTGTTGAAAAATTCACTGCCAACAATTCACCAAGGGAAAATTCATTGCCATGACAAATTCACCTCGAGGAAAATTCACCACTAGTAATTCACTGCCATAGAAAATTTATCACAAAATTTTAATGTGAGGAATTTTCCATGGCAGTGAATTGCTGATGGTGAATTTTTCTTGAGCTGAATTTGTCAAGGTGATGAATTTTCCCACGATCAATTGTTGGTGGTGAATTTTCTGATGTGAATTACTGGCAATGAATTTTCCTAGAGCCTATCTTGATAGTGTCTAGATTTTGAAATTAAATTGAATGAAAGGAGGATTTTTTATCTTTGTGGGGAAGCAAATAAATCATTTAATAAGTAGTTTGATATGATTAGTTTGGCAAGAGAGACATAATAAGTAGTTTGATATGATTAATTTAAAAATAATAGTTCCATATTGAACAAAAAATATGCACTCTTACATTAGTGGGGTTTACAAATCGATTAAAATTCACAAGTCAAAATGCTAGTCTAACCTTATGTACATATACTTTCAACAATAAATTTTATTATCATTCGAAAGGGTGAATTTTGGGTGTGGATTCTATGCTTGGGAGATAGAACACCAAAACTCATCACTCTAATTCAGGGCAAACCCTAGAGATCTCAACCTTAAGTATGCAAAAGAGAAAGAGATTTGCCTATAGGATTGTCCTAGGGGCTGATTGTAAACTAATGAGGGGTTCACCACTAAGCTAGGGCTTGGAAAGACAAATGTAATGCAAGTCAAAATGTTAAAACCAAACTTGTATGATGTAATCTTTAACTAAATGACCCGAAAATGAATAAAAATATGAATAGAAAGCTGCAAGATGAAATATGTGCACTTGGAAATCTAAAGATGATTGGATGGAACTCTAAAATCTAAAAATTATGACTTTAATGTTGAATGGGACTCATACACCAGGTTGGGCGAATCAGTCCCAGATCTCGATTTTTGTGCAAAAATAGGAATCTAGCAAATGGGTATCTAAAACTATAAAAACCTGAAAACTGACATAAACTGGGACTCATATGCCAAAACTGGTGTATCAATCCATATAGGGATTTCTGAAACATTAAAGCTTGAATCTGATCTTCAAAGTCTCCTCTGCAGTTCCTGATTGATTTTTGGATCTGAAACCCTGATTTGCAACCTGTAAAAGTCTTCCAAGTATCTTTAATGCAAGGTGACAACTTTAACAACTTTCTCCAAACTTCCTCTTCAATGTATCTTCAATCTAAACTTGCAAATCACACACTAAAGAGAGGGGAAAATGTTATTTTATTAGTGGAAAGGGGTTTTCCTTGGTCAAACCCCATTTTGATAATCAAACCTTGAAATGAAATGAAATAGGAATGGAGAATGATGAATGAACAAAATATGATGTTGCAATTCACCAAGCCCTAGCAATGAAGTGCTGCAAAGATGTGTGAGATGGCTCTAGTGGATGTAGATCTTGGTTCTTGCTTGAATAGGATGGATCTTTAATGAAATGCTAGCTTGAATCATGAAACCCTACATCACAATTGTTAGCTCAAAAAAAACATGATACGTGAATACTTTGACATGATGCTTGATGCTTGAATAATTCTCTAAAATGCTTGATAATTTGTTGTTGAGGACTCTTCAATGCTTTTGTAAAAACTTAAATTCTCTTATGAACTCAACTTTGGTATAAGGATGCTCATTCAACTTGCTAGGTGACTTGATTGCTTGTTAGGAGAAAATGAGTGAAAGAAACTTGTATTTATAATTAATTTTGCAAGAATTCTTGAAATTGCAACACTACAAGACAACATCAGATCTAGGAGGATAAAATCCCGCCAAAAATTTGAATTAATTTTAATTTTGGGCCACATGAGACTCATATGTCGAAGGTGGCGTATGAGTCCCATTAGGCATAATCTATGGGGCGAAATTCAAAAATACTTAGAAAGGTGTGAAACCAGGATCGAGACCTAAAACCCTAGGTGGGACTTAGGGCATATGAGTCCTAGACCACCAAATTTGGGCCACACAACCTAAAAAAAATTGAATTATGATTGGTTACTAATTTATTTCGGGATCATCCTCGAAAAGATACATTAAATGAGGCAAGTTGTGGATGCAAAATAAGGCCAATTAAAGCATAAAGAAGTCTAATTATTAATCACAACCTTAGAAAAGTGTGAAAGTGAGTTACACCACTTTACAACACTCTACATAAGGTAGGATTAGGTTTATTTAGTTTACAAGGGCCTAAGACATAATGTGAGTGTGTTAAAACACATTACAACACTAAGTCAAGACATCATTAAGCTCAACTCTATAAGGAGGTCCCAAACAAGTGTGAAAATGTCACTGACGATATTTTTCGACACTACATCATCTTCATACTATGTGCTTTACAAAAAATAAATCTAACCTCATATATATTCACAACTTCAAGGTGTACAAGTGTAGTCCTGACATTCATACACTACTACATTGAACAATACTCAAATGTTACAAGATTATATTTTCTCACCTATAATTCGTTTTCTTAACACACATTTTCTTTTTTTTTGCACTATGTACTTTTAACATAATAGCAAGCATGCACTTTTGATATAAGTCCACTAACTTCTTGTTTCCATGTGTAGGAATGAGAAAAATGAATAAGCAAAAGACTCTTTCCAAGCTCCTTTCATACAAGCATAGGGAATCATCGAATACAAAATATTCACAATTGAAAATGTTACAAATCTTTCCTTCAATTAACTATAAGAAAATATGTAATACAAAGATTTTTCAAATGTTTAAAAAAATATTGTATGTATCTCAAATTTGTATTAAAAATTTATATAAATAAAAAATATGCCTCCTTAATATATTAAGTTACATTTACCCTCTTTTTTTATCGATGTAATCTTTACACCCCTTATGATGCAAGTGCTAGTAATCCCTGTGTATGTATCTCAAACTTGTACTACAAAACTATAGAAATAATAAAATGTATACCTCCTTAATATATTAACTTACATATACTTTTCTTTTCTTTTTATAGATTTAATCCTTAGGCCCCTTCTATGCAAGTGCTAGTAATACCCGGTGCTTAATAATCATCCAAGAACTTGTTTCCAAGTTCTAAAGAAAGAAAAGTGCCATGGGTCCCTCAAAATGTTACGGTAACCACTTTCTCATGTTCCACAAAACTTCCAAAGAGAATGGAAAAAGCAATGGGCCCCTTCAAAAGCAATAATCTCAGTTTACTATTTCGAAAGAAAAGCAATCATAGCCACGTGGTAAAGGTCAAAAGCGAAGAGCATCTTACACAGTGAAAGAGCGTATTGCATCACAAAGGAAAAAATAAGTGACGGAGAATGTTCAAAGCGGAATCTAAAATAATATCTGCCTCATTTAATGTAATAGTAGTTATCACTTCAACAATTATGTGGAGAAATTAGTGGAAGCGGAAAGGGATTATTTAGGTAGTCACCATTGCTGCAAAAGTATAACATTCGCAGTTAAACAAATGTGAACGAGAAGCATCTGGGAAGACAGTGGAAGGGAAGACATCACAAACAAAGAAGAAATGCTACATATTTTCTGAGTCTGCACACCTTACATTCAAGGCCGACGGAACCAGGTTTGTCTTCCATTTTGCTTAGCTATTTCACTCCAAGCTTGCTTAACAGACACCAGATCTGTGAAAGGATGGATCATGAAGAGTCATAATATAGAGAATCATAAGTCTGAACTAAAAAAATTAAGAGATCAAGGTTTTCCTATGTGTTCAAGAATTTCTTTGGTATGAATTGTTTTCTTTTTAAAAAATCGGCTGATTATTTTCTACAAGTTTCCATATCTTCCATTGGGAATTAATTGGGATCGGTAAACAATTCTGAGGGAATATCTTTTCAGATCTCCGATAAGAATTAAAAATGATACCTTTTATGAGATAAATACTTGATAGTATCTTGCATTTATAGCTGTATAACATTTATGAGGTAAATATCTGATGCTATCTTCGATTCATAGTAGCTGTAAACCATTTTTAGCCTATTGTTACTATTTCGATATGTTTTAAGATGATGTGGGTGGGTGTATGAAGGACTAACATCTTTTTTCCCTCCTGTATTGTAGGTTCTGATAGCGCGAAACGTCCATCCCTAAGGATGAGGCATACCAGATCATGAACGATGAGTCGAGGGTGGATGGAAATCTGAGAGTGAACCTGGCCTCCTTTGGGGCTACCTGGATGGAGCCTGAGTGTAATAAACTCATCATGGCTTCCGTTAATTAGCCCCAATTTTCTGTAACCAAGGCGGTGTAGACCGAAACAGCTTCTGGTTTCAAGCCGTTCGTCACAAGACCTTCTTAAAGCTTTGGGTCTGCTGACTGAATCCGTTCATGGGAGGAGGATTTGCCGCACTTTCTGTAGCGTTTTGAAAGATCTGCTCTCTGATTGCTATAAAAATACGTTTCTTTCAGCCATTGCTAAATTTGTCTTTTATTTTTTGGTTTTATTTAATATCATTAATTTCTGGCATGGTAAGGCGAAGGGACAAGGGCATTGCTATTTGTCTGTCTAGGCACCAATTCTCTGTGATTTTATGGTTTGTTAAGGTGTTTAGTTTATATAGTTTAAGTCTCGTGGGGTTTTTTTACCGATTTATTAGATGAAATGCTTTTGGGTCTAATTTTCATCGATTAGCTTTGCCTTTGTTCTATTCTCATTGTTGTTACAATTGTGTATAAAATATATTTACTGATTGTCTTGTGTGCTTAAAACATATTTACTAGATTAGTTTCTGTTTGTCTTGTTTGTCTTGTGTGTTTTGTAGAGAAGTGTACACCTAAAGATAAAATAAATTAACTAAATTATAGTTGGATACATCTATATAATGTCAATGCACAGTTTAGTATATCATGTTCAAAATCATTTAGTTATATTTTTCTATTATCGATTTCATATTCAATACCAAATATTATACTGTTTAGCATCGAGAAATATCATATCATAATCAAAACCATTCAGTTATATTTTTCTATCTCCAATTTCATATTCAATACAAAATATTTTACTCGTTCAAATGTTATGATAGTATTACGTGAATTAACATAAAGAGTATGTCTAGCTTTCTTAAAAACAACATAGCTTATAAACAAAATATTAAATAAGATTATGGCAGAATATTTATTATTTACATAGTAAAAAGTTTTTTTATTTTATTTTATTAGTCAATAGACTACATATAGTGTGAGATTTGAGTCTGAAACAAGTCTCACACTTGCAAACCACTCTTAAGTTGTCAGAAAACAAGTTTTAGCTGTCGTTTAATAGTAAATCAACTACCATTCAATTGTAAAAGCCTCCAAAATATCACTTATCATGCAAAATATTGATTTTCTACCTCGATGGGAACATTCTATTTTCATTTGCAATGTTTTTTGTCAATCTAATGGTAGATTTCTTTTTCATTTGCATTGCTTCATGTTTTAAATCTATATGAAAATTAGATAATACTTAATTTTCTTAAAGAAAAAATCTAGATTTGTCAAAGTTTATTTAATTCTATTATTTATCACTTATTATTAATTGCTTAATCTAGCCACATACAACTATTTGTATCACGTGGCATCCATATGCACACATGCACAAACACATACTCTCTAACATATTAACATACATATAGTTTTCTATTGGTGGAATCCTTGAACCTCTTTTAGATTCAAGTGCTAGTTTTATTTTATTTTATTTTCTTCTAGGCCTTTATTGATGTAGAGGAGCTAAACACATAAAGAAAATAGGGATGTAACTCACTCACAATTTAGTGTTGTCTCAAATTAGTGGTTTTTTCATTCTTTATCTCTTCACTATTCTACATCTCAGTTGAAAATAACTTATCCATTAGCTATATATATATATGGATTTTGGGTGAATTTTATAGTTCTAAATAAAAAAATAACTACATAATAAAACAATTATTTAAATTTTTCTAATTTAAAATGCAAAAAAAATATTGTATAACAAATTAACAATTTTGAATGAATTTTATAGTTCTAAATAGAAAAAATAATTATATAATAATTTTTTTATTTAAAATTTTATAGATTCCATTAATACTCAACCAATAATAACAAAATTTTAGATTATTTCCTTCCCACCACACATTTCAATATTTTTTTATGATTAATTATACAACATGGATGAAGTTAGAGGAATTGATTTTTCTTACTTGTAATTCCACTACTAGTTTTTGTTAGAAAAAAGAAAAGAAGAAAAAGAAAGATATTAAAATTCCTTGTATAGAAATTGTTTCTCTATTTAAAAAGTCATTTTAGATTTGTGAAGGATTAACCATATGATTTGGCTTAATGTTAGTTATCCATTCGTATAATAAATAAGATTTGATATTTTAATAAATCATACAATTTTGCATCAAAGATTCTTATTTAATTCAATAAGATCATTTATTCTTTAAATACAAAAAAAATCTAAACAACATAAAATGTCTATTCAATTTATTCATTTGGATTGTTGCAATAGTACTAATGTTATTTGAAACTTCATAAACAAATTTCTCAAGACTGCCTATCATCTTTCATCTAAGTTATCATTATTTTTTGAGAAAAAATCTATTCACTAGTGTTTATTCGTGCAAGTCCTTCAAGAATATTATCGTAGAATTTATTATAAAGATTCTTACATAGTGGTTATCTATTTTCTACTAGTAGATGAAAATATTTATCTTATTTAATATAATTTGATTCTATCGTTATTGTAATAGTGATACTTCAAGGATCTATCCAATCTAATTTTATGCTGGTTAGAGATAAAAACTATATGTATTTCTTATCCCTACATCTATATGATTTATATTTATTCTTATTTCATTAATTATTAGTCTATAAGGGATAATTCTATTAATAATTAAATAGCTTAGAATTTCATGTACTATTACTAGATTGTCTACTCTGTACACTATTTTTTATTACAATCATTTAGGGACCTATTTATGGGTTCATTTCCCCAAAATAAATATATTAAAATTGTAATAGTACAAAATAATCACATCCTAAATTTTCATCTTACTCTATGACCTATATTTATATGGTCTTATTATTATATTTTAACTACCTTCTTACTAGGTTTAACCTCATTCTAGCTTGAGATAATCTGCCTTTTTTTGTATTAGATATAGTTGGAACACCAAAAAAATTACATGATGTTTTGTCCTATAGTACTACTCCATGTATCTATACAATTTACATAGCTTTTTATAATTCTTTGTATACCCCTACATAGTATATATTAGTTCCTGTTACATTACATATATACAGAATTATATCATATCAATGAGAGCTACAAGTTACATTGATTTATATGAAAGTTAACAAAAAGCATCTGATCAAAAAATCATTACATGTTAGACTCCCTATCCTCTTGCCCCTAATTTTTTAGTCCCACAATTGTTTTTGTTGCATCCATTTCCTCCTTCGTAAACTCTTCAAGACTAATTAGGCTTGGAGCTTCTACCTTGGGATCCTCTTTATCAACCTTTCTATTGAATTCATTTTGAAATACCTCTAGAGCATTGAGAAAGACTTTAGTGATAGGTTGTCCCTCCTGCTAAGTGTGCCCACATCTGACTTCATGAAAATTAATCCTTAGGGTGCCCTCCTCTAGTAGTTTAAGAAATTTTAACTTGGAGACTTTAGCTATCATTGTAACCTATAAAGAAATGTTACAAAGTTTGGGTCTCTTCATAGAATAATTAAGTGCCCTCGTTGATACATTTAACCTCTCATCATTCCTTGCTCTCCAAATGAACCAAAGAATTTTAGTAGAAAAGCACGACAATTAATCCTACAAATAATTTGATCTATAAATAGGTCACTGTCAATTAATTTGCATGCAATTCATAACAATAATGTTAGCACCAATATTAAAACAACAACCAAAGATAACAATATCTTTTAACTTGACCACTATTATTATTATTATCCTCATTGATATTACCATCCATTATTCATTAGTTACTAAAATAATAATGTTAATGGATTTATGATTAAACATTGATAACTATGTTTCTATTAAAACAAGAATACTATGATGATTAAATTGTTAGTAATAATTTGACAATACCTCAGGCATTAATTTAATTCTCATGTGAAAATTAATGGTCTCATTATTGCTTAACCAACACAATGACCATAATGTTATGACCTTAACAATATACCATTAACTTGACAACAATAATAGACTTTGTTGCAATGGTCCTCTTAAATCGAAATGATAATAATAACATTTAAACTCCACTACTTTTAGTCATAATGATATTATTAAATAAAATAATAATAAAATTAACACCAATATTAATATTACTATCCTTACTTTAACCAGTTTTGGGTAATAATATTTTTTTTAAAAATTCCCAACCAATCCTTACTAAAATTATTTACCACCCTTCAATCATTTAGTGGAACATTAACCTTAACCAATGGCTCTGAATTCAATTTTTTTTTTATTAAAGCAAATAGTTAAATATAAAAGAGTATAGAATTTTTATCATTCACAATTTATTTACTAAAAAGTTAAATATGAAAGTGCATAGAATTTTTATCATCTTGATAATACACATTTTCATGAATGTTAATCCAATTTAAATTAAAACCAATTATCTTAGAGTATAAATTACTATTACTATTATTATTATTTTTTTACTATTACTATTATTATTATTATTATAATATTATCAGTATTATTAACAATAATAGTTACACTAAAATTACCTTTAATCTTAAATTAATAGTATATTAGTGATTAATGTTTTTAAAAAAGTTAAGCAGCATTTACAAGGCATCGTACCTTTCACATCGAGCCACTAGGGCCAAAAAGGAACTAGATTAAATGGTTAACATAAAAGAAATAAAAAACAAAAACAACCCATAGGCAGCGTGCAGTGACCATAGAGGCACAACCGACAAACAGACACAGGGAGCAGCTAACTAGCATTGTCCCGGTTTTTAATCAGGAGGTCCACCGCCTCATCACCCACCCAATCTCTGTTCTCCTGACTATTGTTTCCCTCCAGCTCCTCTTTCATGATATTAGACAAAGTGCTCGTGATGAAGTGGCCCAACTTCATGATGAAGCGGGTATATTAGTGATTAATGTTATTTTAATATAACCACCACATTTACAAATATCATTATTTAACTTAATATTAATATTTCTATTATTATAAAATTAATATTAATTTTACTCTTGCACATTTGTTAAAATATTAATATTAATATTTACCAATCTTATAAATGAATTCATATAAATACAAAACGTTAAAACTAAGAATGATCGTAATTGTTATAATAACAATACAACAAAAGTTACCCTCGAATTTAATACCAATTTAATTTATGTATAAACATATCATATGTATAATCTTATAATTAAACAGAGTAATCTTGTGCATGCACTCGGGGGAATACAATTCCGTTTAAAAATTCATGAAAACAAAAGAATTTGATAATGCGAAAGTTGTCTAATTTTGAAGTATCTACACCCTAGAGGTAAAGAAAGGTAAAGAAAGAGAGAGTTTAGAGTCTCTATTTGCCCTAATCGTTGGGGCTGAAATCTTAAAATCTTTCAATGCTCCTTTGCAACATGGGGGAAGGCGGCTGCATTTCTATTTTTTGTTTGTTAATTTTTTTTATTTTTATTTTTGCATTGCAAGATATACAACAGTCGATGACATAATGATGGGCATGAGCACCATCAGCCCAAACTACAACCCAACATGAAAGTCTTTCTTGCTGTCAGAATAAGAGTATAACGTAAACTCTACATAGCTTTAAAGGCAGCCATTAATGAAGATTCGATAAGATCTTCTTGGATGCGGAAGTACGTTAGATCTAATTAAAGGAGTTGACAAAATTTCGGAATGCTAGCATGCTACATCAATAAGTATTTAATTTTATTTGCAGTACACATGATGCTTAACTTTTGATCATCCTTAAGCAATTTTCTGACCAATGTTGTACAAATTCTCCTCATTTTTTTTTATACTTTGCTAAATATTTGTGAAGTCTTTGTTATTCTAGTGAAACGAATTATTTTCACAAAGGTGGAGGGTATGTGTAGGATCATCATTGAAAAAACACGTCTTTAAGTGGCAATAAAAAGACAAAAAATCAGAGTTAGACAATTTGATGTAAAAATTTGAATCAGTTATCTATATTATTTCAAAAAAATGTAAAAATAGAATTTGTAGCAAATTGAATTTAGTTTCTAAATTACTGGATGTTTATTTAAGAAAAAATTATATATTTGGTGAAAATTTGAAATTTCAAAGCAATAGTATTTAAATTTCAAGGTAAAAATAAGAATTAGGTGTCTGTCTAACCACCCTAACCACAATAAAATGATAATATTTTTTAATAAGCTTTTAGATATAAGTAGAGGACTCATGTCTCGATGTGAAACATATTTTTTTATAATTTTTTTCCAAGTAAATAATTAATTGTGAATTGTTTATTACAATTTTTCAAAATATAAAATCTCGTCTGTCTAGCCACCTTAACTTGGTCAAAAGTTCATGAAATTCAATTTTTTATTTTTTAATCTTATAATATGCGAAGCATAGAATGTGATGCATGTTTTGGATTGAAAAAATGTGATACCATTTGAAAGTTATAGATGTTTTTCAATCAACCTATCAATCAGGACTTTATTCATAATTCTAATAGAAAATGAATAATAATTATTTATTAAAATCAAAGTAAAGTATAATTTATATTGGTGGAAAGTTGAGAATCTCCTCTAAAAACCATTTTCGTTTCATTAATTTCAAGTAAAAAAAAGTCGTCAGCCACATGGACCATCATATGGCTTACATATTACCACTTTTTGGCCCATCATGATCCTGTACATACCCCAGAGTCAGATTTTAATGACAAGGAAATATTGCATCGCCCTAAAATGACAAAAAAATAATAGTTAGGTGGGTACTTGAAGGCAGTAAATTACAGATTGACCGTACTTCACATGGTTGTTACACCATACCCGCCCCAACAAAATTCAAGTACATATTCATTCATTTGATTGGCATCCAAGCCTATTAACAATACAACACACCCTAAAACTCATCACTTCTTCTATGCCAACAAAAAATAGTATGAGCAAGAAAATCTAAGATCAAAATTATATAATCCAAGAATGGGAGCAACAAAAGCATCCAAAGTCACGTACTTTACTTCATTTGGTATACCTCATGATTGAATACTAAAACTGCTCGCTTAGACTAGTCCAATGACTTTCTATGAGCTTATCAAGAGCTTAGGTAGAGATGGGTCAAGAGGCAAGCCAAGATGATCAATGAATTCAACAAGCGGGTAGGAAGATATTTAAAATGGAGGCCTGCAAAACATGCCTCACAAAGAAATGTGAGCAGCCATGACCACATTCCTCACCATGGTGCATATTTTGGCAGAAAATATGAGCATTTGGGTAGACTTAAGCAAAACCTGTACTATGGCAGATTCCAAAGTGTGCATTGTACCTCAGATCTTCGTTTGAGGCTGGGGAAGTTTCAGATGTAAGTCTTATACTGCCTCCTTACAACATAGACACTAGACAATGAGCTACTCAACCTATCCATGGTGCCATCGACATGCTTTTGCACATGTTTTTAGTTGCAGGTTTGAACGTCCATGAGGTCGACAATATCATGACAAGGAACATACATCACAATAATTGGTTTTGTGTTAGATCCACACATTTTATTTTTATTTACTTATTTATTTATGTTTGTTGTCATGAAAAGCATTTAAACTCTAGACCTCAAAAAAGTTAGAGTGGTATCTATGGAGATACATTGCTGGCCTAAAAACTCTTAACTTATTTTTGATATCTCTTTCTTTTTCTAAATGATGTAAACATGTTCCCTCTTATGCTTGCTCAAGATGAATCTGGGCATAGCCATGTTTCATTGTATTGCATTTTATTATTCTTATTATTGTCGGGTAGGTTACGAGAGTATAATATCTTAAGAGTTGTTTATCACTTTTTGTTGGACACATAATGGTGTTATTACCTCTCTCATTTTATAAATCTAAGCTTGGCCTCTTTCCTTACCTGCTACATTAGTTACTGTTATAGGTGTAGGGAATTTATGGTGCATATTCTAAGGCCAACATAGGTATAGTTTAATAGTGTTGAAAAGGAGTAATATATCTACGCAAGAACGTACCAAGTAGGTTTTTGCTAGAAGCAATAAAATCAATAGAGAAAGGAATATCATGTACACTGCAAGCATTGGTTTATTGAATGAAATTATTGCAAAACAATAAGTCAGATTCCTTTTCTTCCCTCATAAAACCTTTTACTATCAAATTAAACAATTGGCGAATACAACCTACTCTCTTATTTAATAGAACTACAACTATCACACTTTATTCTTTTCTATATATTTCTTTTGAACTAGTATCAATACATTACATTTTTCACTCAAAGGCTTCAAGAGCAGCATCAAGATATTAATTTCAATTGTACTTTAAAATGAAAGGAAACAAATAAAACTAAAAAGAATTTTCCAATGGACAATAAATTTTCCCTTTTTTCATATTTCTCTTTCATGTTACGTAAAAATATCAGTTTTTTGTATTTCAAACAAATCTAAGAGAACACAACAAGGAACATCAATTGATTAAATCTTGCTCTCCATCCTACCATAATGACATTATGGAGCCTCATGGGCTCTAGCCATACCCCCAAGCAAGGAATTCATTTAGCCCCATGATGATTCATGGAGTCTTACACATTTTTACAAAGGGATAAACTAAAATAGCACAAATTTTATGCATCTAGCTTCTTTACTTTCTATCTTTAAATAAGATTCATATGATATGTCACCTCCTTACAAACCATAAACAAGAGTAAGAAGAAATAAGAAAAAAAAAACTTATCTCTTTCTTTAGGTGAAGGGATTGAACCCTTCTATCCATCTTTCCTCTCCAATCCAACTAGTTTGAGCACCCACTTTTTGAGAAGCATGTCTCCTCTCCTCTCACATCTTCTCTCCAATCTCAAGTATTTTTCTCCAAAAGGAGAAGTAGGTAACACCCCACTCATCCTTCATCTCCAAGATATATAGAAGTTTCAAATTGCAACCTTTTGGATGGGGAGGTGTGGGGTGCACCTACCTCCATTAATAGGAGTCTTTTCCCTTATTAAATATGAAACATGCACTAGAACAACCCCTATATCAAACCATCCCATCTTCGCTTCAAAACTCGTCATTCACCATAATGAGGGCTTTTCAGGGGTCCAATCATGTCCTAGGGAACTATTGCATGCCATATTGACCCCTACCATTATGGTATAGACCCTAGGGGGTTTAATTTTGCATCCCAACAAAGGAAATTGATCAATAACCCATTTTAAAATCCCATTTAAGGTCTTATTTGAATTTCAACTTGGATAGTGGTTTCTAAACCTCAACCCCAACTTACATCTCACAGGAATCAGAAATAAACACCCTTTCAACCTAAAATATAAACTATCCCTTTTTAAATCCAGTTGTTAACTTTATTTCCTTCTAAGCCTTGAAAAGGGGGTCAAATTCATCACCACAAGAAGATGTCTTTTGATCTACTCAATGTTCTTTCCTTATTGTACTGAATCTTCCTTTCCTCAACATTACCAATTAAATCATAAGAAAAAAATCATATATCACAATAATTTGATAGCTGAAATAAGATTTAATTTTGCAACCATTCCATTTAAAATTTCAACTCATATTCACAATTTATGATTCCTAACTCCACGGTAACATAAGTAAAATGTTAGAATGAAAAAAAAGAATGTTATCAAATAATCACGCTATTTGTCATCTACAAGACATCTTACCATATATTTAGGAACACATAAAATAGATTAGATCTTTACTAATCACATGCATAGTGGGGCCTTACACCCCCCTCCTCTTAGCTTAGACTTCCTCCTGGAAGTCATTACGGTCTAGAAATCCTTTTTATATAGTGATGCATGTAAATCCATTAAACATATTAATTACCTTTCTTTCTTGATGAGATAATCTAACATGTGACTATAAGCACACATTAAAATCATTCTTTCCATGAATCAAACATCTAAACACTTAGAATAAAATTTCTCACCATATAGTAATTATTTGATATAGTAGTCATCCATGTAATCAACATTCTCAATTAAAAACTACACCAACATATGTCCAAACACATTAACATCCTTGGAAACCATTCAAGGTTCAATTTTTTCATTAGAAACATCACTCATGATGTTAGAAAATATTTTAATTACCATATAATTCATGTCTCAAGAGAAATAGTCAGAATTTTAGTATCACTTTCTTTCATATAGAAATTAAGTATTTTCACATGTCATTTATTTACAAATTTGTAACCCATACATCACAAAAATTACACATAATTCCCATCACAAGGCTCAATGGGATTTATAAGGATGGGGATTCTTAGATATCATGGCCATTAGGAAGGATGGTCTCAAGGCCCCTCTCTAAGGACCCTTCCATACATCTCCTAGGTACCTTCCCTTGTTTGTGTAAGGGGGTTAGCCTCCAAGAGAAAGGTATTAAAATAATAATCATAGAAAGTTCTAGTGGAAGAATAGATTAATGACCATCCCATACTGGTCCCATTCACAACCCCTTTCAAATAATTTATAATTCCCTAGCGCATCTACTCCCTTAGACGACCTGCCAGGGAACCCCCAAGATATGACAGTTTTACAAATGTCACAATACACCACACTTGCCAACAGTTAGAAAAAAAAAAAGCCTCAAACTATATAAAATTATAAACCAACATATCAATAAACAATAAATACTATAAATTCAAGATGAAAACTAAATAAAGATATGTTGCAGCTGCATTTTAACATTCCAATATTAATTCAAAAATAGAAATTAAATATGTCCTTGAGGCAATGGACTACGATAAATTTCAAATGGCTAAATAGCCCCTAATAAAAGAAATATAAAATCTAACACTGCTGGCATAAAATAAAATAAAATAGCAATTCAAAAATTTCCAATAACAATAAACATTTCACATTACAAGCACCATGTGACTTTGATAAAGCCACCTAAGGGGAGGAGAGGACTGGTGGTTCTCTAACCACATAAGTATAACAACATGCAATAATTGGTGGTCCCTGACCATATAAATATGATTGTGCACAATATCATGATGGACTCATCCACATAGCATCAATGCCTTGCATTGTTGAAGTATCCAAAATATGTGATCAATGTGGCCCAGGTAATTCCATCCTTTAGCCATGGGTTATAGAGATCAAGGAGTGGGTTTGCACTAGGAACCAACAAGTTTGGTTCTCATGTGGGCATTAGGTTAGGAACACATCCAAGAGAAACCATGGAGTTCCTACTTGGGGTTCTCTCACCCCTCAACCCCTATTTACACTAGCAGAACTCTCAATCCCGTAGGGGAGCCGTACGGTAGGGGTACACATTTAGTATAGACACAAGACTTACACAAAGAATTACTTCAAATTTCATTTAGTAGACATACATATACACATATCATGTTTACATTATTTTATAATTAACTAACTTACACAAAGGTCCATCACAAAGGATACACATAAGGGATCATACTTGAAGTCCCTTACCCTTATCCCAAGTTAGATACCCTGTATGTCATACTTGGGGCACAAAAAATTTATTGGTTTTCCACTTCACAAGTCATAACACAACACACTTTATGAAATTCACCATATTATAGAACAAAATAATTCACTTAAATGCATTCTAGATATTTTCTTTATACAATATTAACTTTTCTTCTCAATTTTGGAGTATCCACACACTTTGCATAAGTACAATAAATCACTAGACGATGTGCAATGGTAGCTTAGATATATTACTCTATCTTCTTAGAACTCAACAATACTTGGTTCACCACACTTTCCATCTTTCCAAGTTAGTGTTTGGCATCACTTTTAAAATCAAGATTGGTTTTATATAGTTATCCATACCATTCTCTCTTTTATTCAATCATGTTTGTTATGTTCAGAACATATCCATACGGGTAATCCCACTATGTTTTTTACACATGCTAAAGAAAGTTTCCTACTTAATAAGGAAGATATTTAACCATTTTTATTTGAAACATCACAATATGAGACAATAAAACCAACTCACTGCATAAAACACATGACAAATCATGGAATAGTAGTTCTCACAACTTATTAATATCTTTTTATAAATCTTGCATTTTTCTATCGAAGGTTGAACCATTCAATCATATTATCATAATCATCATTTATTTACAATAGTAGTTCCATCTAACCTCATAAGATGCACAATGAGTAAAATTCTTAAAAGTTTTACCTACTTTAAAGTTTTCTCCTTTACATTCGGGTGTAAATGTTCTTTCGTCAAAGAGTAAATATAGTTAATGGTATAGAATACACAACATTAGTTAGAAGTTTTACAATTCTAGTTTAGTGTCTCTTATCTATATATTTTAACTTTCCCATCACATAATACACTATGAGGCACAAATAGCTCATTAATCAGTTTATAAATTCATACCATTGATTATTCGATCCCTTATGACATGTAGAGAACCTTCAAGGTCAACACGTAATTGAGTGTTATCATTTCCTATATATGACATGCATGTCCTTTATTATATGGGTAGCAACAAGTATTTAGTTCTTACTCTTTTATAAGAGACTTACTAATAGCATGAGTTATAGACAACGATTTAACTCCAATTCTCATTTTAAAAAGATCTCTTCACAAATTTTCTTAGGTTTGATTATTTTAAGAGGGTGATTCAAACGCCATATTTATTGGTCCTTAACAATATTATCTTATTTGTATCCTTATATGCCTTCACCTTTGACTTGAATCATAGAAATCATGTTCTTTCATTTACTATTTAATCTTTAAACAATAGGACACAAGGTCTTGGTAGTTGTTATAGTTACATTAAGTTTACTAGACCACCATTTTATTTCAAAAGTAATTAATTAACTTTAAGGTTTCATCATTTAATCCAAGGTAAAATTTAATTTTTGACCACTCTTCTAAGTTTGACTATCCGCATAAAGCAAGGATCGATCATTATTTAATGTCCTTAATCATGTAATATTATCTCCAACATTCTATTGTGAGACTCTTTCTTACATTGAATCATGGTTTAAATAAGTTTTAGGGGGCTTATGAGTTACTAATGTTCACAATGCGAGTGCAATATTTCTTCTAATGCACCCTTGAGTTGCATTTAAATGCCATTACATACACCAAGGATTATGTACTTCCAAATTTATATTCTCAATTTTCTCTTTACCGATTATCTAATTAACACTAAAGGTTCTTTCAGATGCACACCTTTTGAGAGTTATGAAGGCTCAAGTATGGTACATTATCCTAACCATATAGTTTATTCATAGAAAAACCTATAGAAATATTACTCCAACAACCATGGTTCACAACATGCTAGGCATATTTATGGATAATTCAATCCCTCATTTAAAGGTTATTCGAGGGAATTTTAGAAAATTCTTAATACCACCTTCTTAGGTTGAGCCAATATTTCTTAATCATGTTTCCTCTAACTAAAACTAACCCCATCTCCATCCTTTCGATTAAACTTTGCTATGACTTTCAATTTAAACCTTACCTAAGGCCCACTAGGAGGAAAAAATAAATAGTCTCTAAAAACTCTCTTACCTTTTCTATGTTTGAAATAAACGATTACTTTTCTAAATGCGAACTATACATCCAACAATAATCTATTTAATTATTCAAGTTTATACTTTTCAATTCACAACAAGGCATCATGGATGTCATTTTAGGTGGCAAAATTTTAGCTTCTTTAATCGTAGATATTAGTGCACGATTTATATTATTTCACTAACTCATTATAATCCCTAATAAGGTATGTGTAGGATCATCATGGAAAAAATAGGCCCTTAAGTGGCAATAAAATTTCAGAAAAATCAGAGTTGGGCAACTTGACGTAAAAATTTGAATAAGTTATCTATATTATTTTAAAAATATGTAAGAATATAATTTGTAGAAAATTGAATGTAGTTTCTAAACTACTAGGTTTATTTAGAAAAAATAAAAATGTATTTGGTGAAAATATAAAATTTCAATGAAGTAGTACTTAAATTTCAGGGAAAAAATAAGAAGTAGGTGTCTGTCTGACCACCCTAACCACACTAAAATGATAATATTTTTTTATATTATTTTATATATAAGTAAATGAATCATGTCCCAATGTGATGCATATTTTTTTTATAATTTATTTCCAAGTAAATAATTAATTATGATTTTTTTATTACAAATTTTTAAAAATATAAAAACTCTTATGTCTAACCACCTTAACTTGGTAAAAAATTCATGAAATTTTTTATTTTTTTAAAATCGTATAGTATGCAAAGCATAGAATGTGATGCATGTTTTGTATTCAAAAAATATGATACCATTTGAAAGCTATATATTATTTTCAATTAGGCTATCAATTAGGACTTCACTCGTAATTCAAATAGAAAATGAATAATAATTATTTATTAAATTCAAAATAAAGAATAATTTATAATGGTGGAAATCTGAGAATATCCTTTAAAAACCCTTTTCGTTTCATCAATTTTGGGTAAAAAGAAGTCATTAGCCACATGGGCCATCATATTACTTACATATCACCACTTTTTCGTCCATCATGATATTGCACATACCCAATAACTATATTTAACCACAATATCTACCTTCTTAAGTCCAAGAGAGGGAGCATCAAATGGTGATAGATTCGATAACTCTTATTAGATGGACTAACACATTTTCATCACCTGCATGATAATAATATTCTTGAACATTTGGCCTTTGGATACTTAAGTTATTTTTAGATACTTATCGTTAATTAAATACCTAAAATGTTTTAAGTATTTACTAACACATGTCATTAATACTTTAATAGAGATGGTTAATTGCAATTAGACTCCAATGCTTCCACACAAGATAGACCCTCAAAATTTATTAGGTTGAATACATTTTTGAAACTTAATTTTTTCCATGGAATGTGCTTGTTGGCCAGTTACACATTGGCCAAGGCCCATGTTATCTCTAGAGTACCCAGTGTTTTTAACTTGGCTCTGATACCAAGTGTCATGCCTTAAATTTTTGCTAGAAAAACCCAACAATGTTTTTTTTGTTTTTTTCATTTTCTTCATTTTTTTTGTTTACCAACCATTACCCTATTAACCACACCTAGGATTTGAGGGGAACACTAACCAAGGTTTATGTTGAGTCAAAGAGAAGTTACTACAATTAATCCTACAAATAATTTGATCTATAAATAAGTCACCGTCAATTAATTTGCATGCAATTCATAACAATAATGTTAGCACCAATATCAAAACAAAAACCAAAGATAATAGTATCTTTTAACTTGACCACTAATATTATTATTATCCTCATTGATATTACCATCCATTATTCATTAGTTACTAAAATAATAATGTTAATGGATTTATGATCAAACATTAATAACTATGTTTCTATTAAAACAAGAATACTATGATGATTAAATTGTTAGTAATAATTTGACAATACCTCAAGTATTAATTTAATTCTCATGTGGAAATTAATGGTCTCATTATTATTTAACCAATACAATGACCATAATGTTATGACCTTAACAATATACCATTAACTTGACAACAATAATAGACTTTGTTACAATGGTGCTCTTAAATCGAAATGATAATAATAACATTTAAACTCCACTACTTTTAGTCATAATGTTATTATTAAATAAAATAATAATACAATTAACACCAATATTAATATTACTATCCTTACTTTAACCAGTTTTGGGTAATAATATTATTTTTTTAAAAATTCCCAACCAATGCTTACTAAAATTATTACCACCCTTCAATCATTTAGTGGAACATTAACCTTAACCAATGGACCTGAATGCAATTTTTTTTTTATAAAAGCCCAACATTTAAATATAAATGTGCATAGAAATATTTCATCATTCACAAGTTATTTACTAAAAAGTTAAATATGAAAGAAAATAGAATTTTTATCGTTCACAAGCTATTTACTAAAAAGTTAAATATGAAAGTGCATGGAATTTTTATCATCTTGATAATACACATTTTCACGAATGTTAATCCAATTTAAATTAAAACCAATTATCTTAGAGTATAAATTACTATTACTATTATTATTATTTTTTTACTATTGATAATATTATCAGTATTATTAACAATAATATTTACACTAAAATTGCCTTTAATCTTAAATTAATAGTATATTAGTGATTAATGTTATTTTAATATAACCAAGTGCTATAGGAGTTGAGAAAATACAATTTCACAAACCCCGAAGATCACCTGCATGCAAATAACCTATCACAAAAGAAGAGATGGAGACAAACAAGCAAGGGTTCTCTGAAAACTGAAAATATATATATCAAAGAGAATGAGAGAATGAATTGATATGAAATACAATGGGATCGATCCTTATAAAAATGAGATCATGCAAACCCTAATAGGAAAAACCCTAAAAGAAGCCCTAATAGGAAAACATTTAATAATTAATATAATTATTAAATGTCACTTTATGCAAACTAATGTGAAATCTTAAGAAGGGAATAAAGGTAACTTAATCAACACAATTAAGTTAAAACCTTTACTCTAACACCCCCCCTTAAGATGAGCAATAGTACAGCTACAAACAAATGCAAGAAAGCAAAGGTAGCTACAATGCAAGAAGGCAAACATGGGTCTCGACAATTAGGCCAGATCAGGTACCCAAATACAACCAAATCTTTGTAAAATGGAGAAATAGAGAAAACCTCATGGGAAAAAGCTCTACTCCAAAAAGAGATGCAGAAAACCAAAAAGAACATCAATGAAGCAGAAGAAACTACAAACAAATGTCGAAAGATGACTGCTATGGTGTTGAAGAACCTTTGCTGAAGATAGGATGATCAGGATCAAGAAAACACAATCAAATGAGAATGGAGGATCCCTTCCAAGGCGAAACCAAGGAAGAATTAGCATGAACAGTATAATAACCCCCCATAATGCTGAACGGGGAGAGCCTATCAGATCCAATGAAATGGTGTGAAACACCCTATAGTGCATGAAGGAGAAGATACAACATCTAAAAGTGTACAAGAAAGAACCTGCAACTGAAAAAGTGGTGTACAAAACAAAGCACACATGCATGAGGCTGGAATCATATGGATCCACTGTTGTCATGGAGGGACACTCACCAGACAAGGGTGTGATGGCAAAACAAAGGCAAACTACACAACCCCCCATGGCACTTTATAATAACAATGCAAGTACAAAAGATGGCACAAAATTATGTGAAAAATACCCAAAAAATGCATGTACAATAGTGTGGCACTTTATCTCAATGCGTTTACATAAAATAAATTGCTTACAAATGAGCTCAAAATGCCCAAAAAGGACAAAGCTGAAAATACATGAAGGACAACCAAAGAACTGACTGTCGAATGCACCAATAGAAAAAAGAAGTGATGAGACCCATACCACTATAAATATGACAAAACCAGCTTTCTGACGATATCTCGTTTGCCAAAAAGTGATATTGTATGCCCAAGTTATGACCTCTGGAAGAAAACAGGTCCAAAGGGGAAAAAAGCCAGCGTTGGATAAAAATTGACGGTCATATGACCGTCACAGCAAAATACTGGCTTAAATTTGACGGGAAAATGGCCATCACCGCAAAAGCATAAACAGACTTATTTAATGATTTTTTTTTTTTTTAAATAAAAATAAAAAACTATTGATTTTTTTCAAAAAAGTCATAAAACACATGGAGTTTTTTTATTTAAAAAAAAAGAAGGGGTGGCCTGTATGTACAGCCAGTCGGTGGTACTGTCAACCACTGGTTGGCATTAAAGCCGCTAGCGGTCAGCAGTATGTTGACCAATGGGATAGAGGGCCCGTAGGCTTGCGTACGCAGGTACCTGCGAGTACCCTGTACCAGGGCTGGCAAGCCCTAAAACTGCAATTTTATTTATTTTTATTTGATTTAAAAAAAAAAATCAAAAATACATTTGTAAAAAACTACAAATGTTTGCAGAAAAAAATAAATATATATTTATATTTTTTGATGAAAAAAAAAAAATTCCGAAAAAAAAAACTTAAAAAATAAATATTTTTTTGTTTTTACCAGCAGATGGACGGTTGTACGACCATAGAGCTAAAAAAAATTTGCCCCTCAAATCAACTGTGTCCAAAATGGACAAATTAACAATTGATTTAAGGGTTTTGGACCGCTGCGGATGCAATGGCAAGGTTTGTTTGGGCTGAAAATGCTTTGAAATTGTAGGTATGCCTTGGATTAAAAAAAAATACCCAAACCCTTGAAGCTCGAAAAATCTTCAAAACAAGAATAGGAAGCAGCAGGTTTGGAGCTCTGATACCATGTAGGAGTTGAGAAAATACAACTTCACAAACCCCAAAGATCACCTGCATGCAAATAACCTATCACAAAAGAAGAGATGGAGAAAAACAAGCAAGGGTTCTCTAAAAACTGAAAATGTATATATCAGAGAGAATGAGAGAATGAATTGATATGAAATACAATGGGATCAATCCTTATAAAAAGGAGATCATGCAAACCCTAATAAAACCCTAATAGGAAAAACCCTAAAAGAAGCCCTATAGGAAAAAATTTAATAATTAATATAATTATTAAATGTCACTTTATGCAAACTAACATGAAATCTTAAGAAAGGAATAAAGGTAACTTAATCAAAACAATTAAGTTAAAACCTTTACTCTACCAACTACCACATTTACAAATATCATTATTTAACTTAATATTAATATTTCTATTGTTATAAAATTTATATTAATTTTACTCTTGCACATTTGTTAAAATATTAATATTAGTATTTACCAATCTTATCAATGAATTCATATAAATACAAAATGTTAAAACCATGAATTATTGTAATTGTTGTAATAACAATACAACAAAAGTTAGCCTTGAATGTAATACCAATTTAATTTATGTATAAACATATCATATGTCCAATCTTATAATTGAACAGAGTAATCTCGTGCATTCACTCAGGTGAATACAATTTCGTTTAAAAATTCATTAAAACAAAAGAATTTGATAATGCAAAAGTTGCCTAATTTTAAAGTATCTACACCCGAGAGGTAAAGAAAGAGAGAGTTTAAAGTCTCTATTTTCCCTAATCGTTGGGGATGAAATCTTAAAATATTTTAATGCTCCTTTGCAACATGGGGGAAGGTGGTTGCAATTTTGTTTTTTGTTTGTTAATTTTTATTTTTTTTATTTTTGCATTGCAAGATAGGGGGGAAACCCCCAATTGTTGTCCACGATCCAATACCCATTCACTCCATGCTCACTTGACCCCCCAATAACCGTTTATATTTTAGTCATTACATTATTTTATTTATGCCAATAAAAATTTACACATGACAAAAATATATGTTCACTACTAAATGTGTAGCTAACCAATAAAAAAATAAAATCTAAACATCTATTGGTACATATATGTTTTGAATACAAGATAAGTTGTAGAAAATAAAGTAATTTTTGCATTTATTTAAGTACATTGATGTTTACAATTACCACTCTATGAAAGTGGCTCGAAGCTTCAACTACATTATATATAAATGTATATTTGAATAGTTAATGGTGGACAATTTCATATTATATAAACTATTATGAACAGTTAATGGTACACATTTTGACATAATAGCAAACATTGATCAACTTTATGAGCTATCAATTGCACATTCACCCACACTTCCTATGACATCTTCATGTATTATCTCCATCAACTTCTGGTACCTACACACACAGTTAATGGTGTAAGGCTCCCTAATAAACCAAAAAACATATTATAATTCATATAAATGAAAGAATTTATGCAAGCCACCTATTTTATCTATTAAACCAAATATAAAATTGATTTCCCAAAGGCCATGACAAAACTCAGGCATAAATGGCCATTGCAAAATGAAATGACATATTGTTTCCCACAAAAAATTCAAATTTGAAACTCAACCACCATAATTCAATGCATTCGAATTTGAAATTCAACCACTATAATCCAATGCATCCAATTTATACATTCGAATGATTTTATAAGATGGAATTTCTAGGGTCATTATCATTACGAATTATCCTCTGCTTTCACTGAATATCCTCTGCAAAATTCAAAGCTTCCTTAAGGAAATTTCTGCACATTCATCTTTAAAGGGAGCTTATTCAGGTCAGTACACCCTAAATAGATAAATTCATGTTTTTTATTATCAGTTTGTTGTTTTACATTTATTTTCTCTGTTTTCATTATTCAAGATACTGTTTTATTTTTATTTACTCACTCTTTACATTATTTTTAGGCATATTGTTTTACATCTATGTTTTCTGATTCATTATTCAATATTATGTTTTATATTTATGTACTCGATCTTTACATTTTTTTCAGGCAATATGTTTTAGATTTATGTTGCCTATTTCATTATTCAATATACTCTTTTATATTTACATACTTAACGTTTACATTCTTTTTAGGCATACAAATTATTATGCTTTTAGTCAGTTGTTCAACTTAAAATTTTCTATTATTTAATCATATCATAGTTACATTTTTCTCACCTGCATTCATCATAAATCAAGATAATAATAGCAGCATCACCCATTTTGTAATCATATCACAATTATATTCTAAATCCCTCTTTACTAATTTATTGAGTAGTTTATGGATTACAATTTGTAGACAAATACATATATATACAGTCATGCCATGTAGGGTTTCATCATATCATATTGTATATATATATATATATATATATATATATATCTGATAAGAATATAACATTCTTTGCAAATACAATGATATATTCTTATTAGATTGTATACATACATATATATATACATTCTCATAAGAATATATCATTCTCTGTAAATAGAATGATATTTTCTTATCATAATGTATACATACATTCACATATATATATATATACAATCTGATAAGAATATGCAAAGACAATGATATATTGTCTATATTCTTATCAGATTATATATATATATATATACACATAGTCATGCTATGTGTTTTTTCATTGTGGTAACATCTCCACCTCTCATCACCTACAAGATTGTTTGTTGAACAGTGGGTTTTTCATGGTGTGTATAAAAATCATTTCTCTGTATGGCATTAAGAGTTTGAGTAAAATCATTTCTATTTGCATGTGACTGGTACAAATTTGATCCCTCATGGTTTGCCTGAGTTTGACTGTAACCATTTCTTTTTACATGTGACTAGTACAAATTTGATCCCTCATGAATTAATCTGTCTATGCAATCGAGGGTCTGCCTGCTATGATTTGATTTGACATTATTCTATGAACTAATCACATGTAATATGATTCAAATAGAACTTTGACAAAATTTTGATCAAATATAATCTTGAAAATTAATGGGTATATTGAAAAACACCAGTATAATCATGAAATTTTATGGGTTTCAACATACGGGTTAATGGGTAGATGTTTTCTATTTTCAGTAATTATAATATGCACATGAAAATAAATGTGTATACAAATTTTGCTAGATTCCCTACGAATCCCTTCATTATAATCATGAAATTTAATGACTTCAAGCTTCACAAAGAATGATATGTTCTAATCAGATTATATATATAATTTAGCAGAGAATGATATGTTCTTATCACATTGTATATATATCTCTATGCAGACAATGATATATTCTTTGTTGCAGAACCAAGTTATGCAACTTTTACTGTTTGTGCAGGTTAAGTGGAATATAATGGCACTTGCTAGAAGACTCTCTAAAAGGGTTGTTGGAAGAGGACCACATGCCATTAGAGTCACTCGTGGGGTACACTTCGTTGATGAAGAGCTTGTAGAGGAACTACATGTAATTCCCGTAGAAGAAGACGTTCCTGACTCTACAAATGAAGCCACCTATTCAACCAGATGTTCAGCCCAATGTACAACTGCCCTCACTTGTACCCATTAGGCAATGGACCATATGCTGATATGGAAGGAGCAATCAAAAGTGTCGAAGAATGCAACATGTCAATCAGGGCAGCAACAATCAAGTGGGGTATGCCACCTAGCTATTTGAGGGCGTGGTTGTTAGGAGTTACCACCACTAAGAAGAGGGGTCCACATCCATATTATCTCATGAGGATTAGGGTGAAATTATCCAATGGTGCAAGGACATGGAAGGTTTGGGCCATGGACTGCAGGTCAATCGGCTACAATCCACAGTTGCCCAAATCACTAAAACTCGGCCCAATCCATTCACAAATGGTGTCCCCGGGAGGTCATGGTGGGCAGGATTTCAAAGAAGGCACCCAAATTTGACAATTAGAACAGTTGAAAGAGTGGATAGTGATAGAAATTATGGTTTGTCCTTTAGTCGTGCAAGCTTTCTATGACAACCTTCAGAATATGATTAACCTTAACCACTATGGAGCAAACCAAATTTGGCACTACGATGAGACGGGTATTCAAGCTAGTAGGAACTATGGAATGAGAGTTATTACAAAATTGGGTGTAAAGAGTGTACCACATTTGGTTTCAAAGAGCAGAGAGTGGATCATAGTGTTGGCTTGTGTAAATGTAGCTGGATTAAGTATTCCTAGGTTCTACCTGTTTAAATAAAAAAGGAACATGTAAAATTATATAGTAAATTGTGAGATAGGTGCATTGATGGAAATCCAAGAACATGCTTGGATGACAAAGGAACTATTTGTCAAATGGTTAGACCATTTTGCAAGTAATATCCCTGATGAAGTTTCATGAACAAACAGGGCCCTTCTGATTTTGGTTGGCCATGGCAGCCACGTGGCTTTCAAAACCATTGAAGAAGAAAGAAAATTAGGAATAGACCTGTTAACACTTCTTGCTCATACTAGTCACAAGCTGCAGCCATTGGATGTTAGCATTTTTGCTCCATTCAAGGCATATTTCAGAGAGGTACGAACCATCTAGCAAGCTAACAACCCACATATCGATATTGGGCGTGAAGATTTGGCAACTCTAGCAAGCCAAGCTTTCAAAATAGCTTTGACACCATCCAACATTATTAGTGGGTTCCGTAGAACATGTATTTGGCCACTTGATCGATCAGCCCTTGACAAGGACATGGGGCCAAGTCAAGGCTATATTGTTGAAGATGATGTACCGAGTCCTAGAATAGAAGGTGATTCTTGCACAATGGAAGATGAAGAGGATGTTATGGTAGTAGATACATGCCTATGTCTACTTGGTTACAATGATGAACAAATTGATGGTTTTGTGCAGGGATGCAATTAGGGCACTGAAACTACAACACACATTCAACTAGAAATTCAGCCAGTTGTTGCAGATTTCCAAGTAGAAGTTTAACCTCTTATTGCACCCTGCAATGAAGATACATAAACTACATTAGACCACAATGAGGGAAATGAAACTACAACACACATTCAACTAGAAATTCAGCCAGTTGTTGCAGATTTCCAAGAAAAAGTCCAACCTCTTATTGCACCCTGCAATGAAGATATAGAGACTATATCAACTCGTCTGAGTTTTCCAACTCAAGTCAGCCAACTGGATTGGATGCATGAAGTAGCCATGAACCTTGGATGGAAATTAAATCTAATTAAGGAAGAAGTCAACCTTTCTATGCCCTCCCCACCACACATTGATCCAGTTGAAGTGATACATTACTTAACTACTGCAAGGAATTGGGAAGAGCATAGTGATGGTCGAAGTAAAGATGACGATGCATATAGTGACGAAGAAGCTAAGTTTGTGCCATGCACCCCACATGATGGGAAACAATCAACCATAAAAAAATATAAAAATCTTGAAACTTCCAATGCAAAGGGTGCAAGGATCATCATGAGGTCATTTGGGAGTGCTTCACCTTAGTAGGCAGTCCCAAGTACTAGCATCAGACGCCTTCATCGAAATGTATAGTGAACAAGAGGTAGAGAATAAAAGGCAAGCAGAGCTGCAGCAACGTAAGAAGGACTAGATGTTGAAGAGAAAGGCAGAACGTGAAGCAAAAGCAATTGAAAAGGAAGCAATGAGGGTTGAGAAGAAAGAAAGGAAAGTGATAGAAGATGAGGAGAAGATGAATAGAATGCGAGAGAAAGAAATCAGACAAGAGTGGGCCAAGGCTGAACGTCTACGAAAGGCAGTTGAAAAGAAAGCTAAACAAGCAGAGAGGATAAAATGTAAGTCTACAGTGGGGAATCCTATACCCCTCAACACCCTATACTGCTCGATCTGATGAACATATTGGCACCAGCCTTTACAGCTATCAACAATATGCAAGTTGGGAGTGGCTCACAACAAATGGGACTGACTGTAGATGCAAGCCAGACATTGCTTGCTCAAATAGCAACATGCCTTCAAACCTCAATTAACCAAGTATCACTTCCTACAAGTGGAAAAGACTCAGCTACTGGCAGATATCTCACGCCACCTTCTTTTCCTAGAAATATGGAAAACTAAATATGCTAGTATTGAGTTTTGTTTTTTGATCAATGTAGTAGTATATTTTGTTGATCTACTTTGCATATCAGATCAAAATATCTGCTTCAAGTTATAACTGTGATATGATTATAAGATGTGATAATGTTGTTGTTATTATGTTTGGAACCCCACATATGTTTAAGGTGAGAAGAGGTTTAATACAAGCACCTAGTCATATTTTGATATGTTTCAAGTATTTTTCAGCCATGTTTTTTGTCGCACCACACAATGAATTCTTGCAATTTGATAAAAAATATAACTATGATATGATTATAAAATGTCCTAATCTTGTTGTTGATATTTATTTGAACCTCATAGTTAAGTCTCTTATATTTTTTATGAGGGTTTCATCCTTGTATTATCAGATTATATATATATATATATACTTATATACGCACAATCTGATGTGAATATATCATTGTATGCAAATACAATGAAATATTCTTATCGGATTATGTGTGTATACTCATGCCCTATAGTGTTTCCTCATATGAAGCCGTGTATGGTTTCATCATATGGACCTTAACATGACCCTCATACGGTTCCAGTCATATTTTGATATGTTTCAAGTATTTTTCAGCCATGTTTTTTTGTCATAGCACCCAATGTATTATTGCAGTTTGATAAAAAATATAACTATGATATGATTATAAAATGTCCTAATGTTGTTGTTGTTATATATTCAAAACTCATAGCTAAGTCTCTTATATGTTTTATGAGGGGTTCAACCTTGTATTTTCTGTTGTATCACTAAGTACACTATGTTTCAGTGTTTGTCAATAAAAAATTAGAACACTTTGATTGCAAACAAAATTTGTAGAAATTGATATGTTATTATCACATTGTATGTATATATTTACAGACAATGATATATTCTAATCAGATTGTATGTATATATACTCATATATACATACAATCTGATAAGAATATATCATTGTCTCCAAATTGTAATCTGACAAGAAATCTATGGGAGATGATGAGTTTAGGGCTTAAAGATGCCCAACAAGTTGGGGTTAGGTAAAATCATACACGTGGTTTGATGAAGGCATATGGGGAACATGGTTAACAATGTAATGTGGTCAAGTTGAGATTAAAGTGACCACCTCCTAGTAGATAATGATATATTCCTTACAAACACTGAAATGTTTTAATCAGATTGTATTTATGTATTTGTAGACAATGATATATTCTTATCAGATTGTATGCATGTATATAGGTACATACAATCTGATAAGAATATATCATTATCTACAAATAGTAATCATTGTATTTGTAGACAGTGATATGTTCTTATCAGATTGTATGTATATATTTGTAGACAATGATATATTCTTATCAGATTGTATATAATTGTCGATCACTAGTTCTTTCTTAATGATTAATGTTTTACTAACACTATAGCTTATACCATAAATTATCACAATCGAACCACATTGAAATACACTCTTAGCTGCTCTATTAGCCTCTAATTTAACCCTCTATAGATTTCATATTATTTCAAACAAATCTAGTTACACGTGACCCTAAAGTTTCCATAATAATATTGTTATTTTGATTTCATTCTAACACAATAACTTTGCAATAAAACATAATACTAATATTAATATCTTACTTCATATTATAAGTACCCTACTAGTTTGTTTATACATACAATTTGATAAAAATAAACTAGAGTTAACTAATCTCATAATTATTCTATACTATTACTCAATTCATCTAACTTTTAGCCATTATATAAAATCAGATAGTTTTCTATATTACTAGGTCATTGCCAAAGTAAAGTGAAATACTTTACCTGTCATTAACACTTAATACCTTTTGTTGATTGCAGAAAAATCTTCGCATGCTTGCCATTAAGAGACCAATGTAGTTAAATATATTCCTCGAATCAAATAAGCATTTGTAAGAACAAAATATGTATGAAAACAAGACAACAAAAAATATAATCATTTCATAAAGCATTAAGAGCAAAATTTCCCTATAGATTTTATTGTGTTAACAAACATAGCTTCCATGGTATGTTGATAAGCCACATACTTGGTTCACCTCTTGACGATCCTGCTTGCTTGCAAAACAATTGTAATAAACGGGGGTAGTACTCAGTACTCGTAATATTCCCACATCAAATCATCCTTACAATATTGCATGCACAACAATAAGAGTTTTGATTGGAGCATTAAAATCCACAATGTTCTGATCCTTACTATGAAGCTGAAAATAATAGTGTATATAGATTTGTATATAAATATACATGTACATGTACATGTATATGTATATGTATATGCATGTACATATACATCTACATGTACATGTATATGTATATGTATATGTATGTACATATACATATGCATGTACATCTACATGCATGTACATGTACATACATATACATATTCATGTATACGTATATACATATATGTAATCTAAAACTTGAAACACATATAGCAAGTGGAAGAAAACAAATTATATCAAATCAGATGATGATGTAATATGATTACATAATGGATAATGCTCATTTGAACAATTGACTGAAAATTGAATAATTTGTATGCCTCAAAATAATGCAAACACTCAATACATAAATATAAAAGAGTATATTGAATAATGAAACATACAACATTAATGTAAATCTAGTAAGCTGATAAATAAAATAATGAATTTAGTTATTATGGGTGTACCAACATGAATAAGCTGCCTTTTAAGAGGAATGTGCATAGGTTGCATTAGTAAGCTCTGAATTTTGCAGAGGATATTGAGGGAATGACCATGGAAATTCCCTCTTATAAAAAAATTGGAGTGTACTTGATAAAATAGGCGGCTTGCATAAATTCAGTCTATTATATGATTTATAATACATTTTTAGTTTTCATTAAATGTACCGAGCTGAATTTTCCTGAGGATATGCAGTGAAAGCATAGGATAATTTGTACTGAAAATGATACTGGAAATTCCCTCTTATAAAATCATTTGAATGTGTATATTGAATGCATTGAATTGTGGTGATTGAATTTCAAATCTCAATTTTCCTACCAAATAATTGGTCTATTCATACTGTACAGTGGCCACTCTTGTCTAATTTCAATGGTGCATAAATTTTTAAAAGAATCCTATTTACAATTATCAATTAACCTATTTCAAGTTACGTTTGTATGTGGGCCCGATCAAAATATCATGTGGGTTCGCTAGGAGATGGTCACTTTAATCTCAACCTCACCACATTACATTGTTAACCACATGACCCATATGCCTTCATCAAACCACGTGTATAAGTTTACCTAACCGCGGCTTGTTGGGCATCTTTAAGCCCTAAACTCATCATCTCCCATGGATTTCTTGTCAGATTACAATTTGCAAACAATGATATATTCTTATCAGCTTGTATGTTAGAGTTTGTTAGAGTAGCTAAGAGTGCAGTTCAATGTGGTTAGATTGTGATAATTGATGGTATAAGATATAGTGTTAGTAAAACATTAATCATTAAGAAAGAACTAATGATCGACAATTATATACAATCTGATAAGAATATATCATTGTTTGCAAATAGAATGATTTCAATTTGCATACGATGATATATTACTATCAGATTGTATATACATACATACAATCTAATAAGAATATATCATTGTCTATAAATATATACATACAATCTGATAAGAACATATCACTGTCTGAAATACAATGATCACTATTTACAAACAATGATATATTCTTATCAGATTGTATGTATATATATACATGCATACAATCTGATAAGAATATATCATTGTCTACTAGGAGGTGGTCACTTTAATCTCAACCTCGCCACATTACATTGTTAACCACGTGCCCCATATGCCTTCATCAAACCACGCGTATGAGTTTACCTAACCACGGCTTGCTGGGCATCTTTAAGCCCTAAACTCATCATCTCCCATAGATTTCTTGTCAGATTACAATTTGCAAACAATGATATATTTTTATCAAATTGTATGTATATATGAATATATATACATACAATGTGATAAGAATATATCATTGTCTGTAAATATATACATACAATGTGATAATAACATATCAATGTCTACAAATTTTGTTTGCAATCAACTTCATCTATTTTTTTATTGACAAACACTGAAACATAGTGTACTTAGTGATACCACATAAAATACAAGGCTTAAACCCTCATTAAACATATAAGAGACTTAGCTATGAGTTTTGAATATATAACAAGAACAACATTAGGACATTTTATAATCATATCATAGTTATATTTTTTATCAAACTGCAATAATTCATTGGGTGTTGTGACAAAAAAACATGGCTGAAAAATACTTGAAACATATCAAAATATGATTGGAACTATATGAGGATCATGTTAAGGTCGATGTGATGAAACTGTACATGGCTTCATATGATGAAACACTAAAAGGCATGAGTATACACACACAATCTGATAAGAATATTTCATTGTATTTGCATACAATGATACATTATTATCAGATTATATATATATAAGAAGCCTCATGCTATCTAGGGTTTCATCATTTAAAGTCATCTAGGATTTCATCACATGAACCTATATATACCTATATATATACATATATGTGTGTGTGTGCATATATATATACACACATATATATGTATATATATATACACACATATATATGTATATATATATATATAAATATAGTTGTCCACATATATATATATACAATCTGATAATAACATATCAATTCCTGAGAAGAATATATCATTGCTTGCAAGCATATATATACATTTTGATAATAACATATCACTGTTTGAAAATAATATATAATTGTTTGAAAAAAATATATCATTGTCTGAAAATAATTTATCATTCTCTGCTAAAATATATATACATTGTAATTAAAACATATCATTATCTGCAAAGGTAATTGTGATGAAACCCTGCACGACTTTATATCATAAAACCCTACACGAAATGACTTTATATATAAATATATCGCTGATATGGAGGCAGTCAAAATACCCAAATCTCTCATCCCAAAAACCTTGGGAACCTCAAATCAGGACTGGATTCACATGTGCGAAATCTAAGGATGGATTTAGTTCAGATTTGGTATGGCATGAATTGATGGGCCTGGTTCTCAAGCAATCCTTATTGTTATAGGATTAAGGCTATTAATAGCTAGACAATATGATCTCCACCTCCATCTCTTCATAGAAGCCCTAGGTTTTCCAGAAAAGCAGGATGGTATTCATGTTCAGAGTTGAGTGCCATTGCACTAAGGAGTCAAGAATGGCCCAGTGTAGAAGGATTTTGAACATTCCAGACCCAGCAATAAGGAATGTAGTTGTCAACCTAGTCTCTGTAGTTTTGTCTCTTGATGAGCACTGGTGCAATTACAAAATCTACGAGCTCATACTATGCGCATTTATGGACATAACCGAGGCCAGGGAAGTCATAGTTGAGCGGCTCAATGGATTCAAAGAAATCGGTAACGCTGATGCCATAGCCAATGCCATTTTGAACCTAAGTGATGAGGACTGGGTCAACTTCCTAAAGTATCATTTCAACCCAGAAATATTGAACGTGGGAAAAGATGATTCAGAAAATGATGAGGAGGAGGCGGAATCAGAAGAGGACGATGTGGACGATAATGCAGTTAGTGCTCACTGGGTTGTAGTAGATAATTTATGTATTGACACATGGGAAGTTTTTAGAGCAGGAGTCAAAAATGCCAACATGGACGCCTTCTCCAACTTCATGCGATCCAACTTGGCATGGCTCAACGGGGTGCACTTGCAATGGTTGACCAGGATGGGAGACATCCTTGCAACAATTTTCTTGCTCATAGAATGAGTAGGGTTTGTAATTTGATTCTTGACCTATAAAATCCAAATCTGAATGTACATGGGAGTTACCCCCTTTGGTAACACTTATCTATAAAAAATAAAATAAAATAAAATATCATTATCTACGAAGGTAATTGTGATGAAACCCTACATGGCTTTATATAATGAAACCCTACACGAAATGACTGTATATATAAATATATCGCTTGCCTGCAAATTTTAATCTTCAAATCATTGTATAGTTTGGGAAAAAAATTGTATACCCATCAAGTTTCATCGTGATAATGCAAGGATTCGAAGAGAATCAACAAAATCTATAAAACCATTTAATTTCATGTGCATATTATAATTATGGAATATAGAAATCGTCCACCCATTAACCCGTATGTTGAAACCCCTCAATAATTTGGGGTTAAAAATGGAAACCCATAAAATTTCATGATTATACCGACATTTAACAATATACCGACTAAATTTCATTATTATACTTGGTCAATATTCTGTCAATGTTCTGTTTGAATCACATTACATGTGATTATTTCATAAAATAATGTCAAATAAAATCATAGCAGGAAAACCCTCGATTGCATAGACAGATTAAGTCACGAGGGATCAAATTTGTACTAGTCACATGTAAGAAGAAATGATTACAGTCAAATGTAGGTAAACCCTCAATGCCATTGATAGAATAATTCACGAAGGATCAATTTTGTACCACTCACATGTAAAACGAAATGATTACAATCAAACCTAGGAAAACCGTCGATGGTATAGACAAAATAAACCATGAGGGATCAAATTCGTACTAGTCACATGTAAATAGAAATGATTACAGTTAGTTATCTTAATGTCATACAAAGAAATGGCTATTAAACACACCCAAACTCACTCAAACACCATTGACACCAAGGAAAACCCACTATTCTACAAACAAACTTGTAGGTGAAGAGAGGCAAAGATGTGACTTGCAGCGTTTAGGTGTCGGACGAAGTCCCCATGGCCACATGAGCTCGTTTCGACAACGGGAGAGAGGAGACCACGATGAAAAAATCGTGGGAGATGATGAGTTTAGGGCTTAAAGTTTCCCAGCAACCCATAGTTAGGTTAAAAGTTAAAGGTGGGTTGATAAAGGCAAATGGGGCACATGGTTAACAAGCGTAGGTGGTGAGGTAGACTCATACCCGTTACTTGATGAAGCATATGGGGCACGTGGTTAACAATGTAATGTGGTGAGGCTAAGATAAAAGTGACCACCTCCTAGTGGACCCATGTGATATTTTGACCATGCCCACATACAAACATAATTTTAAATAGGCCTTTTTATAAAAAAAAATCAGATTTAGAATGAATGGGTATGGGAGAAGTCATGAAAATGTAACGGGTGGAGGTTTAAAAACACCTTTGTTTAGCACTTTTCGTTTGACGGGTTCTACAAAACACATTTTAAATACCCAAAAGCCAATTTCTTTTTTAAGGTCCTAACTTGCTTATGAAGAAGGCCAAAACAATAAATCTGAAATTGAACGTATTTTGCACTCTGCACGAATGCGCAAAGTTATCCCTAGCGGCTACTGGTACATTTCCCCTATGCAAAAGTCGATGACATAATGTTGGGCATGAGCACCATCAGCCCAAACTATAGCCCAACATGAAAGTCTTTCTTGTTGTTAGAATAAGAGCATAACATGAACTCTACACAGCTTTCAAGGCAGCGATTAATCAAGATCTGGTGAGATCTCCTTGGATGCGGAAGTAGGTCAGATTGAATTAAAGGAGTTGAATTTTTTTTGAATGCTATCATGTTACATCAATAATTATTATTTTTATTTGTAGTACACATGATGCTTAACTATTGATCATACTTGAGCAATTTTCTAACCAATGTTGTACAAATTCTCCTCATTTTTATTTTATTTTATACTTTGCTAAATATTTGTGAAGTCTTTGCCACTGGAGCTGGCTAACTGCTAGACAATATTCACCTATGTAAATCAAAAAATGCATGAAAAAAATACACATGAACATACATGGATACATACATAACATGACGAGATCGTCGTAGTGCGGGGCCTGCTAGACGCATGAAACTAGTGGAGGAGACGAAACGTCCAATCTACGGTTAGGCAAGAGTTAATAGCACCGTTAGGTGCATTTTCTCACCCATTGTTGGGTGCAAAAAGTGGGCGGGTTAGCTTCATCGACTAGTTTCTTGTGCAGCATGGGAAAAGTTGAAGGGAATGATGTGGGCCTTTTCTGTTAGGAGAAAGAAAGGTGAAAATACTATTTGTTTCTTGTTTCCTGTCTACATGTCGAAAAGGAAAGCTAACGGTCTGAGAGAACGAGCATGAATTCAAAGAGAATATCGACCAAATTAGCTGAGTGTGGAGTGCATGTGGAGGATTTGGAGGAGAATACACACAAAATCGAGGTGAGGGGTAATTTTGTTGCAAGCAGAGGGTTTCACAAGTTCCTTGTATTTGAAATTTGGGAAACAGAATGTGGAGTATTTCAATTGTTTGAATGTCTTCAAAATCACACATTCCATTGTTGTGTTTCAATTTTGCACCATTGAAAAAATAAACTGCAAAAAATAATTCTGAATGGGAAACGTAGTGCTGGGTTTCAATAAAAAAACTTTACAAAATTATTCTCAATGGGAAACAAAGTGTTGGGTTTCATTTTTTTGAATCTCCTTGTTTTAATGTAGAGGGTTTTACAAGTTCTTTGTTTTTGAAATTTGTGAAACATAATGTGGAGTATTTCGGTTGCTTGAATGTCTTCAAAATCACACATTCCATTGTTGTGCTTCAATTTCACGCCATTGAAAAAAGAAACTGCAACAAATAATTTTCAATGGGAAACGTAGTGTTGGGTTTCAATAAAAAAAACTCTCCAAAATTATTCTCAATGGGAAACACAGTGCTAGGTTTCATTTTTTTTAATCTCCTTGATTTAATGTAGAGGGTTTTACAAGTTCTTTGTTTCTAAAATTTGGGAAACAGAATGTGGAGTATTTCAGTTGCTTGAATGTCTTCAAAATCACACATTCCATTGTTGTGTTTCAATTTTCCACCATTGAAAAAAGAAACTGCAAAAAATAGAAGGTTTTACATGTTCTTTGTCTTTCAAATTTAGGAAACAGAATGTGGAGTATTTTGGTTGCTCGAATGTCTTCAAAATCACACATTCCATTATTGTGTTTCAATTTTTCACCATTGAAAAAAGAAACTACAAATAATAATTCTGAATGGGAAACACAGTGCTGGGTCTCAATAAAAGAATTGTACAAAATTATTCTCAATGGGAAACATAGTGTTGGGTTTCATTTTTTTGATTCTCCTTGTTTTAATGTAGAGGGTTTTACAAGTTCTTTGTCTTTGAAATTTGGGAAACAAAATATGGAGTATTTCAGTTGCTCGAATGTCTTCAAAATCACACATTCCATTGTTGTGTTTCAATTCTGCACCATTGAAAAAAGAAAATGCAAATAATAATTCTGAATGAGAAACGTAGTGCTGGGTTTAAATAAAAAAAACTGTTCAAAATTATTCTCAATGGGAAAAACAGTGCTGGGTTTCATGTTTTTTAATCTTCTTGTTTTAATGTAGAGGGTTTTACAAGTTCTATGTCTTTGAAATTTGGGAGACAAAATGTGGAGTATTTCATTTGCTTGAATGTCTTCAAAATCACACATTCCATTGTTGTGTTTCAATTTCATACCATTGAAAAAAGAAACTGTAAAACATAGAGGGTTTCACAAGTGCTTTGTCTTTGAAATTTAGTAAACAGAATGCGGAGTATTTCAATTGCTTGAATGTCTTCAAAATCACACATTCCATTGTTGTGTTTCAATTTCGCACCATTGAAAAAAGAAAATGGAAATAATAATTCTAAATGGGAAACACAGTGCTGGGTTTCAATAAAAAAACTGTCCAAAATTATTCTCAATAGGAAACACAGTGCTGGGGTTCATTTTTTTGAATCTCCTTGTTTTAATGTAGAAGGTTTTACAAGTTCATTTTCTTTGAAATTTAGGAAACAAAATGTCGAGTATTTTGGTTGCTCGGATGTCTTCAAAATCACACATTCCATTGTTGTGTTTAAATTTCACACCATTGAAAAAAGAAAATGCAAAAATAATTCTGAATGGGAAATGCATTGCTGGGTCTCAATAAAAAAACTGTACAAAATAATTCTCAATGGGAAACTCAGTGCTATGTTTCATTTTTTTGAATCTTCTTGTTTTAATGTAGAGGGTTTTATAAGTTCTTTTTCTTTGAAATTTAGGAAACAAAATGTGGAATATTTCAGTTGCTTGAATGTCTTCAAAATCACACACTCCATTGTTGTGTTTCAATTTTGCACCATTGAAAAAAGGAACTACAAAAAATAATTCTGAATGGGAAACATAGTGCTGGGTCTCAATAAAAAAACTGTACAAAATTATTCTCAATGGGAAACAAAGTGTTGGGTTTCATTTTTTTGAATCTTCTTATTTTAATGTAGAGGGTTTTACAAGTTATTTGTCTTTGAAATTGGGAAACAAAATGTGGAGTTTTTTTGTTCCATGAATCTCTTCAAAATAACACATTCGATTGTTGCGTTTCAATTTCACACCTTTGAAAAAAGAAACTGCAAATAATAATTCTAAATGGGAAACACAATGCTGAGTTTCAATAAAAAAAATGTCCAAAATTATTCTCAATGGGAAACATAGTGGTGGGTTTCATTTTTTTGAATCTCCTTGTTTTAATGTAGACAATTTTACAAGTTCTTTGTCTTTGAAATTTAGGAAACAGAATGTGGAGTATTTCGGTTGCTCGAATGTCTTCAAAATCACACATTTCATTGTTGTGTTTCAATTTCACACCACTGAAAAAAGAAACTGCAAATAATAGAGGGTTATACAAGTTCTTTGTGTTTGAAATTTGGGTAACAGAGTGCAGAGTATTTCAGTTGTTTGAATGTCTTCAAAATCACACATTCCATTATTGTGTTTCAATTTCGCACCATTGAAAAAAAAAACTGCAAAAAATAATTCTGAATGGGAAAGGCAGTGCTAGGTTTCAATAAAAGAACTGTCCAAAATTATTCTCAATGGGAAACATAGTTCTAGCACTCATTTTTTTGAAACTCCTTGTTTTAATGTAGAGGGTTTACAAGTTCTTTGTCTTTGAAATTTGGGAAACAAAATGTGGAGTATTTCGATTGCTCGAATGTCTTCAAAATCACACATTCCATTGTTGTGTTTCAATTTCACACCATTGAAAAAAGAAAATGCAAATAATAATTCTGAATGGGAAATGCAGTGCTGGGTTTCGATTAAAAAACTATCCAAAATTATTCTCAAAAGGAAAAACAGTCTTGGTTTTCATTTTTTTTAATCTCCTTGTTTTAATGTAGATGGTTCTACAAGTTTTGTGTTTTTGAAATTTGGGAAACAGAATGTGGAGTATTTCATTTGCTCGAATGTCTTCAAAATCACACATTCCATTGTTGTGTTTCAATTCCGTACCATTGAAAAAAGAAACTGCAAAAAATAGAGGGTTTTACAAGTGCTTTGTCTTTGAAATTTAGGAAATAGAATGCGGAGTATTTCGGTTGCTTGAATGTCTTCAAAATCACACACTCCATTGTTGTGTTTCAATTTTGCACCATTGAAAAAAGAAACTACAAAAAATAATTCTGAATGGGAAACATAGTGCTGGGTCTCAATAAAAAAACTGTACAAAATTATTCTCAATGGGAAACACAGTGTTGGGTTTCATTTTTTTGAATCTCCTTGTTTTAATGTAGAGGGTTTTATAAGTTATTTTTCTTTGAAATTTGGGAAACAGAATGTGGAGTACTTCGGTTGCACGAATCTCTTCAAAATAACACATTCGATTGTTGCATTTCAATTTCACACCTTTGAAAAAAGAAACTGCAAATAATAATTCTGAATGGGAAACGTAGTGCTAGGTTTCAATAAAATAAATGTCCAAAATTATTCTCAATGGGAAACATAGTGGTGGGTTTCATTTTTTTGAATCTCCTTGTTTTAATGTAGACAGGTTTTACAAGTTCTTTGTCTTTGAAATTTAGGAAATATAATGTGGAGTATTTCGGTTGCTCGAATGTCTTCAAAATCACACATTCCATTGTTGTGTTTCAATTTCGCACCACTGAAAAAAGAAACTGCAAATAATAGAGGGTTATACAAGTTCTTTGTGTTTGAAATTTGGGAAACAGAGTGCGGATTATTTCAGTTGTTTGAATGTCTTCAAAATGCCACATTCCATTGTTGTGTTTCAATTTCGCACCATTGAAAAAAAAAATTGCAAAAAATAATTCTGAATGGGAAACACAGTGCTAGGTTTCAATAAAAAAATTGTCCAAACTTATTCTCAATGGGAAACGTAGTGCTAGGTTTCATCTTTTTTAATCTCTTTATTTTAATGTAGAGGGTTTTACAAGTTCTTTGTCTTTGATATTTGGGAAATAGAATGCAGAGTATTTCAGTTGTTTGAATGTCTTCAAAATCACACATTCCATTGTTGTGTTTCAATTTCGCACCATTGAAAAAATAAAACTACAAAAAATAATTCTGAATGGGGAACATAGTGCTGGTTTTCAATAAAAAAACTGTACAAAATTATTCTGAGTGGGAAAACATAGTGCTGGGTTTCATTTTTTTGAATCTCCTTGTTTTAATGTAGAGGGTTTTACAAATTCTTTGTCTTTGAAATTTGAGAAACAGAATGTGGAGTATTTCGGTTGCTCGAATGTCTTCAAAATCACACATTCCATTGTTGTGTTTCAATTTCGCACCATTGAAATATGAAACTATAAAAAAATGAGGGTTATACAAGTTCTTTGTGTTTGAAATTTGGGAAACAGAATGTGGATTATTTCAGTTGTTTTAATATATTCAAAATCACACATTCCATTGTTGTGTTTCAATTTCGCACCATTGAAAAAATAAACTACAAAAACTAATTCTAAATGGGAAATGCAGTGCTGGGCTTTAATAAAAAAACCGTCCAAAATTATTCTCAATGGGAAACACAGTGCTGGGTTTCATTTTTTTGAATCTCCTTGCTTTAATGTAGAGGGTTTTACAAGTTCTTTTTCTTTGAAATTTAAGAGACAAAATGGGGAGTATTTCAGTTGCTCGAATGTCTTCAAAATCACACATTCCATTGTTGTGTTTCAATTTCACACCATCCAAAAAAGAAACTGTAAAAAATAATTCTGAATGGGAAATGCAGTGTTAGGTCTCAATAAAAAAACTGTACAAAATTATTATAAATGGGAAACATAGTGCTGGGTTTCATTTTTTTGAATCTCCTTGTTTTAATGTAGAGGGTTTCACAAGTTCTTTGTCTTTGAAATTTGGGAAACAAAATGCAAATTATTTCAAATGTTCGAATGTCTTCAAAATCATACATTCCATTGTTGTGTTTCAATTTCGCACCATTGAAAAAATAAACTACAAAAAAAATTCTAAATGGGAAACGCAGTGCTAGGTCTCAATAAAAAAAGTGTACAAAATTATTCTCAATGGGAAACAAAGTGGTGGGTTTCATTTTTTTTAATCTCCTTGTTTTAATATAGAGGGTTTTACAAGTTCTTTGTCTTTGGTATTTGGGAAACAAAATGTGGAGTATTTCGGTTGCTTGAATATCTTCAAAATCACACAATTGAAAAAAGAACCTGCAATTAATAATTTTGAATGGGAAACGCAGTGCTGGGTCTCAATGAAAAACCTATACAAAATTATTCTCAATGGGAAACACAGTGGTGGGTTTCATTTTTTTAAATCTCCTTGTTTTAATGTAGACAGTTTTACAAGTTCTTTGTCTTTGAAATTTGGGAAACAGAATGTGGAGTATATCGGTTGCTCGAATGTCTTCAAAATCTCACATTCCATTGTTGTGTTTCAATTTCACACCATTGAAAAAAGAAATTGCAAATAGTAATTCTGAATGGGAAATGCAATGCTTGTTTCAATAAAAAAACTATCCAAAATTATTCTCAATGGGAAACACAATGCTGGGTTTCATTTTTTTGAATCTCCTTGTTTTAATGTAGAGGGTTTTACAAGTTCTTTGTCTTTGAAATTTGGGAAATAGAATGTGGAGTATTTCGGTTGCTCGAATGTCTTCAAAATCAGACATTCCATTGTTGTGTTTCAATTTCGCACCATTGAAAAAAGTAACTATAAAAAATAATTATGAATGGGAAACACAGTGTTGGGTTTCAGTTATTTTAATCATTCAATTGAAATGTAAATGGTTTTGTTATGGTCAGTTGCTTGTTTCTTAACACCTACATTTTTGTTAAGGTGGTAGATTTTTGATCCCAGGTTTTTGTTCGACATGGTGCTTCCTGTTGAAGTTACGGAACATGAAAACGAGCCAGTACCAATCATTCAGCCTAATCTAATTTGGCTCAAGGAGGAACAACTCGAAATTGTTTTTGAGCTACGTTCACTTGCATGGAAGGAAAAGTCCAGCTATGTTGAATATTGAAGGGTGATTTCTGCCCTAGATAGAGAGGAAGAGCGAGGGAAATTTAATAATTTTCTTAATGAAATGCTTGCGGAGATTTTACGGGGTCCGCTTCCTCCAGATTTTTAGTTAACTTTTTTTTCTATCGACTGAAGCTTAATCTTTAATTTACATGCATGTAGATTTTGTAATTATGAATAGTGACCGATTTCATAGGGTGTAATGGAAACAGTGTCCGTTATGTAGCCATAGAACCTTTGAACTCATATTTTGTATTGAGAAAAAAGGAAATAAGATTGAATCCTTTAGTTTGTAAATATTTTCTTGATCACAAATGTCTTTGTGCTTCTGTGATCATTCTTCAATATGATATTTGCTGAGTCGAATAGTGTTGATGTTATATTTGCTGAATTTGTGAATTCTAAAAGAAATGATCTCATCAAATTAGTTTGTTTCTTTTATCTTTCCTTGTCTCAATATGGAATGTTACAATATAGTATGACTATCTTCCAAATCACACATTCCATTGTTGTGTATAAATTTCAGTCGATTGATAAGAAAACTCCACAAAATAATTATGAATGGGAAACATGGTGCTGAGTTCCAATTATTTGAATCTCCTTGTTTAAATGCAGGGGGTTGTGTCATGGTGGGTTGCTTGTTTCTTAAAACCCAGGGTTCTACAATATGGAATGTTACAACACAGTATGTTTGTCTTCGAAGTCACGCATGATTGACAAAATCAATTGGAAAAAAAAGAAGTGATTTGGAAAACACAATGTTGGGTTTCAGTTATTTGAATGTCCATGTTTAAATGTGAAGGGTTGTCTCATGGTGGGTTTCTTTCTTCTTAACACCTCCCATTTTGAAACATGGAATGTTAGAAAACCATATGAATGTATTCAAAATCACAGATTCCATTGTTGTGTTTGTATATCACATGATTGAAAGAAAAGTGTAGAAAATTATTGTGATTCGAAAAACACAGTGTTGGGTTTCAGTTATTTGAATGTCCATGTTCAACTGTCAAGGGTTGTCTCATGGTAGGTTGCTTGATTCTTAATACCTATTCCATTGTTGTGTTTCAATTTTGCATGATTGAAAGAAAAGTGCAGAAAACAATTGTTATTCGAAAAACACAGTGTTTGGGTTGTTTGACTATCTGATTTCCAGCATGCATTTGTGTTATATTTTATGCGTAGCTCAATTGAATCTATCACCTTTAATTTTCCTTGGTTGAAGCTAGAACGTCCTATTGGTTTTACATGGGTGAGAGCAATGCAAGCACATTTTATCTATGTTTTAATGAATGATTTTTTCCTTCTTCTTCACAAAATCCACACTAATTTTAAGTGTTCGTTGAATGTAGTGATTTCCTAGAATGGGGAGAGGTTTGAAATAGAAGAAGCTAGATGAATTGGAGGTGCAAGATGTACAAAATGGAGGCTCTCCTTTTTTGTCTTCCGATTTGGAATGGGCTACTATTTTCTTGAACAAGGATAAGGTCCCTGACCTTGCTACAACAATTCCTCTTACAAGACTTGATCAGTTCATTCACAGTGAAATGTACGTTGAAGGTGTAGAAACAAAATTTTTGGACAAGAAAATAAGAGAACCTATGACCTCCTATGCCATCTACGACAAAACTCATAGTAAAACAATTTTGTATAAGAGGTTTGTATATATTGACATTTGTTTCTATGGCCGAATGATATTTTACTCTCTTGGTTGAACATGATGAGATGATGCCTTTCTTGCAGCTACTAGTGTTAATATGGTCCTAAAGACAATAGAAGCCGGCCTCTACCAGAGAAGAAACCACATAAAATGTTTATACAAAAGTGAGCTTGTCAATACCACTTCATGGTAAAGGCTATGGAAGGAAAACCCGATGTTGCCTATATTATCTACAAAGAAATGTTCCACGTAGATAAAATTGGTGAATTTTTCCATGGAATTCATGACACAAGTGGAGAGAAGCGTTCTATGTTTTCCGCTAATCTATCCACGGAGTGAAAAAGCTATATTGAAAGCCTTTTTCTCATGGATGCCATTGTCAATGCAATAATGGATAGTCACATCAACGATCCTCTCTTATGTGGCATGATGTCCAAGAGAGATCAATTCCTTACAAGAAACGATGTAATGAATGCATTGAAAAAGGTGCATTGTAGTCATGCACAAAAACACAAAGTTGATTCCATAAGTATCCTACTGTGGAGTGGAGAAGACTTTGAAAACTTCTTCTACTTTCAACGACCCGATGGGAATAATATGCCTTTTGTTATTGGGGTTCAAACTCCATGGATGTTGGATAGGATGGTTAGCTGCTCACACAATTCAGTCATCTCGATGGATTCCACATTTGCAACTAGCAAATATGAGGTGAGGCCTTACAAACATTGACAAATAGTTCATTGTGCTTTCAATGATCTTACCGGTTGTAAACTTCACAATGCTCACACCAAGTTGTTCTCTCTACAGTACCTATTGTATACTATCCTCGTTTTTGATGAGCAACAGAGTGGTGTGCCAGTTGCGTGGGTAGTCTCCTCACAAAACAAGATTGAGGACATCTCTATGTGGCTACGCGTATTTTTCGAACATGGAAGAACTTTTGACCGATGATGCGACTGCAGAGATCCAAGCCATACAATATGTGCATCCCTTTCTTCATTTGTGTACCTTTCTCATTTTCTATTCATTTTCAATGCCACTTTCCCATGCATTTGAGCAGTAAATAATATCGTTTGTATTGTCTATTAGGGATGTCTTTCAATGTTGTGTGCTTCTATTACTTTGGCATGTCAAAAGGGCTTGGCTAAATAATGTATACAAGTATGCAGCTAAGGAAAGGGAAATGGACGTCTTCCGCAGTCTTGGCACGATCATGATGGAAATTGTTGACACCAAAGATTGTGTCACTCAGCTATTGAACTCTTTCTTTGAGGATTTCAATGATCAGGCCTAATTCTTAGAGTACTTCAAGAAGACTTGGTGTGAAGGAGAAGGTCGAATTGGTCAGTTGACAATTTTTGTCACCTCGCATGATTCGCACCATTCAAATTATTTGATGTCACGTCTAATATGTTGTGGCTTACTTGACTATTAGATGTTTTTGTTTGCAGCCATGTGGGAAAAAAATTGTAGACTATTCCCACATGCCAACCAAGATATGAATGTAGCCATTGAGTTGTACCATTGCGTACTAAAAACTAATTACTTGTGCGATCGTTTAAAAAAATGCAATAGGAGAATGGACTATTTGTATTACACAATTGTGTATAAAATGGAACCATTCTATAGGAAAAAGGAAAAGTTGCAACATTATGGTTTTTTGAAAAACAAAAATTATTTAAATATGCGATCTAGTGTGGAGCGGGCCAAGGCAATTTCAGACGATGACTATATTCCCGATGAAATAGATCCTGGACAGTACTGGGTGAAAAGTCAAAGTAGGTCAATGCACTACCTTGTTTGGAAATTTGGGGAGCACCTTTTTTCTTGTGACTGCCCTTGGATTTTGGAGGGGAACACTTGCAAACATGTTGTCAAGGTTGCTCACTTGATTAAAAGATCATCTGTCGTTGAAGGGGTTGTCCATGGTAAGTGAATTTCAATTCGAATTGTGTTACTTTATTTGAGTCAAATGTGTTTTGCATTTTCTATAGCCTAATACAAATTTCTTTTGGGTCCTCATTTAGATGGGGGAGGTCAACCAATTGATTCAAACATAGATTTCAACAAGACATTGTCAGAGGGGGCCATAGAAGAAAACTACCCTAATGTTCTGACCCCTATGCAAGCTCCTTCTATGACTCATGTATATGATGAACATGTGGTGACAATGTCTCTTTGGAATGACACTAACGAGCTCTTGAAGAAAGTGATGTGTACACTGCCACAATCTCTACAACAGGTGCAGTCATATGCAAAATGTGTGGATAGGTTTGTAGACCTACGGCAATCAAATGCATTTCCGTTTGAATTCCTTATGGATCCTGATCAAGCTGCAAGTAGCACCGTCTGTATGCATCCATGGTTTAGTGCAACCAGGGATCGTCATCGACGCCCAACCCGACATACGAAGCATTCCACACAATAGTCAGATCACCGAACTCCTTTGGATGACTCCTTTCCATTGTCTGTGAACAATATTTTTAATTTGACTGTCAATATGAAATGTCAGACTTCAGGTGGAACTGCTATGGATGTGGCAGAGGATACAACATCTAATACGGGTGAGCATGAGAAAACGCATTTCAATATCTTTATTGTAATAGGAAATGGTATTGCAGATTCCTTTTTCCAGTATGTGCTTGTACCACGCCATGAAATTTATGATTCCGTTTATGGATTTTTTTGTTCACTTCAGCATTCCAAGCTCGAGAAAGGAGTCCTCATTGGTGACTCTATTTTGCGGGTGTAAACCCAATGGAAGGTATGGTTCAAATTTAATAACTTTTCTTACATAAGTCCATTTTTCGGTATGATGTTATATAATTTAAGAAGTGTATTTGTTGAATCATGTAGGGGAAGCAAACCATTCAATGTTTGGTTGCTAATCTTTATAAAATATAGAAGATTTCCAATGAAAAAGGATGCTTACAAGTTGGTAACTGAGGAAAGTGCATTCAAAGGGGCTGAAAGTTTGTTACTAAAGCATGGGCAAACATTTCTAATCATGTTTCATGGTGGTAGAGCATGGGAAGGTTTGGAATATAGTATTCTATTAAAGCCTCATTTGATAGAGCTTTTTCTGTGCATAAAGTAAGGGTTTAGTAGATCAGTGTTGCCTTGAGCCTTTGTATTTGTAAAAGTAGATGAAGATTTAAGACCTGCACCTTTCTAGATTTCGGCTAATTGAGTGCATTTCCAGTAGTAGAGTCACGTTTTCAAGTATTCTTTTCAAAACAATAGCATCTCAATTTCTAGTATGTAAAAAATGGCACAAATGGGTTTCTGGAACAGAAAATACCTTATGGAACAAACACTTCAAACAAGCTCTTCTTCACTATCATGGACCCCAAGATAGGCCTATTTTACAAACAGAATAATTAAGCCTATAAAATTCTTCAAGGACAACTAATTAAGATTGAGAAGAAGGTGAACTTCGAGACCTTGTTTTGTTATAGTCTACAGAAAATAAAAATGTCTGGCAAAACCCAATGTGTTTTCCATCCTCCAATTGTGATCATTTGCATCTTGTGTTCGTAACATAAATATATTTTGTACAATTCATTACTTCAACTCATGTGATTGCAAGAAATAAAATGCTCAAATTATTTTCCATGTTGGAAAAGACACTGTCCATACACAGTTACTTAGTTATGAAAAGTTTTCTTTCGCTTTCAATATTTTTTACCAATTGTTTCATGTGTTTCTAATTAGAAAATGTTATTGAATGTGCTGAAGTTTTTGTTCTCTTTCCTTTTAGGCATTGTTCTTCCCACTGTTCGAATAGTGCCTTGCCATATGCCCTTTGGAGATACTGCACGTGTCGCCTCATTCAGTTCAAACAATAGGTACAATCTCTTTAGTGCATACATTATCTAAATAAGTCCACTTTGCTCGCTTATGTTTTCACTGTTTCCATTGCATTGATAATGTCCTTCTAATTAGAGAATGCAGGTCTACCATCTAAAATAGTTGTTTTGTCTTTCATTTCAGGAATTTTACAACCTGTTGGTGTAGTCCAATAAAAGATGTCTCACAATTATTGAGCATGGGTGGCTAGTTGGTTGACAAACTACCACTCATATCTACCATGCAATATTCTTGCTCGAATCGAGGAACTCAGCCTCTTGTATAGGTTGTGGGAAAAGATGTTAAGGAGAATTAATAGAAAAGGTCCAAACTGCACAGATTTGTAATATGATAATTATGCTCACTTCTTCAACAATGTCTTTGGAGTTTGGGAACATATGGAAATAGATGTTCAATATTACAATCTACAAATAGAGATTGTCAATTTATGTGACTGGTCAATGTCTCTTTACTGAGAAATTCGAGACCTTTTCCTTGTTGGATGCATATGGAAGGTGTGCATTAGAGCAACAGTTATCATATAGAGGCACAATCTTACGGATCAGCTAAGCATGAGGTTTATCAGATTCCTCAAGGGGGAATATGTGATTAGTAATCACAAAGGTCTTGTGGAGGAATGGTTGTTGTCCGTGTTGAAATTCAACCACATTGTCAAGTTTGAGATCCACCGTGTCAAGCCCTCTTTCAAGCTGCTACATGAGAATTACGGGGTGCCAACATTGTATGCTGTCAATTTCACCTTGACAATCAGAGTGCGACAAATGCTTCCAGATGCTGAGAACATAGAGATTATACCTGTTCATAAATGGTTGACACAATCTTCAGTGTGACTAGTATTAAATGTGCATTGTAATTTTTTTCAGATTGTGTAATATTGATGGGAAATATTTTTACATTTCACCAATTTATGCATATTGTTATTATAAAATTTGACGATGAACTTGAATAAACTATTTTGTTACAGTGTGTTTTCCATTCTGCAACTTTTCTTGTGCATCTTCTCATCGAAATGTATAAGGATATTGAAATGGAATGCTGAAATGGAATATCAAAATCTGCAACTTTTCTTGTCTTCTTATTGTTTTTGTTTAAGTAAGGGGTGTCATAAAACAAGAAACTGAAGTTGAAAAGACTATTTTTGTTACAGTCCAGAAAAGAAAATAAGTGAGGCACAACCCACTGGGCTTTCCATGATGCTACTGTTATGTGAATAATGTGTTGGGAAAAGATCAAACAAGAGTGTTTTGCTGAAAGCAAGGGTTCTTAAAAATTATGAAGCTCATATTTAATACATTGTCCTCTTACTGTATGCATAACACTAGTTGCAATCTTCTTACTATTTTTGCTAAAGTAAGGGGTGTCATAAAACAAGAAATTAAAGTTGAAAAGACTATTTTGTTATAGTCTAGAAAAGAAAGTAAGTGAGGCACAACCCACTGTGCTTTCCATGATGCTACTCTTATGTGAATAATGTGTTGGGCAGAGATCGAACAAGAGTTTTTTGCTGAAAGCAAGGGTTCTTAAAAATTATGAAGCTCAGATCCAATACATTGTCCTCTTACTGTGTTCATAACACCAGTTGTTGTCTTCTTATTGTTTTTGCTAGAGTAAGGGGTGTCATAAAACAAGAAACTGAAGTTTAAAAGACTATTTTGTTATAGTCCAAAAAAAAAAAAGTGAGGCACAACCCACTATGCTTTCCATGATGCAATTGTTATGTGAATAATGTGTTGGGCAAAGATCAAACAAGAGTGTTTTGCTGAAATTAAGGGTTGTTAAAAATTATGAAGCTCAAATTCAATACATTGTCCTCTTACTGTGTGCATAACACTAGCTGCTGTCTTCTTACAGTTTTTGCAAAGTTAGGGACAACCCATTGTGTTTTCCATACTGCAATAGTTAAGTCAATCTTTTGTTGGAAACATATGAATAGGTAGTGAACAAGACTATTTTTCTTAAACTAAGGGGTCTCATAAGACAAGAAAGGGAAGTTGAAAACATTATTTTGTTACAGTCAGAAAAAAATAAAAAGTGAGCCACAACCCACTGTGTTTTCCATGATGCTACTGTTATGTAAATTTTGTGTTGGAAACATATGGGCAAATATTGAAAAAGAGTGTTTTGCTCAAAGTAGGTATCCATGTATGTTCATGTGTATGTTTTTCATGCATTTTTTGATGTACATAGGTGAATTTTGACTAGCAGTTAACCGGCTCCCATAAGACAAGAAAGGGAAGTTGTAAACATTATTTTGTTACAATCAGGAAGAAATAAGAAGTGAGCCACAACCCATTGTGTTTTCCATGATCCTACTGTTATGTGAATAATGTGTTGGGCAGAGATCGAACAAGAGTGTTTTTCTGAAAGTAAGGGTTGTTAACAATTATGAAGCTCAGATTCAATACACTGTCCTCTTACTATGTGCATAACGGGTAAGTGCAAGAAGTTGGGTCCACGAAGAGGGGAAGTTTCGGCCAAAAAAAAAAATCTCGCAGAAAACGCATATGCGTTATTAAAAAACGTGTATGCGTTATGCATTGGGTACTCGAGCCTAAAAAAATGCGTATGCGTTATAAAACGCGTACGCGTTATAAAACGCATACGCGTTTTTGAGTGCATACAAATAATTTATTTTTAAAAAAATGCTTTTTAGAAACGCATACGCGTTTTGCTTTTTAGAAATGCGTACGCATTTCAAAACACGTACGCGTTTCAAAACACATACGCGTTTGTCTTTTCAAAATGCGTACGCGTTTCTAAAAAATATTTTTTTAAAAAAATAATCAAACAAATGAAGAGCGCATATGCGTTTTGTAACGCGTACGCGTTTTTAAAAATGCATACGCGTTATTAAAAACTTGAATCTCCAACCCACTTGCAGCCTTGGTTTTAGGCTCGGGAAAGGCTTGGCAATCCGAGCCTTAGCCTTTGACCTGCAACTAAAAAACTAAGGCAGATTGAAGAAGAATGTCCATCTTTGACAATATGGTTGATGGACTTTTTTTTCGAACCAATCTATAAAATTAAAACCCATTATAGAACACGATTTCTAGTTTCCAAATATATAATTTTTATTAATATTGGATTATATTTGATATTTTTAAATTAATTTCAAAGCAAACTAGTCCTTAAACATGAAATATCAGACTTTTTTTGTTTTTTAATAACTTTTTTTTGGTGAAGTTTCTTGTAAAAAAAATTATATGACATCAATCTTTAGACAATTCTTTATAGAATGAAAAAAAAAAGTTTCAAAAAATGTTTAGTTTAGGTCAAATTATGTTGTCCGTACACGTTGATTTTTAAAAAAAACAATTAAGGCCAATAAAAGTTTAATAAAAAAAAAATTATTCAACAAAAAATTACAAAAAAAATTTCTCATCAATCTTCATGTTGTTAGCTCTCTTTCCTCAAAAGGAATTAGCAACATACTTTTATTTGGGTCAAAAAGTGGTGTCTATACATGTGCATGGTATGGTAAAAAAACAGGGACTTTTAAAAAGTGGTTTTTATAGATCCCTATCAAAATTTAATTTCTAAAATTTGGGTATTTGAATAATTTACATATTTAGAAACTAGATTCAAAATTCAAACTTTCATATTACTGTTTTTTTAAAAAATTCATTGTGTAAGTGCCTCAAATTTTTAGTCCAAGTGTGACAAATTATGAAAAACAATAAAAACACCCACTTTTTGAGATTTTTGTGGACCCAACTTCTTGCATCAGCCCTAACACCAGCTGCTATCTTCCTACTATTTTTGCAAAGTTAGGGACAACCCATTGTGTTTTCCATACTGCAACAGTTAATTAAAAATTTTGTTTGAAACATATGAACTACTAGTGAACAAGACTATTTTTCTTAAAGTAAGGGGTCTCATAAGACAAGAAAGGGAAGTTGAAAACATTATTTTGTTACAATTAGGAAAAATAAATAAGAAGTGAGCCACAACCCACTATATTTTCCATGATGCTACTGTTATGTGAATAATTTGTTGGGTAGAGATCGAACAAGAGTATTTTGCTGAAAGTAAGGGTTGTTAAAAATTACAAAGCTCATATTCAATACGTTGTCCTCTTACTATGTGCATAACACTACAATGCCATCTTTGAACAAGATTTGCAAAGTATGGGAAAACACAGTGTGTTTTCCATCTCCCAACAGTTATGTATAGTAAATATTATAGAGGAATTTATTCAAGTTGTATGGAGAAAATACTTGAAGATAAATATTTTTTTAGCAGTAAATTACCCTCCTTAACTGGAGAAGAGGTTTGAACAACTATGTTTGTAGAGGATAAACAACTCATAGGGAGTGGCGTTTTAGAATATTGAGACATAAAACCCTACTTTAAAGGTTGTCTAGAAGGATGAATAGGGAAGTCTATAGAGGATAAACAATTCATAGAGAGTGGTGTTTTAGAATATTGATACTTAAAACCTTACTTTAAAGGTTTTCTAGAAGGATGAATAGGGTTTTCTAATCCACCAATATATGCTTTGCTTTGCCATTGGCATTTGGGTAAGGGTAGACCATTAAAATGAATACTTTACCAATCACATTGTTGTCATTACCATATGGTTGAAGGTACATAATGAGAATCAAGGGTGCATTACTTGATTGGGATATTTTGATGGGCCTATTTTAATCACCTTTGCAATTGTTAACATTAGGTTGATTTTCATCATTATTTTCTTGAGGCATAGAACTTGTTAATTCCACAGTTGATTTGATCTTGTGAGTGAGTCATGGATAGTCCTTATTTCTATGTTTCCAGGATTGAGACCCAACAATATTTTTTAGGTAGTTATATATATATAATATGCATCACAAATGGTGCATTTGAAATATTAGTATATCATTCTATCCACTTGTATGGATTATCACAATCCAAAACTAGATTACCAACACTTGATGGGTTTCAAATCGTGTACCTCATGGTTTGTTTTTTTTAAAAAAAAATCTCAAATTTATTGATAAATTGTGGCATCGATTGTTCCCATACCAACCACTTTAGCATTAATAACCAAATGTAAAGTGTAAGCTCTAGAGAAATTTAGTTATGAAGCATGTTTGATGATTTTTAACATGTATGAACACAAAGACCATAACCAGATCACGGAGACTGAACATTATACAAACCGAAAAGCTGAAATATTTACAAGATAACATAATCTTACAACAACTTTATAACTGAATGACATATGATAAATAATGAACATGAGGAGAAAAACTATCTTCATAAATTTTTCAACTCATATAATTCAATTTGCATATAGTCACAATTTTAGATCCTACAAGTCACAATATGCAGTGTACTAGAGTTGAAAAACACTTGTATGCCAAGCCAAGTGATTATCAAAGAACTGAAATGAAGAGACCATGAACTGAATTACCAAACCAATACTGACTTGTTTACCAATCAAGAACATCTTATTATCTTATTGCTTTGTTATTAATGCCAACACATGCCAGAGGGGACAACACAAGAGTCATGTAAAATTTGTGTTCCAAACATATTAACAGATAGTGAACAAGACTGTTTTTCTTAAAGTCTGATATGAAATGGATAACAATTATTTGTTCCAATGACATGAAATAAGTATATATGCCTATATGTTCAGCATAATTGTACAATAATAAAAAAATTAAAGAAGCCCATGAAAAGTCTCGTATCAAATGTATAACACCATAGTGTTGAAACATATGCAAATGGTGTATCTCTACACCACAATTGTTCAATATTGAAATATTTAAACCCACAGAGCAGAATCGGTATTTGGAGCCTGTCTCATCAATTCCTACGCTGCCTATTCCTTGCAATCGAGTTCAGGCCTGCGTAAAATACTACACGTTTCTTAGGGTCCTTGTGTATTTCGGGGGGGGGTGATTCCAGATCCACGAACCCTCACAGATGATGAACGTGAAACAACAGATTTCTTCGTACTCTATGCTTTGTCTATGTCAGGTTTAATAGCTTCACCCTATAGCAAACAATTAATGAAAATTAACGTACGCATGGAAACAATATACGTAGTATGATATATACAACAACATATCATTTGTGTACCTCTAGAACAGAATACTTCATCTCGGCAAGCTGCCATATGACAAAGCCGCCCACGCACTCTGTGATGGTCTCTGTGCCAGGCATGGGAAAAGGCACGTAGCATCGACCATCAGTGGCCTCAACAATGCTGATTCTCCCAAAAAAAATTGGGTGCCTCAAGCAGTGGGTGTGAGCGTTTCTGGTGACAACATCTAGAATGCCTTTCACAACCCGTTTATGCCACCTCCAAAGGTTGACATGATCACCAACCTTAAAAGTTATGCCGTTGAAATCTATCATCTGTTCATCCACCGGATTTTCCTGTAATGGAAACATCATTGACGTGAAGCATAATTGAAGGCACATTAAAATATTCCTAAAGAAATAAGAACACAGCATGGAAGTGTGTTTGGTTTCATACCGATATAGATGGCATGCTGCACCTCTCCTCGTCCCCATTTCCATCTTTATTGCCATCTCCCCCTTGCAGGCCAGCGCTCTCCTCCTCCCCGGGTCCATCCTTATTACCCTCTCCCCATCCCCATGTCCATCTCTGTCACCCTGTTCCACATTCAGCCCAGTGTTCTCCCCGTCCTCATGACCATCTATGTTACCCTGTCCCACTTTGTGGCCAGTGCTCTCCCCATCCGCATGTCCATCTGTATTAGCCTCTCTCATTTCAATCGCAATGACATCACCAATTAGGTCAAGGCCAACACTTCGTTGTTTATCCTTGCCCTGTAATAGTAGGAATTAAAAGGTCATTTCAAATTCAGGTGCATGCAACCAATTCATTGAAATAATCAAAACAAACATTAAATAAAAGAATTGCAATTCACTGTTTCTTCTACTTCCTCCATGTCAAGGCACCTTGACATGTTTGATGGCATATGCTCATTCTTCTTCTTCTTCTTCTCAACATTGTTAGACGGTGGCTCGGGAGGAACAACATCATCTGGTGCTTCCATGGGCAATTGTTCACCATCGAAAATCACAAAAACCTGCTTGAGGGCAGCAGTTCGTTGTTCATCATTGTTTTGTAATAGGAGGAATTGAAATGTTGCACCAAACTCAGATGCATGCAACCAATTCATTCAAATAAGAAAAACAAACTTTATAGTAAATAGAAGATTTGGAGATCACCGTTTATTTTCGTTTCTTCTTCATATGGTGCCTTGAAACTTTCAACTGTGTAGGATGCTTATTCTGAATCTTATACGCAAGGGTGGGAGGAACAACACCGTCTTCACCTTTCATGGCCACAGCTTCCTCTAGCGAATGAGCCCTACTATGTTGGTAGGAAGAAATCGCTTCTCGACCATCACCCTGGCATGTTACGTAATTTAACATTAAGTGAACCTTCTATGCATCCAAACATAAATGATTTAGCAAGGAAAATTCACATTTAACAATTCAGTTCGACATTACCATTCCTTCTTGTCTCTTTCTCTCCTGCAATCCTAATATTCTTTGCCTTCTTTGCTCCTTCATCTCGTCAGTGTTGTATAACGCCATTTCCTTCTTCACCTCGTCCTTTCCTTCTTCGGGAAGTTGAAGGAAGTTTTGTTTCCCAAACTTTTGACAGACACATCTAACAACACGCTTCTGCTACAAACGCTATCGTATATTCATTTGGTACTCTATATTTTCCACCTTCTTTAGAAGGTACTCTTTCAATTTATCAGGGGGAGGAGCGGGTTGTTTTGGTTCCCCCCCCCCCAACACAGCTTGACCACGCTTTAGTGCATCAAGAATAGGAAGGTGGTGATGCTAAAACCTATGCATGTTGAACACTCTCCAATCATAATACTTTCTGGTACATTCTTCTACAATACAATAATATATATATCTGCCATTCACCGTTTCTCTTTTGTATTCAACAGCAACCTACACAGTAAGTTCGGAAAATAAAATCGCTTAATATATTTGATATTCAATCAAATTGAATGCACAACATATATACACAGCCAAATGATGCAATAATTCAGTTATTATATCTACCTTCCCGCCCAACACATCACCCCATGCTTCATTGGATCCCTCTCCATCCTTAGGGTCTCCCTCTGCATGGTTTTCCTTCCGGTCATGGACTATGGCAAGAGCGAGATCATCTCCCTGATTATTTTCCTTAATCAAAGGAATGATATATGCCAAAATCAGAATATTTGTAAGAGACATGATATTTTTGAACTGAAATTAAAAAGCATTCCAATTCATGCATAGGAAGGGAAGTGCAATTGGAAGTTCACAATCAATTACCGAACATGTCGTTGCCTTATGGTTGACCGTTTTCATAAACTAAGGGGAATTCCTTCGTATCGCAGTTACTGCCTCCTGAATAAAACATTCCCACTTTCCAATCAACCTCATAACCACTTATGAGAGATTAAAATTGTACATTGGATTGGATCTTGTAATCACCAGATCTTACATGCACATTTCATGAATGGGACTGCCCTGAAGAAGATGCCCTACTACACAACCTTTTAGGTGTGCTATCCATGTCAATGACGTTCTTCATTGCAAGAACTAGTTTCCATTTTACAACACGCATCCTTGGTTTCCTGTAAACTATAAAATTGTTGCAAGTGTTATGGACAGTTAAAGTTCAAAAATTTATTGCACAAATTTGCAGTAATCAAGCATATATTGTTTTCAATGAAACGAAGAAATTGAAATGCACAACCCACACTTTTGTAAAACGCTATACAAGTAACCCACTCTGGTTTATAACATGCAATTATTTTATCCAATTATTATTGTCAATCATGAGAAAGATAATGAATTGTAATTTATACCATAAATAATAGTTGTAATTTTTGGAGGTGCCATTTTTACATTCATACAGTGTAAATAAGAAAATCTTTCCAAGACACTCAAACTGTTATCCGAATTTTCAGGTTGGAAAACACAGGGTGTTATAAACCGTGCAACCCATAAACTATTAAAAGACAACACTTTATGTTCTGCAAAATGTTACAAAACACTGTATTGAAGTTCACATTCATATTTTATAAGAATCCATCACAAGCACTAAATATTCCATTTCAATATTGAAATATATTTGAAACAGAAGATGCACAAAAAATATTACACGATGGAAAACACACTGGGTTGTCCTCCACTTTTCAAATACTATTCAATGATGACACTTACTGTTATGCACACCATAAGAAAAAAATGTATTGAAGGTCACTTTCATATTTTATAACTGCCCTTGCTTGGAACAAAAGTTGCACATAAAAAAGAAGTAAAGTTGCAGTATGGAAAACCCAATGGGTTGTCCATCGCTTCTCAAAAGCTTAAATAATTATGGTTATTTTTTAGCTTTACGATCATTTAGGTTATATATAATTGGAGCAAGCTAAGTCTTGGACAAAATTCACATATGTATATAACATAAGATATGCTAGTTTGAAGCATTTTTTTTTGTGTCGAGGGTTTTGAAATTTTTGTTTTGTTTCCTCTTCGTTTGTTGGCTATCAAATTTTTCCCTTTCCGAATGAAAAAAGTGACAACCCATTGTACAAATATGAGTGAAATTACTGAAAAATGTTCATAGAAAGCAGAATCACCTCTAATAATCAAATGCTATATTTCAAAAATCATGTAAAACCCGCAATGTCGCCATTGTTTGCATAGTTTTTCGGAATGGATAGAAAAGGGCATAACGTGGCATTCAAAATCATGATTGGGAAAAATAGAAAAAATCCCACATCCAATCCCATTTTTTCCGCCATTTTATACATTGATGTTTTGGGAAACACACCGTCTCCTAAAACTCAGACTATTGTAAAACCCACTGTTTGACTATGACTTCTCCTCATGTTATGTATGTGTCCATGTATGTTATTATGTATGTTTTTCATGTGGTTTTTAATGTGCATACGTGAATTTTTTCTAGGAATTTGAAACCGGCATAACTCGTAGACAAAATTCCCCTATGTACATTGAAAAGCACATTAAAAACATGCATGGATACTACACAACATGACAAGATGTCATAGTTGGAAAACAAACTGTCTCCTCTTTGTTGTAGAGGAACCGACATATCCTATGTTATATACATATGTTAATTTACGCTTGAAGCTGGCATATCCTATGTTATATACATATGTGAATTTTGTCCAAGAGTTACCTTGCTCCCTCCTTAACTTATGGAAAAAATTCACCTATGTGTATATCATGGCCTATGTGGCCATACCGCATGGAGAAAAGAGCCACGACGGAAGAGGTGGGACCCGTGGCGACGAAAAAGGTTGTTGGACGGAAGGAAAGACATGGCGGCTGGACATCTCATCCCCCATGCCCTTTGTTGTCCCGTCGCCGAGAAATCATGTCAACACCGGTGGTTTTTCAAAATAATCGTTCGGTGTGGATGGACAAAAATCCTAAAACGTGGCCAAACGAAACCATTATTAGCAAATAATAAAAAGGGCCGACAAGGTCCCATTTTTGCCATTTTTGGTGGATAGCATGGGCAAGAGTAGCAGCCATGCAGAACTCTTTCGAGTATGTATATCCACTATGTGTTGTGAGCAGAGTAAGAGGACAATGTATTGAATCTGAGCTTCATAATTTTTAACAACCCTTACTTTCAGCAAAACACTCTTGTTCGATCTCCGCCCAACACATTATTCACATAACAGTTGCATCATGGAAAATATTGTGGGCTGTGGCTCACTTATTATTTTATATAGGCTGTGAGAAATCAATGTTTTGAAGTTCATGTTGTACTCTTTTAACAACACCTACTTTGAGAAAAACACTCTTTTTCAATATCTGCCCATATATTTCCAACACAAAATTCACATAACAGTAGCATCACAGAAAACACAGTGGGTTGTGGCTCACTTTTTTTTTTTTTCCAGAATGTAACAAAATAATGTTTTCAACTTCCCTTTCTTGTCTTATGAGACCCCTTTCTTGAAGAGAAATAGTCTTGCTCACTACCTGTTCATATGCTTCCAACCAAAAAATTTACTTAACTGTTGCAGTACAGAAAACACAATGGGTTGTCCCTGACTTTGAAAAAATGGTAAGATGACATCAACTACTGTTATGCACATAGTAAGAGGACAATGTATTGAATCTGAGCTTCATAATTTTTAACAACCCTTACTTTTAGCAAAACACTCTTGCTCGATCTCCACCCAGCACATTATTCACATAACAGTAGCATCATGGAAAACACAGTGGGTTGTGGCTCACTTCTTATTTTTTTCAATGTCCTTGTTTAAATTTAAATGGAAAGCTTAAGGTTTGAGTGCACATGGAGGAGTTGGAGAAGAATATTGACAAAATGGAGGTGAGGGGTAATTTGAAATTTAGGAAACACAATATAGAGTATTTCAGTTTCTTGAATGTCTTCCAAATCACACATTCCATTGTTGTGTTTAAATTTAAGTCGGTTGATAAAAAACTGTACAAAATTATTCTGAATGGGAAACACAGTGCTAGATTTCATTTATTTGAATCTCCTTGTTTTAATGTAGAGGGTTTTACAAGTTCTTTGTGTTTGAAATTTGGGAAACAAAATGTGGAGTATTTCAGTTATTCGAATGTCTTCGAAATCACACATTCCATTGTTGTGTTTTAATTTCACACCATTGAAAAAAGAAACTGCAAAAAATAATTCTGAATGGGAAACGTAGTGCTGGGTGTCAATAAAAAAATTGTATAAAACTATTCTCAATGGGAAACATAGTGCCAGGTTTCAGTTATTTGAATCTCCTTGTTTAAATGTAAAGGGTCATCTCATGGTGGGTTGCTTGCTTCTTAACATGCATGGTATTGCAACATGGAATGTTACTTGAATGCCTTCAAAATCACACATTCCATTGTTGTGTTTAAATTCTACACCATTGAAAAAAAAAAAGTGCAGAAAATAATTCTGCATGGGAAACACAGTGCTGGGTTTAAGTTATTTTAATCATCCACTTGAGATGTAAAGGGTCATCTTATGGTGGGTTTCTTGGTTCTTAAGACCCACGGTTTTGTAAGATGGAATGTTAGAAAATAGTATGAAAGTCTTCTAGATCACTCTTTCCATTGTTGTGTTTAAGTTTCAAGTATATAACAAATTGCATGCTTCATAACACATTGTATTTTTCAACCTCCACATCACAACATACCCTAGCCCTTTCTGATTTTTAGACTAGTATATCAAGGTGTGCACATGCTGTAGTGCATGTCAGAAAATACAATGTGTTTTGAAGCCTTCCTTTACTTATACGGTATACCCAACCTTTGTCTTGTAATGCAAATATACAAATGTATAGATGGTGTTTTATTTTATCAAATAGCATATCTCTCATTTAATGGGGACAATAATAATCCTCAACACATAATGTAATTCATAGTATGCACTTCATTTTGTTTCGCAACAATTCATGTTGGAAGAAACCCTACGTGTTAAGAAAGAAGCAACCCAAATAGTGTTGTCAAAACCTAAGCAACATTATTGGATAGTACACGTCACCTCAATTTGGTCGGTATTCTCCTCGAAGTCATCCATGTGCACTGAGACCTTCTGCTTTCCCTTAGAACATCCAGATAGGAAACAAAAAAAATAGTATTTTCGACTTGCTTTCTCCAAACGCAAAAGGCCCACATCATTCCCTTCCACTTTTCCCATGCCACACAAAAGAAACTTGCTGACGAAGCTAACCCACACACTTTTTCACCCAGCAACGTGAAGGAAAATGCACCTAATGGTGCCGTTAACTCTTGCTTGACTGTAGCTCAGACGTTTCGTCCCGTCTACCCATTTCGTCACTTTTTGTTTCCATGTATGTTGTTATTTGAATAGCTCTTTAACAATTTGTTTATAATATTTAGGGCCAAGTAATGGGAGTAGGCCAAATTATCAATTAAGTTATTCCTACCCATTAGCTTTACGAGTTCTATTTAATATAGTGCATAGAACTATTTGGAGTAGTCACTTATTATATGTGCACATCTTTTTACAGTGTGGTGGTCAGATCAAAACATACTGAAAAAGAGCAAAAATAGACTATAGAAATAGCATTCAACAAAATTGCCATCAGATGTTAAAAAACAAACCATTTATAACTTACTACATATTGTAAACAAATAGCGAAATTGTAAAAAGAACTATTATGAAAAAAATTATGCACCACATATATACTCTTTTGGTGAAAGATTTCAAATTACCGCAAAACACAATAGAATGACATGAAAATGATAGCTGAATGAAAACCCCAACATTTCACAATTTCAAACAAATCGGCACTTCTAAATGCATATTAAATTTTGGAAATTTAACCGTCCACTACACTTGTGATTCAAGCTATGGAAGCCAGAATCACCTGTATTTACTGCAGAAGGTTCACATCTCCTAAAACATCCTTGTCAATTCACCTGCCCTTGTTTTGTTGAATCTTCTTTCGTGGCCTATTTAAACCACCTAGAAGAAAGACAAGTGTTAGCGATATATTAAATTGGGAAATTAAAGACAATTGGTACTAGAAATAATTGTATTTATTCAAAATTTCCCCAGTATTAAATTTATATGTTCTGCTTAGTGCAAAATGACAACTTGCATAGATAATAAACAAACATATTAAACTAACAATTAGGAATTTAATTTCCAATTTAACCTATCGCTAACACTAGTATATATATCAGTAATCATATGTGCCATTTTCCCATTTTTCTAGAACTGTGAAGCAATGAACGTTCATTCTGTTCTATAAATTCATTTCTTCCAATCAGGAATCAAGAGAAAGCTAACTCATAAACAAAAAGCACCTATGTATGTAACATGAGATAAAAATGGTGTTTCATTTTCATCATCAGATTCAACCGAATAAATGCTCGCACTATTTGCAGTGTTGGAAAATACAATGTCCCCATATAAGGTGTTAAGAAACAAGCAAACCAAATAGTGTTGTAAAACCCTCTGCAACAGAGAGGAAACAGTGTGTTTTCCAACTATGATGTCTTGTCATGTTATGTATGTATCCATGTATGTTTTTCATGCATTTTTTGATGTACATTGGTGAATTTTGTTTAGGATTTAGGCGGATCCTTAAGAAACAAGCAACCCAAATAGTGTTGTAAAACCCTCTGCAACAGAGAGGAGACAATGTGTTTTCCAACTATGACGTCTCCTCATGTTGTGTATGTATCCATGTATGTTTTTCATGCATTTTCCAATGTACATAGGCATAATTGTATGTCTAGGAGTTAGCCAGATCCTTAACAAACAAGCAACCCAAATATTAATGTAAAACCCTCTGTGACAGAGAGGACACAGTGTGTTTTCCAACTATGACGTCTCCTCATGCTATGTATGTATCCATGTATGTTTTTCATGCATTTTTTGATGTACATAGGTGAATTTTGTCTAGGAGTTAGCTGGCTCCTTAGGAGAAATGGAAACAAGCAACCCAAATAGTGTTGTAAAACCCTTTACAATAGAGAGGAGGCAGTGTGTTTTCCAACTGTGCAAATAATAAGAGCAATACATTTGTTCCAATCAGGAGAAATCAAACTCATAAACAAAAAACACCTATTCATGTAACATGAGATCAAAATGGCATTTCATTTTCCTCATCTGATTCGACCAAATAAATTCTAGCATTCTCTACACATTTGGGAAACGCACTGTGTCGATACAAGGTGTTCAAAAACAAGCAACCCATATAGTGTTGTAAAAATTTGTTCCAATCAGATAAAGAAAGTGAAATGACATTTTAGCTATAGCAAAGAGTTGTTCAAAAATGCATGAAAAAAATACATGAGAACATACATGGAAACATACATAGCATGACGAGACACCGTAGTGTAGGACCCGCCAGAATGGCGATCGACACAAAACTGGCAGACGGAACAAAACGTCCGGGCGATGGTCAGGTGGGAGTTAATGGCGCCATCAGGTGGGTTTTCTTGCCTGTTACTAGGCAAAAAAGTGGACAGGTTAGCTTTGTGGACAATTTTCTTTGTCTGGTGCAGTAAAAGTGGAAGGGGATGATGTGGGCCTTTTCTGTTTCAAGAAAGAAAGATGAAAATACTATTTGTTTCCTGCTCTTGGGACTTTTGTGTTTCAAGAAAGAAAGGTGAAAATACTATTTTCTAGCAACAAATAGTCGTTCTTGTCTTCGCTGTTCATTGTACAATGGAAAGATGGGACATACACAAAGCGGATATGCATATCTGAAGGAGCTCCACATGGCTGCTACTCTTCCACTACTCTTGCCCTCGCTATCCACCAAAATGTCGCCGTACAACAATGGTGAAAATGGGACCTCGTCAGCCCTTTTTATTATTTACTAATGGTTTTGAATGCCATGTTTTAGGCTTTTTGTCCATGTTGATAAGTTATTTTGAAATCCCACTAGTACTATCACGTTTTCCCGACAACAGCTGCAAGTATTGGCCCTTTTCTATTTTGAGAAAGAAAGGTGAAAATACTATTTGTTTCCACTCTGCACATTGAAAGGGAAAGCTGAACGTTTTAGTGCACATGGACAAGTTGGAGGAGAAATCACACCAAATTCAGGTGACACGTACTATCTAATAGTGTTGTAGAGGGTTTTACAACACTATTTGGGCTACTTCTTTCTTAACACCAATGGTTTTCCAACATGAATTGTTGCAAAACAGAATGAACTGAAGGCAGGCTTCAAAACACATTGTATTTTCCAACATGCACTACGGAATGTGCACACCTAGATATACTAGTCTAGAAACCAGAAAGGGATAGGGTATGTTGTGATGTGGAGGTTGAAAAATGCAATGTGTTATGAAGCATGCAATTTGTTACATACTTCAAACTTAAACAGAACAATGGAAGGTGTGATTTGGAAGACTTTCATACTATTTTGTAACATTCCATTTTACAAAACCATGGGTGTTAAGAACCAAACAACCCAACATGAGATGACCCTTTACATCTCAAGTGGATGATTAAAATAACTGAAACCCAACACTGTGTTTCCCATTTAGAATTCTTTTATGCATTTTTTTTTTTCAATGCTGCAAAATTTAAACACAACAATGGAATGCATGATTTGGAAGACATTCAAGTAACACTCCATGTTGAAAACCTATGGGTGTTAAGAAGCATGCAACCCACCATGAGACAACCCATTGCATTAAAACAAGGAGATTCAAAAAAATGAAACCCAACACTGTGTTTCCCATTGAGAATAATTTTGTATAGTTTTTTTATTGAGACCCAGCATTGCATTTCCCATTCAAAATTATTTTTTGCAATTTCTTTTTTCAATGGTATGAAATTGAAACACAACAATGGAATGTGTGATTTTGAAGACATTAGAGCAATTGAAATACTCCACATTTTGTTTCCCAAATTTCAAACACAAAGAACTTGTAAAACCCTCTGCTTGCAACAAAACTACCACTCACCTCAATTTCGTGTGTATTCTCCTCCAAATCCTCCAAGTGCACTCCACAATTCAGCTAATTCGGTCAGTATTCTCCTCGAATTCGTGCACATGCTCTCAGACCTTCAGCTTTCCCTTTCAATGTGGGAGCCAGCTAACTGCTACACAAAATTCACCTATATACATTGAAAAATGCATGAAAAACATACACATGAACATGTATGGATACATACATAACATGACAAGACTCTGTAGTGCGGGGCCCGCCAGATGCCTGAAACCGGTGGAGGTGATGAAACATTAGAACTACGGTCAGGCAAGAGATAACGGTGCCGTCAGGTGCATTTCCCGCCCATTGTTGTGCTCCAAAAGCGGGCGGGCTAGCTTCGTCGGCAAATTTCTTTTGTGCGGCACGAGAATAGTGGAAGGGAATGATATGGGCGCTTTTTGCTTGGAGAAAGCAAGGCGAAAATACTATTTGTTTTGTTTCTTGTTTGCACGTTGAACGCAAAAGCTAACTGCTAGACAAAATTCACCTATGTGTATATGATAGCATATGTGGCCATACCAGATTCAGGTATGGTAGCAGTTGCAGGTATTGGCCCTTTTTTGTTTCGAGAAAGAAAGGTGAAAATACTATTTCTTTCCACTCTGCACATTGAAAGGGAAAGCTAAACATTTCAGTGCATGTGGACAAGTTGGAGGAGAAATCAGACCAAATTCAGGTGACACATACTATCCAATAGTGTTGCAGAGGGTTTTACAACACTATTTGGGTTGCTTATTTCTTAACACCAATGGTTTTACAACATGAATTGTTGCAAAATAGAATGAAGTGAAGGTAGGCTTCAAAACACATTGTATTTTCCAACATGCACTAAAGAATGTGCACACGTAGATATACTGGTGGGTGATCCCACAATAGTGGTTTACAATTTCTAGCCAAACTGGACATTGAAATTATTATTTTTAATTAAATCTTCACATTCGGGCACCTATAGCGGCTAAACCGTGACGAATTTGAAGATGATGAAAAATAAAGTCTCATCACATTTTTTTTGTAGATTCTAAAAATATTTTTTTCAAAATTTTTGGAATAATATTGCACTTCTTTTTCCATCTCCCATGAAAACTGTTTTTTTTTTAGAAAACAACATTTTTAAAAAGTGACGCTCACCGTATACAACATAATTTTTTTTGTATGAAGGATAAAATTATAATTTTTTTGAATTTAGATTTATAACTATGATATCTGTCACTTTCATTTGGTCTCATAGTTTTTTATTGAATATTTTTTCTTTAATAGAGTTTCAAAGTCAAACCAATTGCAATTTAGACATAGGTGGACTGTATACAACATAACTTTTTCTGTATGTATCAAAATTCAGTTTTATCTTTTTTAATGGATCAAAGACATCAATAACTAGCACAAAAAAAAAAAAAAAAAAATTTGATAATTTTCTATTTTTCCACATGTGCAAAACAAAGAGCTTTATTTCCAGTGAAAAACCTATGTTTAATAAAACTAAAAAAACACATACATAATAAAACCAAAACATATTATAATTATATTTGTGGGATAGCTCATTTTGAGGACTACCATAATCATTTGAAATAAATTTTAAATGAATTCTTTTGATCCCCCAAAATGGTAAATCAAAAGTGATTTTTTATCATCATTTTGATAGGTGTAAAGGAGACTCATTTAGAGGTATGGTTTAAAACTAGTGAGGTTCTATCTAAGGGAGTTTGATCTAAGGTGGTTTGATCAAACCCTCTTCAATTGGAATCCTTAAAATGGAAATTTTACAGGCTTAAATCATTATATTTTCTAAAAATATGTGATTTCAGCTAAAATCAGCTCCTCTCAGAAATTGTAAACTAGCTTTGTGGGATCACCTTGGTCTAAAAACCATAAAGGGTTAGGGTATATTGTGATGTCGAGGTTGAAAAATGCAATGTGTTATGAACCATGCAATTTTTTACATACTTCGAACTTAAACAAAACAATGGAAGGTGTGACCTAGAAGACTTTCATACTGTTTTGTAACATTCCATCTTACAAAACCATGGGTGTTAAGAACCAAACAACCCAGCATGAGACGACCCTTTACATCTCAAGTGGATGATTAAAATAACTCAAACCCAACAGTATGTTTCCCATTCAGAATTATTTTTTGCAATTTCTTTTTTAAATGGTGCAAAATTGAAACACAACAATGGAATGTGTGATTTTGAAGTCATTCGAGCAACCGAAATACTCCACATTCTGTTTTCCAAATTTCAAAAAACAAAGAACTTGTAAAACCATCTACATTAAAAAAAGGAGATTCAAATAACTGAAACCCAACACTGTGTTTCTCATTCAGAGTTATTTTCTGCAGTCTTATTATCAATCGACTTAAATTTAAACACAACAATGGAATGTGTGATTTGGAAGACATTCAAGAAACTGAAATTCTCCGCATTGTGTTTCCCAAATTTCAAATTACCCCTCACCTCCATTTCATCGGTATTCTACTCCAACTCCTCCACATGCACTCAGACCTTAAGCTTTCCATTTACATTTAAACAAGGAGATTTAAAAAAATAAGAAGTGAGCCACAACCCATTGTGTTTTCCATGATGCTACTATTATGAGAATAATGTGTTGGGCAGAGATCGAACAAGAGTGTTTTGCTGAAAGTAGGTGTTGTTAAAAATTATGAAGCTCAGATTCAATACATTGTCCTCTTACTGTGTGCATAACACTAGCTACTATCTTCTTACTATTTTTGCAAAGTCAGGGACAACCCATTGTGTTTCCCATATTGCAACAGTTAAGTAAATTTTTTGTTGGAAGCATATGAATAGGTAGTGAGCAAGACTATTTTTCTAAAAGAAAGGGGTCGCATAAGACAAGAAAGGGAAGTTGAAAACATTATTTTGTTACATTCTCGACAAAAAAATAAGAAGTGAGCCACAACCCACTGTGTTTTCCATGATGCTACTGTTATGTGAATTTTGTGTTGGAAACATATGGGCAGATATTGAAAAAGAGTGTTTTGCTCAAAGTAGGTATCCATGTATGTTCATGTGTATGTTTTTCATGCGTTCTTTGATGTACATAGGTGAATTTTGACTAGCAGTTAGTCGACTCCCATAAGACAAGAAAGGGAAGTTGAAAACATTATTTGTTATAGTTAGGAAAAAATAAGAAGTGAGCCACAATCCACTGTGCTTTCCATGATGCTACTGTTATGTAAATTTTGTGTTGGAAACATATGGGCAGATATTGAAAAAGACTATTTTTCTTGAAGTAGGTGTTGTTAAAAGAGTACAACAGGAATTTCAAAACATTCATTTCTCACAGACTGTATAAAATAATAAGTGAGCCACAACCCACTATGTTTTCCATGATGCAACTGTTATGTGAATAATGTGTTGGGCAGATATTGAAGAGTGTTTTGCTAAAAGTAAGGGTTGTTAAAGATTATGAAGCTCAAGTTCAATACATTGTCTTCTTACTGTGTGCATAACGCTAACTATTGTCATTGAATAAGATATTTGCTAATAATGGTTTCAAATGCCACGTTTTTTGCTTTTTGTCTGTCCACGCTGAACAATTAATTTAAAAACCCGCGGGCACTGACACGATTTCCCAATGATGGGTCAACAAACGGCACATGGGATGAGACATCCCACCCTCAAGTCTTTCCTTCCCATCCGACAACCTTTTCCCTCGCCAGTCCCACCTCTTCCATCATGACTCTTTTCCCCATGCGTTATGGGAGCCATATCCTATGCTATATGCATAACTAAATTTTCTCCAGGAGTTAAGGAGGGAGCAAGCTAACTCTTGCACAAAACTCACATACGTATATAACATACGATATGCCACTTTTAGGCATAAATTCAAATATTTATATAACATAGGATATGACGATTTCAAATTCCTAGACAAAATTCACCTATGCACATTGAAAAAAAGGATGAAAAACATACACATGAACATACATGGATACATACATAACATGAGGATATGTTGTAGTGAAACAGTGGGTTATACAACAGTCCGAGTTTTAGGAGACAATGTGTTTTCCAAAACAACAGTATGTAAAATGGTAGAAAAAATGGGATTGGATGTGGGCTTTTTGCCAGTTACCAATTATGAGTTTTAGGAGGCAGTGTGTTTTTCAAAACCCTCGATAGAAAAAACATTATAAGACCTGCATTTCAACTAAATCCTAGACAAAATTCACCTCTGTACATCAAAAAATGCATGAAAAAAATACATAAGAACATATATGGACACATACATAACATGAGGAGACATCGTAGTGAATCAGTGGGTTTTACAATAGTCCGAATTTGAGGAGACATTGTGTTTTCCAAAACAATAGTGTATAAAATGGTGGCAAAAATGGGATTGGATGTGGGCTTTTTGCTATTTCTCAAATAGCTTTCTCCAAATGGTCAGGAGCCGGCTAGCTACTAGACAAAATTCACCTATGCACATTGAAAAAATGCATGAAAAGCATACATATGAACATACATGGATACATACATAACATGAGGAGACGCCGTAGTGAAACAGTGGATTTTACAAATAGTCTAAGTTTTAGGAGATAGTGTGTTTTCCAAAACAACAGTGTATAAAATGGCGGCAAAAATGGGGTTGGATGTGGGCTTTTTCCTATTTCTTTTGTGTGGCACAGGAAAAGTGGAAGGGAATGACGTGCACCTTTTCTGTTTGGAGAAAGCAAGGAAAAAATACTATTTGTTTTGTTTCCTATGTGCACGTTGAAAGGGAAAGTTGAAAGCCCTAGAGCACATGGATGACTTCGAGGAGAATACCAACCAAATAAGCTGAAGCGTGGAGAGCACATGCAGGATTTGGAGCAGAATATAGACGACATCGAGGTGAGGGGTAATTTTGTTGCAAGCAGAGGGTTTTGCAAGATGTTTTAATTTGAAATTTGGGAAACACATTGTGGAGTATTTTAGTGGGATTTTTGACTATTTCCTAATTAGCTTTCACCTAATGAGAGGGAGCCAAAAAAATGCTAGACAAAATTCACCTATGCATATTGAAAACTGCATGAAAAACATACATAAGAACATACGTGGACACATACATAACATGAGGAGACGTCGTAGTCAAATAGTGGGTTTTACAATTGTCTGAGTTTAAGGAGATGGTGTGTTTCCCAAAACAACAGTGTATAAAATGGCGGCAAAAATGGGATTGGATGTGGGCTTTTTGCTATTTTTCCCAATTATGATTTCGAATGCCATGTTATGCCCTTTTCTATCCATTCTGAAAAACTATGCGAACAGTGACGACAATACGGGTTTTACATGATTTTTGAAATATAGCATTTGATTATTGGAGGTGATTCTGCTTTCTACAGACATTATTCAGTAATTTCACTCATATTTGTACAATGGGTTGTCACTTTTTTCATTCGGAAAGGGCAAAATTCAATTTGTGGGTTTTACATGATTTTCGAAATATAGCATTTGATTATTAGAGATGATTCTGCTTTCTACAAACATTATTCAGTAATTTCACTCATATTTGTACAATGGGTTGTCACATTTTTCATTCAAAAAGGGCAAAATTCGATTTGTGGGTTTTACATGATTTTTGAAATATAGCATTTGATTATTAGAGATGATTATGCTTTCTACAAACATTATTCAGTAATTTCACTCATATTTGTACAATGGGTTGTCACTTTTTTCATTCGGAAAGGGCAAAATTCGATAACCAACAAACGGGGAGGAAACGAACAAAAAATTTCAAAACCCTCGATAGAAAATCGGCAACCCCATAATTTTAAAAAAACAGATGGGAGGAGATGCAAAACTAAAACCCTCAAATAAAAATAACAAACCCTTAATGGAGCAATGAATGCCCGTTCATTTCTTTGCCGTTCATATCATAATGGCAAAATGGCACATACACAGAGTTGATATACATACCTGAAGGAGCTTCGCATGGTTGCTACTTCAGTGCTACTCCGGCTGCTCCTCTTGCCCTCGCTATCCACCAAAATGTCGCCATCCAAAAATGGCAAAAATGGGACCTTTTCGGCCCTTTTTATTGTTTGCTAATAATGGTTTCATTTAGCCACATTTTAGGCTTTTTGTCCATCCATGCTGAACGATTATTTTGAAAAAACTGCCGGTGCTGACACGATTTCCTAGCGATGGGACAACAAACGGCATGGGGGATGAGATGTCTGGCCATTGGGTCTTTCCTTCCATACAACAACCTTTTCCGTCACTGTGGATCCCACCTCTTCCATCGCAACTCTTTTCTCCATGCGGTATGGCCGCATAGGCCATGATATACACATAGGTGAATTTTGTCTAGGAGTTAGCTTTTGCCTTTGTCACTCTAGTGAAATGAATTATTTTAAATAACAACAATGATAAAGATTATCCATAGACCAAACAGTGTAGTTAAAGGCAACCCTTAACCCAACATTTATGGCATTCTCACAAAGGTGGAGTCAGATTTTAATGACAAGGAGACATTGCATCACCCCAAAAATGACAAACAATTAATAGTTAGGTGGGTACTTGAAGACAGGAAATTACGGACTGGCCATACTTCACATGGCCGTTGCAGCATACCCGCCCCAACAAAATTCAAGTACATATAGATTCATTTGATTGGAACCGAGCCTACTAACAATACAACAAACCCTAAAACTCATCACTTCTTCTATGCCAACAAAAAATAGTATGAGCAAGACAATCTAAGATCAAAATTATATAATACGAGAATGGGAGAAAAAGAAGCATCAAAAGTCACCTACTTTACTTCATTTGGTATACCTCATGATTGAATACTAAACCTGCTTGCTTAGACTGGTGCAATGACTTTCTATGAGCTTATCAAGAGCTTAGGGTAGAGATGGGTCAAGGGGGAAGCCAAGATGATCAAAAAATTTAGCAAGCGGGTAGGAAGATATTTTAAATGGAGGCCTGCAAGACATGCCTCAAAAAGAACCTGCTCTCAGCCATGGCCACATTCCTCACCATGGCAGAAAATACGAGCATTTTGGTCATCTCAAGCAGAACCCGTACTGTGGCGGATTGCACATTGTGCATCATACCTCAGTTCTTCATTTGAGGTTAGGGAAGTTTTAGATGTAAGTCTAATACTACCTCCTTACAACACAGACACTAGACAACAAGCTACTCGCCCTATCCATGGTGCCATTGACATGCTTTTGCACGTGTTTTTAGTTGCAGGTTTGAATATCCATGAGGTCGACAATATCAGGCCAAGGAACATACATCACAATAATTCGTTTTGTGTTAGATCCACTCACATTTTATTTTTATTTACTTATTTATTTATTTTTGTTTTCTTGAAAAGCATTTAAACTCTAGATTTCAGAGAAGTTAAGAGTGGTATCTATGGAGATACACCGCTGGCCTAAAACCTCTTAACTTATTTTTGATATCTCTTTCTTTTTCTACAAATGATGTAAACATGTTCCCTCTTATGCTTGCTCAAGATGAATTTGGGCATAGCCATGTTTCAGTGTACTGTATTTTATTTTTCTTATTATTGTCGGGTAGGTTACGAGAGTATAATATATTAAGGGTTGTTTATCACTTTTTTTTGGACACATAATGGTGTTGTTACTTCTCATTTTATAAATCTAAGCTTGGCCTCTTTCCTTACCTGCTACACTGGTTACTATTATAGGTGTAGGGAATTTATGGTGCATATTCTAAGGCCAGCATAGGTATATTTTAATAGTGTTAAAAAGGAGTAATATATCTATGTAAGAACGTACCAACTAGGCTTTTGCTGGAGGCAATAAAATTAACAGAGAAAGGAATATTATGTACCCTACAAGCATTGGTTTATTGAATGAAATTATTGCAGAACAATAAGTTAGATTTCTTTTCTTCCCTCATAAAACCTTTTACTATCAAATTAAACAATTGTGGAATACAACCTACTCTCTTATTTAATAGAACTGCAACTATCACACTTTATTCTTTTCTATATATTTCTTTTGAACTAGTATCAATACATTACATTTTTCACTCAAAGGCTTCAAGAGCAGCATCAAGATGTTAATTTCAACTGTACTTTCAAATGAAAGGAAACAAATAAAACTCAAAAGAATTTTCCAATGGACAATAACTTTTCCCTTTTTTCATATTTCTCTTTCATGTTAAATAAAAATATCAGTTTTCCATATTTCAAACAAATCTAAGAGAACACAACAAGGAACAACAATTGATTAAATATTGCTCTCCACCCTCCCATAATGGCATCATGGAGCCTCATGGGCTCTAGCCATACCCTCGAGCAAGGAATTAATTTATCCCCACGATGATACATGGAGTCTTTCTCATTTTTACAAAGGGATAAACTAAAATAGCATAAATTTTATGCATCTAGCTTCTCTACTTTCTATTTTCAACCAAGATTCATATGATATGTCACCTCGTTACAAACCACAAACAAGAGTAAGAAGAAATAAGAAAAAAAATAACTTATCTCTTTCTTTAGGTGAAGGGATTTAACCCTTCTATGCATCTTTCCTCTCCAATCCAACTAGTTTGAGCACCCACTTTTTGAGAAGCATGTCTCCTCTCCTCTCACATCTTCTCTCCAATCTCAAGCAGATTTCTCCAAAAGGAGAAGCGGGTAACACCCCACTCATCCTTCATCTCTAAGATATATATAAGTTTCAACTTACAACCTTTTGGATGGAGAGGTGTGGGGTGCACCTACCTTCATTAATAGGATTCTTTTCCCTTATTAATTATGAAACATGCACTTGAACAAACCCTCTATCAAACCATCCTATCTTCTCTTGAAAACTCGTCATTCACCATAATGAGGACTTTTTAGGGGTCCAATCATGTCCTAGGGCACTATTGCATGCCCAATTGACCCCTACCATTATGGTATAGACCCTAGGGGGTTTAATTTTGCATCCCAACCAAGGAAATTGATCAACAACCCATTTTCAAAGCCAATTTAAGGTCTTATCCGAATTTCAACTTGGACAATGGTTTCTAAACCTCAACCCCAACTTACATCTCACATGAATCACAAATAAACACCCTTTCAACCTAAAATATAAACTATTCCTTTTTACATCCACTTGTTAACTTTATTTCCTTCTAAGCCTTGAAAAGGGGGTCAAATTCATCACCACAAGAAGATATCTTTTGATCTACTCAATGTTCTTCCCTTCTCGTACTGACTCTTCCTTTCCTGCACATTACCAATGAAATCAAAAGAGAAAAATCATTTATCACATTAATTTTATAGCTGAAATAAGATTTAATTTTGAAACCATTCCATTTACAATTTCAACTCATATTCACTATTTACGATTCCTAACTCTATGGTAACATAAGTAAAATGTTAGAATGAAAAACAAGAAAGTTATTAAATAATCACACTATTTGTCATCTACAATACATCTTACCATCTATTTAGGAAAACATAAAATAGATTAGAGCTTTACTAATCACATGCATGGTGGGGCCTTACATTCTCTTACATAAAGACATTGAAAGAAGAATATGTGATTTATTATTTAAAGAACCCTCTATAGGCTACATATTTTAATGTCCTTAGAGTTTATTTTGAAAGGTAGATTCTAAAATATTAGAAGCCATTTGAACAAGGCCTTCTTTGCCTCAATGATATGTAACTACTTATTTTTAAGGACCTTGGACTAGCCAATGATACTCAATTTAGTACCCCAAGCACTGTATAAATATTTTATCACCTCAAGCTTCCTATATTATGGTGTAGGTTCTCCAATTAGTGGCAGGTAGATTTTTTTCACTACATAGCTCATTCCAATCTTTTAGGTGTCCATGTTTTAGAATGTCCTTGAATAGTTCTATGCCTTTACTGGCCCAAATTTTGGTACAACATCCTTGTAGTAGTGCTAGTGTTTTACCATTATGCTCTAGGTTCCACTAGATTGATCTATGGGTGGAGATTGTGTTGCTTTTGAAATACTGACAATTTATAACAAATTCCTTGATATGTTCCCATGCTTTCCATATACTTTTGAAGATCATTGAGATTTCAGGGGATAGTGAGTGAATATTGTTGAGGAGGTCACATAGGGGAAGGTCTTTCCAAGCCTTTACATGTTTGGGAGAATCACTTTTGATGTTGTTTCTAACCAAGAACTTCCAGGGTTCTTTCCCTTCTAGGGCTTTGAAGACCCATTTTTTTGCTAGGGCAATGACTTGATGTTTTAGATCCTTTAGCCCAATCCTTTCACTAACTTTGCTTAGAAAATACCAAGCCCATTTAATTGCATGCTTCTTCCTTTTACCCTTCCCATCTAACCACAAAAAGACCCTTATTTTTTTATATATTTCATCAACTTGGTAACTATTGAACAACCACAAAGATGCAAAATATAGGCTATAAGATGACAGATTATTTTGGCATACTTGAATCATCTCTGTGAGTGATAGAAATTTTATGTTCCATTTACCAATTTTATTTTCTATTTTTCCTTTAATCCATAGCCACATCTCTTTTAGTTTTGGGCATTTAGCAAAAGGAATGCCCAAGTATCTGACCTATTTTTGGGGACCTCCCCATTGCACGTCTGGTTTGCTTAACCAATCTGGGGGGTTGTAGCATCGAAAAAATTAATCCTTTTTCATGCTTAATTTGGGAACAATTGATATAAAATTAGCCTAATAATGCCTTGATATACTGTTGCAATGTGTTTTACACATTCACATTGAATCTAGGCACCTTTTTAACAAAATGGACTTAAATTGTACCTTATTTGGGGTGTTGTAAAGTTTCACATTACACTTTCACACTTATCTAGGGTTTCATTAACTAATTGTGCTTAATTGAGCTTAATTGACCCTTTAATTCAAATTCAAGCATTCTTAATTACACCTTCCAAATGATTTATCTCGACGCTCAATAATGATATTGCATGACCTTTAATTTGGAAAATTTGACATCCTCAAAAATGGTGTTAGGACCCATTCACCTTTAGTGGTGAATGGGTCCTCTCCACATAGGACACCCCTTTCTTGGCATTTTTGAGATGTGTTTTTGATGTTATTTCATCCCCTCGAAGAATGGTCCTAGAAATTTATTCTAGGACGCATTCGCTTTTAGTGGTGAATGGGTCCTCCTCACTTAGGACACTCCTTTTTGAATTTGAATGTGGCAATATTTTAATTATTTTCAATCATAGATCTAATGTCGACTTGGGTTATTTGAATTTCAGGGTTAATTCTTAGATTTAGTATAAATATAAGGTTAATTCACATAGTTTCATCTAACAAGCAATCCTAAGACTTATAAGAAATCAAGAGAGCTTATACAAGAGTTTATAAGAACATTCAAAAGGAATTCAAAGGAAGAATAGTGAAGTTTTATTGCAATAACTTAAGGTCATATCATCATGTCAAAGGTATAGTACATTCAAGCATGTTGGTGAGCTAATATTATTGATGTAGCATTGAAGATCATTTTCAAGTATTGATTCATATATAATTTGAGATCAAGATCTACATTCTTCATGGCCACTTCATGTTAATTTGTAGATTTACATTCCAAGATTTCATCCAAAATATAATTATTGCATGTTTCATGTTTCATGTCCTTATTTCATTATTTCATCATTTGGTTTAATTAACTAAAAGGGGTTACAATAAAAAAAAAATCTCCTCTTAAATGTGTGCTTGTAAGATTTAGGTTCAAGGGAAAGATTTGGAGAAAATTTGTCATCTACATTGCAAGATCACAAAAATATCTCTATAGAATTTGTTCTAAATTTTCAAGAGCTGAAAACTCGGGAGTTGAGAGTGCAATCGTTGAAGTATAGAACCTAGAAATCAGTTTTTGAAAACCCTAAAATGACCCATTCACCACTAAAGGTGAATGAGTCCTCAATAAGGCTTGAAGCAGTGATCAATCTAGAATCTGGAGTTGGAGATTGAGAGGAAAAAAACCTAGAAGATACATTCCAAAAACCCTAATAGGGACCCATTCACCACTAAAGGCAAATGAGTCCTGAGTGGGCCTTGAAACAACACTTTCCCAAAAAGGTACACATTGTTTTAGCCTCTTAAATCCCCCCTCATTATTTTTATAATAGTTAGGAATCATTTCTAATGGTTATTTACGCATTTTGGCCTTCATAATTTAGTGAAACATCCCTAGAAAAACATTGTGGTCTATCATATTGTTAACTCTTTTTGATAGATCCTATTTTTCTATGATTCATTTTGGTGAACCCGACCTATTGAATATTTTATTTTTTTAATCTTTGGCTTTTTCTTCTCATCCTAGGTTAGATTTTGCATTCATTTTCATTGAATTAGATCTCATTTAGGGTTTCTTATTTTGCATCCAAACTTGCATCTCATTTAAGTTTTATAATTACATTGTTTGCATTCCTTAAATCTGTAAAATACAAAAATAAATCAGTCATTTTGCATATCATTTAGATCTCATAAATTTTCATTTGAAAATCAAAATAATATTGCATTTCAAATTATGTCTTTGCATCCATAATTTTCTCACCTTTTCAACTTGCATTTCATATTGCAAATTTCTATAAAATATGAATTTGAAGGTTACTGTTACAAACCTCAAACTGAAAGACATTTAAAGAAGCATAAAAATCAATCGAAAAAAGAGAAAAAATCCTAATCTAGGACCCATTCACCACTTGGGGTCAATGATTCCCTGATCAGACTTGACCTACATTTTTTGGCATTTGAAACTCACTAAAAAACACTTAAAAATAAGTAAAAATATTTCAAAAATCCCCCTCCAAGACCCATTCGCCACTAAAGGCGAATGAGTCCCTGGAGGCCTATTAAAAACCACTTTTTTTAAGCTTTCTAGTGATTTTTTGTACTTCCTAGGCTTGTCGATAACCTATAATATCAGTCTGGAAAGTTTTAGGAATTTATTATTTATGCATCTAGGTCAAAAACTTTAATTTAGGGTAGGCATTTTTGAATTTTCTAAAATCATTTTAGTAGCAAAAATAATCAGATCTGAAAAATGTTTACATTTCTAAAACTTTACATAATATGGATAAAAGTACTTTTCACTTTTGCATACACAATTTTTACATTCATGAAGCTTTGCATAAGTTTGATAAAAGCTCTTTTCATTTTTGGATACACTTTTTTTTCTTTCTTGAAGCTTTACCTAAATTGGATAAAATTACTTTTCATCTTTGGATATACATTGTATTTTTGAAGCATTGCATAAGATGGTTAGAAGTACTTTTCATTTTTGGTCAAACAATGTTAGTATCCTACCTTTTGAAGCATGCTAAGAAATATTACATCAAGTGCTCACCCTCATGAGAGTGCTTTGGTGAAAGAGAAGACAATAGTGGATAATCATGACAATAAATTTTGGTCTTCCCCTAATATGTCTCCTACTTGTGATGAAGATATTTTGGTGTTAGAAGATCAAACCAATGAGAGTTATGAGAGTCCTATTTGTCTCTCTTCCCTTACCTCTCCTACTAGGAAAAATATTATTGAACAAGGCAATACCATCATTGCAAAGAAAGACTGTAATTCAACCATTGATGAGTCCCCTACTTGTGATGAGGTTATTTTAGAAGAACCAACCTTTGAAAGTAATGAACATATAGTTTGTAGCTCTCCTAAAAATTCTCCTATTAGGGAAGATATCATGATGGAAGAAAATGAGAACACTGACAATAGTAATTCCTTAGATGAAGATTATGAAGTGATATTAGAATCCCCTTTGCTAAGAGGTCATGAAAATAAGGATAAGTCTTATGAGGTTATGCACATTAGATATCCATTGAAGTACTCTCTTGATCCTAAACTTATCATTTATGCACCCTCACAAAAACTACAAGTTCAAAACAAGCTTGTGCTTATGTTGGAATAACCTAAAAAGTAACTTGATAATGATAATATTTCACAACAACTGAGTTTCAACATTGCTCATATATATAACACTAGGAACAATCCACAACCAACACAAAATACTCAAACATCCCTTCCATTGCCTAAACCTATCTTACTTGGTCCTCCTTGTTTTTCTTTACAAAGTGGAAAAGAGTACAATCTTGTTGAAAAACTTAAGAATACTTTTGCTAAGATATCCTTATGCCCGACCTTATTCAAGCCTCACCTATTTATCATAACATTCTTCAAAGTGTTTTACAACAAGTCCCTCCCACTCCTAGTGTGCAATCAAATGATGTGGAAGCAAAAATTCAAGCTATAACTCTGGTCAACTTAGACATTAATTTCAATCAAGATGAGTTACCTTCATTAGGAGTGCAAACAAAAATGTTGCTTTAATGATAGTGGCTATTATTTATATTAAGGATAATAAGTCCCACATTAAAAATGTACTATCATCGAAAATGGTTTGGCTCTTAATTTTCGTAGTGTAAGCCTTCTTGGTAAGATTGAAGTAGAAAAAGGTCAAATTTAACCCAATTCTTTATCTATTTGTGGGTTTGATAATGTAGGAAAACAACTGCTTGATGTGATTACATTGCTTATTAAAGTTGGAAAGGTTACATTTCAAACTCTGATCCACGTATACCTCATGATCTGTCATATAATATTATTTTAGGAAGGCCACGAATTCATGCAATGAATGGAGTCCCTTATACTCTTCATTGTAAAATGAAACATATCTAGGTAAGTGCAACAAGTTGAGTTCATGAAACATGGAAGTTTTTGCCTTAGCCAAAAAAAAGAAATCGACATTGCAAAAATAGGATTCCGGTTTTAATAAATGGGATCCCATTTAGGTTTGGGTTCCCGAGCCTAAAATTAAAAAATCGGATCCCGTATTTTGAAAATTTCCAATTTTGGAAATTTTTCTAAACGGGTCCCATTTTGAAAACTTCTGTCCATTTTAGGAAACTATCCATTTTTTAAAAATTTCCATTTTTGGCAATTTTCAAAATGAGATCCCATTTTGTAAAGTGGGATCTCGTTTTGTAAAAGCATAAAAAAATGATTTTTTAATAAAACGGGATCCCACTTTACAAAACGAGATCTCATTTTGTAAATGAGATCCCGTTTTTTAAAATTTGAAATTGGTTTTTCTTTGTGGTCGGGTTTTTGCCTCGGATTTTGGTTCAAGAAAAGCATTGGGAGTCCAAACCTAGGCCTTCAACTTGGTTTGATCTGCAAGTTGAAGGTTCTAATAATCTCAGATAAAAATATCGAGTTTGGACATATAGCTAACGACTTTTTTTGCAAAATTTTTTGATGAAATTAAAACCCATTTTAGGTGAGACAATGTAGATTCCAAATACGTAATTTTTTTTACAATTGGATTATTTTTTCTATTTTTCAATTAATTTATGATGAAACTGGTCCATAACATTTTGACGAATGGATTGTACGAGAGTAAACTTCAGACAATTCATTTCAATTTAGAAAAAAAAAATCAAAAAATGATAAGTTTAGGTCATCTTATGTGTTTTGTACACAACGATTTTTCTAAATGACAAATATACCTAATAAAAAATTAACCAAAAAAAAAAAATCAATAAAAAATTACAAAAAAATATCGAAAGCAAGACTGAGTGAGTCACAAATATTTTTGCAAAAGGATTTAGAAAAATACAATAGTTTAGGTCAAAATATGGATGTCGTACATGTGCATGGTATGGTAAAAAAAAGTGACTTTTAAATAGTGGTTTTTAGAAATTCCTATTGAAACTCAATTTGTACAATCTAGGTATTGAAATAAATTACATATTTGGAAACTAGAATTCAAGTAATACATTTTATGATTAGTGACTTTTTCAAAGTTTCCATCTCTAAGTGCTTCAAATTTTAAGGTCAATGTGTCAAATTCTGAAAATCAGGGAGAACACTTCCACTTTCTGGCCAAAAAGTGGACTCAACTTCTTGCCAACACCCATCTACAACAACAAAGTTTATACTCTCAAGGCTGATCCTGAACTTGAAAGTTGTTTGATTCCTGAGAGACAAAAACAAGATACTTTGAAAACATTGACACCAACTACACAACTGGAATCCATGCAAGAGAAATAAAAAGAGAGCAACATTGAAAAGGTCACAAAGCTCTTTGAATCTATGATTGGGGTTCCTTATATTTCACACAATCATTCATGGGTGAATACAAGATCACAAACAAAGAGTTTGAAAAGGGAAAAGAAAAACTGGTAATGTCAACACAAAATTTGAAAGCATCCACCTCAACTACTTTAGAAGATCAAGAAAATTACACAACAAACTTTGATGAAGTTGATTATGAGCAACCACTGAATCCTAAAGAAATGAAAAAACTTTATGGAAGAGGTTATGAACTTATGAGACAACTTTGTTATAGTGGAAAAGTATGTGGTGCTAGAGAACAAGGTATATGTGTAACTATAGATCCTTACACATAGGAAACAAGTAATGGTCTTGGTTATTGTCCCTTGAAATAAACAAACAACACTTTAATAAATATCAACACTCTTACAAAGGATTCTTCTTAGCTAACTTTAACATTAATGCATCTTGAATTGATAGAAAATTGTGGTCTTGGTTATTTTCCTTTGAAAGAAATAAAACTAACAAAGAATTCTTCTCTTAACATTAATTTCATCACATAAAGCACTTCTAGGATAGATCTTAGTAATGATTGGAATTGGTTAGATTTTACACCCTCCTTTCAAGGAGAGAACAAAATCTCAATCTAAAGAGTCTTGTGTAAGTGTGACACCTTGTACTAAGCAAGACATATATTTTTCACAAAATAAAGGAACATCCTCTACTATTGATCAATAAAGTATCTTATTGAGACTCCTCCAAGATTGTTTGATATATCTCCCTCCAAGAACATGAAAGAAATTTTACTACAAGAATAATTTTTTTACATATCATAGAGTTCATGGTCATTCTACTAATGAATATAAGGTTTTGGGTAACAAAATTTAACATCATAAGGATTGTGGTGCTCTTCCTTGTGTTGTAGCACCTATTTCCTCTAATTGATACTAATTTTCATGTTTCTCATCAATCATCTCAGCTCATGCTTGTCTCACACTTTGTTGGGTCGAGGGGTTAGGTAGCTTTTTCCTCATATGTCACTTGTCGATTGTCTCTTTTAGCTAGTTGACCACCTTCCATGTTTAAAAAGAAGTAAGATTGGGATGTAACCGACATTCCTTAAGTTGGCTCTCATGTGACATACTGATTTATCTTTAGTTGTTGTATTTTGGGGGCAACCCCTTCTTCTGTGTTCATGACATAGATTTATTGTAGAAACATATGACTTGGCATAGGTTTTTTGAAGAAATCTCTCATGTCTTAATACAAAATTGACTACTTTAATGCAATTTATCATATTAATAGTGTTAGCAACTACTTTATTGTGGGTGCATACATCGATGAGATCTTTGAACATATTTCATGGTGTGATTTTTTAATTTTCTTGTGACATGTCCTTTTCTTGGTCATTTCATTTGGTTTAATGTTCTCTAAGAGTGCGATATTTCTAACTATATGATCTCCCTTAGTGGCATGATGTGAAATGAGAGGTATCCCATAAATGGCAATCTAATACTCTTTGAATTGAACTCTCTTGGAGACATTAAGCATGATGTTCCCTAAGAAGAAGACCTTACATAAACAAAGAAAAATACACTTTTAACAAAAAATTACAGATATGACATTCAAAAGAATTAAAAAAAACATTACATTGTGGTGCCTTATCGAGGTTGTTAGGAGGATAACTTCAGTACGGTTGGCCACCTCATTGGGAAAAATCACCTAGTGGATAGACTAAGGTTCAACTACCTCAGAGTGAGAAAAGATGATTGGAATAACTCACCTAGTGGATAAAATGAGGTTCCACTAGCCTAGAGTGACACATGATTGGGATAACTCACCTAGTGGATAGACTGAGGTTCCACTACCCAGAGTGAGCAACACACTTACGGACAAACAACCCTATTCCACATTATCTTGGAATGGTTGTGTTTTCCCCTTTATTTATTTTTTTATTTTTCTTAGCCTTTGATAGGGTATGACTATAGGTATGTTCAGGATAATAATGGAAAAAATAGGCCCTTAAGTGGTGATGAAAATTTAGAAAATCAGCGTTAGGCAACTTAATGTAAAAATTTGAATAAGTTATCTATATTATTTCAAAAATATGTAAGAATAGAATCTATAGAAAATTGAATGTAGTTTCTAAACTACTAGGTTTATTTAAAAAAGAAAAGAAAATCTATTTGGTGAAAATTTGATATTTCAATGGAGTAGTACTTAAATTTCAGGGAAAACATAAGAAGTAGGTGTCTATCTGACCATCCTAACCATAATAAAATGATAATTATTTTTTATAAGATTTTAGACATAAGTAGAGGACTCATGTCCCAATGTGATGCATATTTTTGTAATTTTTTCCAAATAATAATTAATTATGATTTTTTTATTACAACTTTTAAAAAATATAAAAAATTATATGTCTGACCATGTTAACATGGTCAAAACTTCATGAAATTTATTTTTTTTAATCCTATAGTATGCAAAGTATATAATGTGACACATGTTTCAGATTCAAAAAATGTCATACCATTTGAAAGCTATAGATATTTTTTCAATTAGCCTATCAATAAGGACTTTAGTCATAATTCAAATAGAAAATTAACAATAATTATTTATTAAATTTAAAGTAAAGAATAATTTATATTGGTGGAAAGCTGAGAATCTCCTTTAAAAACCATTTTCATTTCATCAATTTTGGGTAAAAATAAAGTCGTCAACCACATGGGCCATCATATCACTTACATATCGCCACTTTTTGGCCCATCATGATCCTACACATACCCCTATGTATCTTTGCTATTGTTGCATACTTATGTGTCTTGAATGTCTACTTTTGTGTGATTTTGTCATGGGGGAAAACTCTACATAAAGTTGGGGTAAAATGTAGTGTCAAAAAAAAGTAGCCCTTTTCACACCTAATTTGGAGCAATCAATATAAAATTAACCAACTAATGCCTTGATTTATTGTTGAAATGTGTTCTACAAATTCACATTGAATCTAGGGCTTTTAAAAAAAAATGGACTTAAATTGTACCTTATTTGGGGTGTTGTATTACACTTTCACACTTATCTAGGGTTTCATTAATTAATTTTGGTTAATTGAGCTTAATTGGCCCTTTAATTCAAATTCAAGCTCCATCTTAATTATAGATGATTTATCCCGACACCAAATAATGATATTGCACGACATTTAATTTGGTAAATTTGAGGTCTTAGAAAATGGTGGTAGGACCAATTCACCTTTAGTAGTGAATGGGTCCTCTCCACATAGGACACCCCTTTCTCAACATTTTTGACATGGGTTTTTGATGTTAATTTATTCCCCCGAAGCATGGTCCTAGAAAGTTGTGCTAGGACCCATTCGCCTTTAGTGGCGAATGGGTCCTCCTCACTTAGGCCACCCCTTTTTTAATTTGAATGTGGCAAGATTTTAATGATTTTCAATCCTAGATCTGATGGTGGCTTGGATTATTTGAATTTCAGGGTTAATTCTTAGATTTATTAAAAATAGAATGTTAATTCACATAGTTTCATCTAACAAGAAATCCTAAGACTTATAATCAATCAAGAGGACTTATACGAGATTTCACAAGAGCATTCCAAAGGAATTCAAAAGTAGATTAGTGAAGTTTTATTGCAGCAATTGAAGGTCATAGCATCATGTCAAAGGCATAGTACATCAAGCACATTGTTGAGCTAAGATTGTTGATGTAGCATTGAAGATCATTTGCAAGCATTGATTCATATCTAATTTGAGATCAAGATCTACATTCTTGTTGGCCACTTCATGTTAATTTGTATATTTACATTCCAAGTCTTCATCCAAGGTATCAACATTGCATGTTTCATGTTTCATGTCCTTATTTCATTATTTCATCATTTGGTTTAATTACATATATTAGAATATAGGAAGATCTAGGAGATTAGAAACAAGCATGTGAACAATGCATACAATTATATTTTTTTGACCCTGATCATAAAATGAAGTAAATAACATTAGGAATGATAACAAATTTATAGGTTTAGGATGCACTTGTCAAGAATGACAAGTGTCATAGTAAACTTGAGTTAACAAAAGACCAGCTCAACTTAGATCCCTGAATGGTGGAGTTATGAATGAGAGAGGAGTGCGATAACATAATGCATGAATGAGTTAAGTGTGGTTATCTTGAGTGTAACACAAAGAATAAAGCACATGGCTGATTGATGATGCATAATTAATGTAATAAAACTTGCAATCAAAACTATATGATCTTTTCCTAAGTTTGCATTAAGCACTGGAGTAAATATTGATTAATTTACTCCAACACCCCTTGAATGAAAATTGAGGAGAAGCAAAATCTGATGAAGGAAAAGAATGCAATGATGGATTTGTACCTCTAAAATTTTCTCATGTGTCCACGTGTTGGAAAGAAATGATACCAATCTAAGATCTTGTGAAGACTGATATAGAGAGAGCTACAAAGACAACAAAGATGGTGGGTCAACACTGATGATGTGGCTATCAACAAATTATTCAAACTATTGAAGAAAGATACAACTGTAGAATAAATACAAAGACTCCCTTCAGAAGGGATGATGCCATTATTTGTCCAATGCTCAATACTGTCCTGATATACAGTGAGCGTCATGTTTTAAAAATGTTGTTTTCTAAAAAAAACCATTTTTCGTGGGAGATGGAAAAATAAGTTCAATCTTATTCCAAAAATTTTGAAAAAAATATTTTTAGAGTCTACAGACAAAATTTGATGAGACTCTAGTTTGCACCATCTTGAAATTCCTCACGGTTTAGCTGCTATAGGTGCTCGAATGTGAAGATTTAGTTAAAAATAATAATTTCAGTGTCCAGTTTGGCCAAAAATTGTAAACCACTATTGTGGGATCACCCAGCATCTAATTCCATAATTATTGAAGATAAAAACATTGAGGAGACCATGAATGTAGATGATTCAAATTTGTAAGAGGTGAAGGTGGAAAATAATATGATTATACAAACTACTCCTGGTATGTCTTCAGATCCTGCTTTCAATGCAACAAAGAATGTTTCAATAGGCATAAATCTATGTACATATTCAAATTCACCTTTGAATGATATGGAAACATTGATTATAAAAGATTTAAAACAACCTAGATTTAACGATGTTGAGATTGATAATATTTATAGAGATAATGAAAATTTTAGACATTTTGTTGTTGAGAATGAAAATAAAAATCATTTGGTTGTCAAAAATGAAGATGAAAATAATTTTGTTGTTGAAAATGAAAATGAAAATGAAATGGAAAATAGTTTTTTTGTTGAAAATGAAGATGAAAATCATTTTGTTGTTGAAAATAAAAATGAAAATGAAAATTGTTTCATTGTTGAAAATGAAAATTAAAATCCTTTTGTTGAAAATAGAAATGAAAACCATTTTGTTGATGAAACTGAAGATGAAGATGAAAATCCATTCAAAGTTGAAAATGAAAATAAAAATCCAGGTTGAGATATTGACAATTAAAATATTGTTTTGGACAATCTTTCTAGCAAGATTTCTTGTAGAAAAATAAGATCACATGCAAATAGATTATATAAAGAACCTTTTTATCATTAAAAACTACCATTTCAATGTCAACTCATGATGCAATTGATGAGAATGTGGAAAATGAGAAAAGTAGTGCAAAATTTAGGCACTTTAATTAAACCAATTAGAAAAGACTAATGACTAAAGCATGCTATGTATACTATTACTAGTGCCATTGAGTCTATTGGAAAGAATAGTCGATCTAAAAATAAGAATGTAGCATGATGAGCTATAGCAACTACTATAGTTAATAAAACAACTTTGAATAAAATTATGTTAATAAATATTAGTGAAATTCTAAAAATACATCCTAAAACATTGGTACGAGTAGCAAAGAGAAGAGAAAGTATAGAAAATGATCCAATCAACCAATGTTGGAGTCTTAGTTGTCAACACCCGAGGTCTGAAATGAAATTGAATAATGAAATCAAATCTATGATTGAAAAATATTGGCATGATAATACTATGGTATCATCTAATGCTAGAGATGTTTTAAAATTAAGAGTGGGGTCCAAAGTTCATGATCCTCACCAAAAAACCTATTAGACACAACTCAAATAAAATTTTACAGAAAATTTTGTGGTGATTCAGTGTTACCTTGTAATATTAGAATATGTCAAATATTTTATGAAAATAGAAACCTTGATATGTGAAAATCAATATGCAACCAATATCTTTGTATTGTAAAACACATGTGCAATTTCATTATTATTATGATATTTTTCGACATATATGTTATAATTTACATACTAATATGATTATGTACCTAAATGTGGTATTAGTATGACATTGGAAACAATCAAGGAGTTTATATCAAGTTTTTTTTTTCAAAGATCTAATGGGAAATTATTTTATTTAAGTTCATCTATTTCTAGATAGTTCACTATTTGTGGAAATCTTTCATTCTTAGGAGTTTGTTTGCATGAAAGTGTTCAAAATGATTTTGGACAGCAACTAGTGGATGTTAAAAGATTTAATAATATTGAATATTATTTAAAAGATGGAAAAATTAGAAAGTATTGTGATTTAGCTACAAAAAACGTTAGTGTACAAGCATTCATATCAGAATTTAAGAGTAAGATTGTAACAAAATATGCCAAGAACTCTCAACATGCTTGATGGATTGATGGAAAAAAATTCACATGTAGAAACACATTTCTAGTTGGACGTATAATATCAGTGGTTGATTTTGTGGAAAATTATGTTCTTGCTCCATAAGAGGAAATGTAATCACAATATTATAATTCAATGCTAGTGGCTATGTTTATTCATATTTTTTACAGACATGCAGATGATAGGATAGAGGATGATAATTTCTTTTGAGGAAATATCAATTTTAGTTGAGTGACAAATAGTTAAACTCATCTGAGTTTTATCGATACCGTTTCATTAATTTTTATACAAATTTAAGAGAAAGATAAATCTAGATGAAAAAATATCTCATATGGTCAGATAATTGTACAAAATAGTTCAATAATGCTTGATGTTCTATTGGTTAAGTAGGGTTTACAAGGGGGTATGTGCAGGATCATGATGGGCCAAAAAGGTACGATATGTAAGCCATATGATGGCCCATGTGGTTGATAAATTTTTTTTTACCCAAACTTGATGATATGAAAAGGGTTTGTAGAGGATATTCTCAGCTTTCCACCAATATAAATTATGCTTTACTTTGAATTTAATAAATAATTATTGATTTTCTATTAGAATTACGAATAAAGTCTTGATTGATAGGTTGATTGAAAAACATCTATAACTTTCAAATGGTATCACATTTTTTTAATCCAAAACATGCATCACATTCTACGCTTTGCATAATATAGGAATAAAAATAAATAAAAATAATTTAATGAATTTTTGACCAAGTTAAGGTGGTTAGATAGACGAGCTTTTATATTTTTTAAAAGTTGTAATAAAAAATTCATAATTAATTATTTACATGGAAAAAATTTATAAAAATATATGCATCACATCAGGACATGAATCCTCTACTTATATCTAAAAGCTTATAAAAAATATTATCATTTTATTGTGGTTAGGGCGGTCAGACATACACCTACTTCTTATTTTTACCCTGAAATTTAAATACTACTACATTGAAATTTCAAATTTTCACCAAATAGATTTTTTTTCTTTTTGAATAAAGGTCTAGTAGTTTAGAAACTACATTCAATTTGCTACAGATTCTATTTTTACAGTTTTTTGAAATAATATAGATAACTTGTTCAAAATTTTACGTCAAGTTGTCCAACTCTGATTTTTTATCTTTTTATTGCCACTTAAGGGCCTGTTTTTTCCATGATGATCCTGCACATACCCAAGGAACATAATGTCCAACATATGTGGAGTTTTTTTGAAGTTGGACATGGTAAAGGAGAAAATGATGGATTTGGTGCATGTGTTACAAGAATTCTTGCTAGAGAGAAATTAAACTTTGAGGATGTAGTAAAATTTGAAGATGCACATGGGATTGTGGATTGGTGCTATACAAGAATATCTACACCTGGATCAAGCGAGTAATTTATAGTTCATCAATTCATTTGGTTGGTTGAAGAAGAGAACATTCTACCTAGACTTGATTAGGACTCAATTGATGGATCTACTAAATGGAATTAATTTAAGAGTTTGAATGCAAGCACATGGACTATCTAAACAAGGGAGCTTGTATTTTTTTGTTATTTTTGTATTTCAGGAGATTGGGAAACATGTGAGAATATAGAATGGGTTGAAGAGTGGAAGCAAAGATTGTTCACACCTACACAAGCACATGATCAATTTGAAACAACAATTGAAGACAATGATCAAGTGTTTGGATTAGACAACTATGACCATGTTTCAGAACTTGTAGAAGAAGGTAATTTAATTGAATTTATTTCACTTTATTTCACTTTATTAATATTTTGTAATGATTTTATTTATTTATATACATATAATTGCATGTATATAGATTAGTCAAATTATACATGAATACATGCAATTTATTGAATCATTATTTTTTGCAAGGCATGTGTATGCTATTTTTCACCTAAGGGGAATGAAGAGGAAATCAAATAATGGTTGGCTCATTATGTAGAGACTAAACATAAGTTAATAGCACCTTGAGAAGATGATGATGGCTATCATTATGCAATAGGTTTGGTGGTGGTTATCAGAAATTGGCTATAAAAATACCTAATAAGGAAGATTGGTTTTCCTGCATTTGAAGATTATGAAACACATAAGAATATTATATAGTACTCACATTTGGTGGTGGCAACAAATATAAAACTAGTGACATATCATGGAAGACTTGCAAATAAAGAGCTATGGAAAATTTCTATGGAAGAGAATGAGACAATCTTAGATGTGTTGCAAAAAAAGGTGGATGTAGATCGAGTAAAATGCAATAAGTAAATACAGGTAAATGTAGTTTTCTTTTTATATATTTAAATACAAGTTTTGATATTGCTTATATGTTACTAGTTGAAATTGATATAAATTTTCCTTTTGTATCCTTAAGCCATGATTATAAATTTATCACATACTTTGAGACAAAAAAGAGAATCCATGTAGATTCAACCTAGACAACATGAAATACTTGGTATAAATAGGTAATTATATAGTTTTAGTTTTATATATTTAAATACATTTTTTCATTATATATTGATATTAATTGTATGTTCATAGTTAAAATTGGTCTATTATCCTTTTGTATTGTTAAGTCATCATTGTAAATTCATCACATAGTTGGAGACAAAAAAAGGAGAGTCCATGTAGATTCAACCGAAACAACATCGAATACTTGGTATAATATGCAGGTAAGTATAGTTTTAGTTTTAGATATTTAAATACATGTTTTGATAATATATTGATATTACTTACGTTAATAGTTGAATCTGATTTATTATCCTTTTTGTATCCTTAAACCATCATCACACTGATCACATACTTTGAAATAAAAAGGAGAGGATGCAAATTTAACCTACACACATGTGTGGAATACTATTATAAGTACTTGTGTGTATATATATAGTTTTATATAAATTAAAATACATGTTTTTATGATATATTGATATTGCTTGTATCATTTTGATATCACGTGGTAGGAAGACTTGCTACATTCCACACAAGTTTAAGATTTTCTTGAGATGGCATAGCCACATTTTGTAAACATTGTTTTGAGTTAGCCTATATGTATATACATAGTTACAAATTTTGTAGAGATTTGTATACATGTACATACATAATTATACTCTATACTTTTATATATCAAAATCAATATTATATATATTTTGTTCGTTAAATGTCCATATTTTCCTACTTTGAGACTTTAAATTTGACTATACAATCACTAAATATCATGTATATTATTGTTAAATTTGGTTTCCTTAGCAAACTTCACCAAATTTTGAGAACTTCTTTGATCCCCTTAAGACATCTGATTACAAGATAAATTAAATTAGCATTGACACTATTTTTGTATAGAATGTGATTGTTATGATGAGTCATCCTAACTTCTAATACTTAATTATATAAATTGTGATTAAATATGAGATACGTAATTTGAAGTATTTGATCCCCTTAAGACTATTATCGGGGCTGGGGCGGAGCCCCTGGTCATCCATATGACCGGCTGCAATAGATAGGAAGCCCTCAAGGGCTAGCGGAAGGCCCTCGGTCCTCCATGTGACTAGGGCGATGCCTGAAGGAGCCCCCAGGGCCTGGGCACAGAGCCGACAGAGCTGAGGCTGAGCGTCGATCGATAGTGGCAGACTGGTGGTGGGGGAGAGTGGTGGCGGTGCTACCCAGAGCATCGCTCCACTAGCGGTGAAGGGGTGGCGCGGTGGTGGTAGGTTCTTTTGCACTGGCCGCGCAATTTGCATGCGTGGTTTTGAATTTTTTTTAATTTTTTGAATTTCATGCAATTTTTCGCCTTAGACTGCATGTTGGGGAGGCCGTACGACCTTTCTGGCAATTTTTTTTTTCCTTTTTTCTCAACAGGTCAAAAATCTATGAAACAAAAGGCGTTTCTAGGTTTTTGGGCATCCTTAACATGATGGCGACATCCTTTTTGCCCAAAAATGCATAAAAAATATGCCAAGCCCTAGATGCACAAAAAATTAGTCTGGCTTGAAACCCTTGAACAAAAAAAATTATTGTGAGAGAATATCTTCAAATCACGAACAGGCAGCGGTAGGTCTGGAGCTCTGATACCATGTTAGAAACCAAGATCAAACATGCAAACCTAAACACCTTCCACAAAAGAGAAAAATAATTAAAAATGAGAGCTTTGCATGAAATGTGCAAATTGATAATATTCAGAACTAAGAAATTACAATAAGATAATTTCTTTATAAAAGCAATGTATGCAACCCTAATGTTGACCTAAAAACAACTCAACTAAATAAAGCTTACTTATTAATTAAGTAAACTAATTATTACCTAAGAAAAACCTAAGTAATTTTATGCAAGTGTAATTAAATATTAATTACACTAACAAAGAAATCCTATTAGGACATATCTTAAATAAATACTTAATTATATCATTTTTTATGATGAGTCACCCTAAACTCTAATACTTAACTATACCAATTGTGATCTAGCATGAAATGTTTACTTTGAATTCATTGATCCCCTAAAGAAGTCATATTAGGAACCCTTAAAACATCCTATTACAAAATAAATTATATTAAAATTAACATTATTTTTGTATAACTTTTGTGTTTGTTATAATGAGTCATCCTAAATTCTACTACTTAATTATATTAATTACAGTTAAATATGAGACATGTAATTTGAAGTATTTGATCCCATTAAGGAATTTTTTGAGAACTTCTTTGATGATAATGCCTTGATGAGGAATCACTAAATTTTTTAAGTAAAAATATTTGAATGTCCTATTAATTTCAACTTTAATTTTATATTTGTATTTAATTTCACATTAATGTCTTGAATATGGATCTTTTGTAAAGTAAAAATATTTGAATGTCCTATCAATTTCATATTAATTTCACATAAGGGTATGTGCAGGATCATGATGGGCCAAAAAGTGGCGATATGTAAGCCATATGAAGGTCCATGTGGCTGACAACTTTTTTTTTACCCAAAATTGATGAAACAAAAAGGGTTTTTAGAGGAGATTCTCAGCTTTCCACCAATATAAATTATGCTTTACTTTGAATTTAATAAATTATTATTATTCATTTTCTATTAGAATTATGAATAAAGTCCTTATTGATAGGTTGATTGAAAAACATCTATAACTTTCAAATGGTATCACATTTTTTGAATCCGAAACATGCATCACATTCTATGCTTTGCATACTATAGGATTAAAAAAGAAAAAAATGAATTTCATTAATTTTTGACCAAGTTAAGGTGGTTAGACAGACGAGCTTTTATATTTTTTTTAAGTTGTAATAAAACATTCATAATTAATTATTTACTTTGAAAAAAATTATAAAAAAATATGTATAACATCGGGAGATGAGTCCTTTACTTATATCTAAAAGCTTAGAAAAAAATATTATCATTCTATTGTGGTTAGGGTGGTGAGACAGACACCTAATTCTTATTTTACCCTAAAATTTAAATACTACTGCATTGAAATTTCAAATTGTCACCAAATAGTTTTTTTTTTTTTTTTAAATAAAGGTTTAGTAGTTTAGAAGCTAAATTTAGTTTTCTACAGATTCTATTTTTACATTTTTTTAAAATAATATAGAGAACTTATTCAAATTTTTACGTCAAGTTGTCTAACTCTGATTTTTTGTCTTTTTGTTGCCACTTAAGGGCTTGTTTTTTCCATGATGATCTTGCACATGCCCATAAAATGCATAAATATACATGTGTAAATTACTATTAAAAATAATAAACCATAAAGTACTAAAATTTATAAAGTCCATGAAATAATATACTAAGTCCATGAAAATACCGAAACATATATATAGATAGATATTCCATGAAATTGTAGTGAAATATTGAAATTATACATATATGTAGTCCATAAAATAAGGAAACACATGTATATAAATCAAGTCCATGAAAAAATTTTAAAATGTATAAAAAACATCAAATACAACCCATGAAATAATCTAACTCATATCGTCTCTATAATCAAGAGACCTTCACACACCACATAGACCACCTAGATGACCTGAATCACTCTATACTAGAGAAAGAAAGTTGAAATTCAGATGTAAGATGATAAAAAATGATTTAATGAAAATTTATTTTATAATTGAAAATAAAATTAAATTACCATGTGAGGCTACTCTTCATGCTCTAGTGCACCTAGACCTCTCTCTACATGCTATGAATTATTCTACATACAAGAGAAATAAAGTTGAAATCAGATGTAAGATGACTAAAAATGATTTAATTTAATTTAATTTATTGTAGTGTAAAAAAATTTCTCCCTTTGAATTTTCACAATTAATTTGGGAATAATTAATGCTAAAATGAACCTAATGTCACCTTGATCTAGTGTTGTAATGTGCTTTACACATTCACATTAGGTTTAGGGCCCTTTTTAGCTAAATAGACCTAATTTCTCCCTAATTTAGTGTTGTAAAGTGTATTTATTTACACCTTCACAATAAATTTAGGGCCCTCCTAAACTAAATGGAGATATTTATGCCTTATTTAGGGTGTTGTAAAGTGTATTTTTACACTTTCACACTAATCTAGGGTTTTATTAATAATTGAGATTATTCATGCTTTAATTGGCCTTATTTTACATCAACAAGCCTTATTAAATGCATTTTTCTGGAGATAATCCCAAAACTCAATAAATAACCAATCATAGTTTAGTTTTTTGGGTCATGTGTTTGAGATCTAGTGATTTGGGACTTATATGCCGCCTTGGGTGTTTGAGACCCACCTTGGTCTTGAGCTTGATTAAATTGAATCTCACATTAAGTAGGACATGTGTTGGAGTTTGTGCGCCAATTTTAAGCCATTAGGAGTCATAGACCACAAATGGAATATGAGTCCCACTCTAATTAGGACCTATTTTGAATTCAATTCTTGGCAATATTTTATCATTCTAAATTTGGCGTCAGCTTGTAATGTTGTAATTTTAAGAAATTTAGCATAAATCAGTATAAATACAAGGTTATTTCATCATTTCAACACCTAAGAAATCCTAGAATTTCATAAGAAATCAAGAACACTTTCACAAGAGAATTCAAGAGCATTCAAGAGAATTCAAAGGCAGACTAGAAGAAGATTCTTCCAGGAATTCAAGATTCATGATCATGTCAAATGCATGAGGCATCAAGCATGTTGTTGAGCTAGTGTTGAGATATAGCATTCAAGATCCAGATTAAACATTGTTCCATATCTAATTCAAGATCAAGATCTACATTCTACATGGCTACTTCATGTTAGATTTCAAATTTTTATTTCAAGACATCATTCAAGGTATCATTGTTCATCTTTAATGTTCATTTTCGTTGTTTCTCATTATGTTTTGATTACCAAAATGGGGTTTGACCAAGGAAAACCCCCATTTCCTAAAAAAAAACACTTTTTCTCTCCCTTTGTGTGATTGCAGGTTTATAGGTTAAAGAAAAATTTGATTTGAAGCACTTAAAAGTACAAAAATGACAAAGTTGCAAAAGTTGTCAAAGTTGTCAAGGCTCATGGAAATTCAAACATAGAGCAAGATATCCATCCTATTTGCATGAAACTAGTGGGAGAGTGTTTATTTAATCCATCTTTAGAGTATCACAAAGTTTCACTTTAAAAAAATTATCTTGGGACACTTTGCGACAAAATGAGACACTTTGCAATAGTATGGCAATATGAGTCCCAATACACCATTTTTACCAGTCTTTAGGAGGTCAAGACCAATCACTAGGAGGTTGCAAGCCCTACCCAAAAACCTGATATTGGAACTAAATCACCCATTCTGGTGTATGAGTCTCAGTAAGCATTAAAATTCATAATTTCAGGGTTAAATAGAACTTGTTTTGATCACATCTTACTTCTAGGTACCTTTATGTTCATTCTCAGTTTCTTACTCTGATTTCTAGTTTTATTTAGGTCTTTTAGTTAGACTTGCATGCTACATTTCATATCATTGAATTTATTTTCTTTCTAAGCCATAGCTTGGTGGTGAACCCCCTTCACACCTTTTATCACACCCTAGGATAGCCTTTAGTAGATCTCTTTCCCTAATTATATACTTTGATTGAGATCTCTAAGGTTTCCTAGAGTGAAACTTATAGAAAATCAGTGCTTCTATCTCCCAAAATATAGACCTACCATTTTTGATGTTTCATTTTGGTGAATCTACCTTTAAAACACCTTATTTCCTAATTTTGAGTGCATCATAGTCATAGATCTAGCTTACATTAGCTTTACATTAGGTTTTGCATTAGTGAATTTGCATCTAGGGTTTTTAAATCTTGCATTAGTGAAAGTGCATATAGATTACATTTTTTCATTTTGGCATCTTGCATCATTTAAATTCATTTGAAATCTATAATTTCACTTAGTCTAGACATCATACAAACAAGAAAACCTAACGTTCAATCAAAAAAAATTGAAATTTGTGCAAAAACCCTAATATGGGACTCATACACCCCTCTGGGAAATTTAGTCCTAGTATAGGTTATTTTGCTTAATTTTTGGGTATTTTGTGTTGACTTTTTACTAGCATTTAAACCCTTGAAATTTTTTTACTAGGACTCATACACTCCTCTAGGTGATTTAGTCCCAGATCAGACTTGAAATTGCCTTTTATAGCATTAAAAATAGTTTATGTACTTCTTAAGCCTGTTGATAGCCTATAGTATTAGTCTGTAAATTTTTAGGAACTTCTATTTATACATCTAGGTCAAAAAACAACAATTTAGGGTAGTAATTTTTGAATTCTTCCTAAACCATTTTAATAGTAGTAAAAATCATCAGATTCGAAAATGTTCACATTTTTGAAACTTTGCATAATATGGATAGAAGTACTTTTCACTTTTTCATACACAATGTTTACATTCATGAAGCTTTACATAGGTTTGATAAAAGTTATTTTCAGTTTTGGATACACATTGTTTTCATTTTTAAAGCTTTGCATACATTGGATAAAATTATTTTTCATCTTTGGATATACATTGTTTATATTCTTGAAGCATTGCATAAGATGGTTAGAAGTACTTTTCATTCATGGTCAAATAACGTTAGTATCTTATCTTTCTAAGCATGCTATGGAAAATTTCGCATACCCCCTATGAAAATTCTTTAGTGAAAGAGAATACAATAGTGGACAATCATAATAGTCATATTCGTTCTTCTCCTAATATCTCTCCTATTTGCGAAGAAGATATTTTTTTGTTAGAAGAACCAATCAATGAGAGTTTTGAGAATCCTAGTTGTTTCTCTCTTTCTAACTATCTCATTGGGAAATAAATTGCTAAATAAGAGGAGACAACCATAGGTAATTATGATGATCACATAACACAACAAGACACCATTGAAACCTACCTACATAACACTTCAAGTAGTCTACATTCATCTCCAAACATATTCCCTTCTTGTGATAATGTTTTAGAGGATGTGATTGTGAGGAAGATATGTTTGTGTTAGATGATCAAATATTTAAGATCTATGATAACCCTCTTTATGTTTCTTTCCCTACTTATTCTATTTTAGAAGACATTATGGGACAAAGGAATGAAAATATGGACAATCATGATAGTCCCACTTGCTCTTCTCCTAGTATCTGTCCTAGTTCTGAAGAAGATACTTTGATGTTAGAAAATATAATCGATGAAATTCATGATAATATTAGTTGCCTCTCTTCCCCTAGGGAAAACATTATCGAACAAGAGAATTCCATCATTGAAAAGCAATAAAATCCAACCATTGATAACTCCCTGACTTGTGATTCAAAGTCATTTTAGAAGAACCAACCTTTGAATGTCATGAACATCTAGTTTCTAATTCTCCCAAAAACTCTGCTCCTAGGGAGGATATCATGGTGCAAGAAAATGACAAAATTAACAATAGTGATTTTACTTCCTTAGATGATGGTGAAAGCATGACACTAGACTCGTTTTCACTAGAAAGACATCAAATAACCATTGAGGTTATAATTCACAAGTTTCCATTAGATCCCCCTTGATTAATGGGCCTCCTACATACCCTGTGGTACATCCTAAGAATCCTCTAATTCTTTACCCACCCTCATAATTACCACAAACTCAAAACAAACCCGAACTTATCCTTTACCCACATAAGAATAGTGTTTTGCAGAAAGGCTGAGTTAAAATACCATTGCTCATACGTATAAGACTAGAAACAATCCACAAAAAAGAAAAACACCTTCAACATCCCTCCCATTACCTCAACCTATCTTACCAAGTCCTCCTTGTTTGTCTCCAAAAATTGGAAAGGAGTATGATCTCATTGAACAACTAAAGAATATTGTAACTCCCCATCATTGAATCCATGAAACGTTATGTCAATTATGCTAAACATCCAAATAAATATTTTTTAAAAATATTTAATAACATGTGATCAATAACTTAACATGAATGTTCTTGGATTCCATAGCTACACTACTAAAGTAAATAATCATCATAACACATCAAGTTCTATAAATATCAAATCATGTGAATAGTCATATCTAGATTACATTACATCAAGAGTTACATTACAAGTTCATTTACAATAAGAGAGATTGGGAAAAATATCAAAACATCACAAATAATAATACAATGAAACCTCATGTAAAATTATGAGTATGTACAATAAAGAATAAGATCATGAATAGTTGACGACCAAGTCCACGAGCTCATCCAAAGTTCCAATATTTTTGAATGATGTGTATCTAGGATCCTACCAAGAACAAGCATGTCTTAAATAATATCACTTGCAGGGGACCCAATGGAAGGTGTGGTACATTCCTCCCAACCATGTGGAACTCAAAAGCCCACCACCCATGCTAGGAGATAGAACAGGTCCTCAAGTTAAAACAGAGAACAAGAAGAAACATCACACAATACATAGTCAACATACTTGACATCACAATGACAAGATAACTAACATACTCCTAGAGGTGACTCACAATCACAAGTAACTCAACACAAGATAACTAACAAGTGTACAAGAATAGGAGTGTCATCACACAAACTTGAAATGGGTTACCCAATGGAATCTTCATAGGTTACCGACCCCCTTACTTGGTTAAACCCTGGCAACCTTAATGGATCCCCGACCCCTGCTCTCACTCATGCGAGATCAACATATCTTTCGAAGGGACAAGACAGTTGATCTTTGCCATTCCAAGCCTTCTCACTCATCCCAAGCCCAAATGAGCACTTGAGTCATGAATGAGGCTAACTTATCTTAATTAATATGAGATGCTACCCGAAACCCTAAAATATTAATTTAGTTATCTCTTGGTTAACACACTTCCGAGAGGTTACTCTTGTAACCACTTCCGGGTATGGACCCTAACGGAAGCCACTCCTCCTAAGGTACAACTTCCCAAAATGACAAGACTAAAAAGCCAACATGCATTCACAAGATAACTTCTTTTCACAAACCCAACATAGTCAAAATCATACCATGACATTAATTTAACTCAACAACACTATAAACATGCATGGAAAGTCTTTTATGAACAAACACAATTCCATTCCAAGGAATTCATAATATCCAAAGTAATATCCCAGAAGATATAACGTGCATGTTTCATGTTTCAACTTTGAAAAAAAGTCAAAGAACCTCTATAAAAACAAATCATGTTTCATAACAATAAAATGAAAATTCCAAAACAACTTTAATATTAAAAGCCTCTAGAAGACTATACCATTAACGACATATTTCTATACACAAAATGAATGAAATATAAAAGGAAATACCATTTGAACATAGTTAAAAATCTTCATTCAAATTTCCCCAATCGCACATGTCTTATGAATTGCACTCAAGCTCATTCACGAAAAGATAATAGATTCTTCCATACATGATAATGTTGTGGAATTCACAATCCTACAAAAGATGATCTTAAGCTTTTAAAACTCTATTATACAAATGCATATATCCACTACAACTCAATAAGATAATTTTTAATTTTAATTTTGACGATGCTTATGTATTTGAATTAATAACCATTTCACAAATTTAAATAAGCAGTTGAAACGAATTACTTTAATACATATATTCATTACTATTATTCAAGATAATTCATATAAATTTAATATTATACGAAAACATCATACATATATCTTTTTGCTAATCATAAGGAAGAATTAACACCCTATACTTATTTATCTATGCCTTATTTTATTATTTTAAGAATAACCATGATTAAAGAAATATCGAAGTATTCACTCACTTTGTAAACTAATCCTACTACTTTCACTTATTTAAGAATTTAGTTACCATACTATAACAACGTAGATTTATATACTTTTTTCTAAACATTGAATTTACTTTAAAAAAAACCCGATTAAGGGATAATTGAAATTAAGTTTAAAGACAAACGCATTGGATAAACATTAATTAAATATCATACGCACGCCTTAAAAGAAAAACACTATGTTTCTGAGTTAATGGTATCGTTATAATCAACGAAGTGATGTTCCACCGATCTAACTCAATATTTGAGGTCGTTAACTTAAACTGCAATGGAAACATAAGACATAGTTTCAACCGTGATACCCCTATGGCTAAGTCTATGTGGGGTCTGACATGCAACAAGAAAAGTTGACAGTCAAGTAAAAATGTAGACAACATACAAATAAGACCTTAGATCAAGAACTTCAAATCCATAAACTCGCAGCCCAAGACATCCTAAGAAGTTAACAATAGAATTAGACACTTATTACTACGATTAAGAATGATAGTTAAGTATGATTTTAAGATAACTAGAGGACACCACGAACCACTCCGCACAACAAGATAATTTTTATGCTAACTATCGACATAGGCATGTTGCATGCTAAAGATCAAGGAAAAAAAAAGATACACCAACTGACAAGAACCACCGTCAAAGAGAATAGACATCATAACAATATGGGAAAATGGATGCATGTGATGATAAAGGAATTTAAACTTGTCTCTAATCCCCTCTGACCAAGACAACCATGGCATCAAATGCAACAAGACAAACAAAAGAATGCAAGACGTCAACTAGATTAACAAGTAAAGCATGCCAATACCCGCATGTAATTCAAACAAGAAAATAATATTATCTTTACTGTTCAGTACAAGGTTAGAATCAAAATGGAAGCACCGGTCTCTCCAACCAAAGCTCACGAGAAACACGCTGACTTTCCACCATAAGCAAGATACTATAGAAAAAAAAAATGAACATGCTCGTGCAATCATCTTAATGGGATAATGCTAGTATAAGAGATGGTTCACATCCATCAAAACAAAAGATTAGATTGAGAGAGAGAATTCCTTAAGAGACTCAAATCACATGATAATTAGAAGATTGAGGCTAAAACATTCGACCCAAGAATCAAAATAAATAGATCTGCTCTCCTATTGAACATGCATATCAATCTAAAAGACAGTCACATGCGACATGCCAAAGAGAGAGAATACAAAATTTCGGGAAAAGAGGAAGAACTTCTAAAAATATACGGTAAGAAGATCAAAACACTCAGTCGTTCTTCATAGAATCAACGAGTAAGGGTTGAGGATGCATGGATTTCCATTTCATTCCAAAATATGTGAAACAAGTGAACTCTCATCAACGGAGTTTATCACAACATGCGAACACATGAAATCCAAACGTCTGTTCACTAGGAAATAATAGTATTATACTCATTCTCATAGAGAACTTGTTGATTTTAAAATAAAATGATCAAAGATTCAGGCGAATAAAAAATAACCAAAGCACAAACTCAGACCAAGGTCGACAGTCGTTTCCAATGAAGGTTGAATTACGTTATAAATGAAAGAAGCGAATAGAGAAAATAACAACCGCGCGAGTCTCAGAGGAGAAGGAAATTTTAATGCGAGAGTAAGGTGGAGAAGAGACCACATAAATTCAACATAGATAACGCATCAATACACCAACAACGTTCAAGTTCAAAAACAATCAACACACAATTTTTTTGATAATAATACCAATTCGTTGTCAAGGTTTCTTCAAGATTTTCTTTTCTTCCTAAATTTATTCTTGTTCAATCAAAATCATTTGATAACTTCTCATTTTATATCTTATGCAGATTCAATCAAACAATTCAACGAAAGGATCAAGAAACCAGCTCCCCAATAATAATTAAAGTTTAAGATCCAACTACTTAAACATATTTTTAGAAAAGAACCTGGCTTCTTGCTTTGATCTACAACAAGCAACAAAATCAAACACATGATTCCAACCAAGATATCACAATCAACTTGAATCAATTTCTTATGATAATAATTTTTCAAATTTTCAACAGAATTCCCAAAAATACAAAGGCAACCTTCTTCCTGTGAGAAAACAACCCCCTTTTTCGAAAACCAATCTCCAAATAAATACAATTTCCCCAACTCAACTTTCAGATTGCATGCAATTTTTAATCAACCAGTTTCAACTTTTTAGACATCAATTTCAAAACAAGATATTTTGCAACTTTAATCACAACTGACTATTTTAGTTTTCAAAACATCAAAATTGCACAAAAAAATCAATTACAATTAATTAATCATCCATAATTAATATATTTTAATATTTCACATTTAATTCCTCAATATTCTAAAATTGGCTTTTAAATTTAAACATTGGAATTAATGATTAATCAACATTACCATTATTTTCAATCATTAAATAATCTAAACCAAACATTATAAAACATGACAACAAGAGACAACCAACAAACATAACAACAATGAAAGACAACATAACATAGGGTAATAAAATGATATTCGTTCTTTCTAGAATGATGGTTTAGGATAGAGGAGAAGTATATCTCCCTTCAATGATTCGATTGGACCATGGCACACTCAGACTTGACAAGCACGTGGAGTCGATTACTGTACCTCAAAGCTGCATCACACTGCATGGTTAAATGAATAACATGTATATATATGAAGACACATTGTGAAGAAGAATCACGGCATAGTAGGGCATTCATGGATGAGTACTACTAAACTATCTCCTTCACTAAACTGATGTAACACATAACATCTAACATCAACCACATCATAGGATCATCATAAAAATAAGAGAGCATCATATGTCATCATAATAATGTCATCTCATGAAAATAAATGTAGCATCCTAAAGTAAAGTGTATCATCAACTGAGTTTCACAATTGGTCATGTAAATCATGCCATAATGCATCAAAGTAACATACTATCAAAAGAAACTAATGACTAAGAGCAACTTAAAATCAATTGAAATAGAAATGTCATTAGGTGGGTCACTACACTTGCCAAGATATCCTTATGGGATCTTATTCAAGCCTCCCCTCATTATCATAACATTATTCAAAGTGCTCTGCAACAAGTTCCTATCGCTTCTAATGCACAGCTAAATGACATAGTAGCCATGATTCAAGGAATAAATGTTGACATTGTTTTCTACCAAAGTGATTTACCTCCTTCGGAAGTGCAATAACAAAATGATGCTTTCATGGTAATACTTCGATACAATACAATAGGAATAAAGTGAACCCTTTTTTATAATGGCTCAGATCTTATTGTTTGTAGTGTAATCATTTTGTATAGACTTCGTGTGGATAAATCAAGAATTCAACCTAATTCTTTATCTATTCAAGGATTTGACAATGTAGGAAAACAACCGCTTGGTGTGATCACTTTGCCTATTAGAGCTGGAAAGGCCACAATAGAAATAATTATCCATGTTATGTATCATGATATTTCATATAATATTCTTTTAGGAAAACCATGGATTCATGCAATGAATGGAGTACCTTCTACTCTTCATTGTATAATGGAGTATGTCTACAACAACAAAGTGTACACACTCGAAGTTGACCCTAAACCAAATAGTTGTTTAAACATTGAGAAAAATAAGGATATTCCTTTGAAAACATTAACACCAACTACACAAGTAGAACCTAAGAAACAAAAAGACAAAGAAAAAAATATTGAGGAAGTCATGAAGTTATTAAAAGACGATTGGGGTTCCTTAGATTTCACATCATTCATGGGAGAATACAAGATCATAAAAAAAAAAATTGAAAGGGAAAAAGGAAAAGCAATAACGTTAGCGAAAAATTCAAAAGACCCTTTGAAAGAATCCACATCAAACACTTTAGAAGAAGAAGAAAAGTATACAAATTTTTTTGATGAAGCTGATTATGAGCAACTGTTGAATCGAAAAGAAATGAAAAAGCTTTATGGAAAAGGTTATGAACTTATGAAACAACTTGGATATAGGGAAAAGGATGTGGTGCTAGAGAACAAGGTATATGTGTCCCTATAGATCATAACTCGTAAGAAACAACTAATGGTCTTTGTTATTGTCCCTCAAAAGAAACAAGCAATCCTTCACTCAATATCAACACTCTTACAAAATATCCTTCTAAACCAACTTTAGCATTAGTGCATCCTAAATTTATAGACACTAGTGGTCTTGATTATTATCCTTTAAAATAAATGAAAGAAACAAATAAATCTTCGCTTAATATCATTTTCATCAAACAAAACACTAATGATTTGAACTTGATAGATTTTACACCCTCCTATTAAGGAGATTATAAATTTTTGTAATCTAAAGAATCTTGTGTAAGTATGACACCTTGTACTAAGCAAGAGATATCTTTGTCAAAAAATAAAGGAACTATTGATCAAAAGAGTATCTTGTTGAGACTCCAATATTATTTGATATCCCTCCTTTCAAGAACATTAAATAAAGTTTACTACAAGAGTTAATTTTGTGTATATCATAGAATTCACGATCATTGTACTATGAATGAACGACTTTGAGTAATAAAATTCAACATATTAAGGATTTTGGTGCTCTTCCTTATGTTGAAGCACCTAATTCCTCTAATTGATATTGATTTTCATCTCTCATCAATCATATTGGCTCATCCTTGTCCTACACTAAGTGGGGGAAAGGGGGTTTAAGAAGCCTTGTCCTTATATGGTACTTGATGTCTCGTTTGGCTAGTTGACCACCTCCCATGTATATATAAGAGGAATCTTGGGATGTGGATGACATGCTTTATGTTGGCTCACATGTGTTGTATTGATTTATCTTTAGTTGTTGCATCTTAGGGGTAATCCCTTATTCAAAATTTAGTTTCATTCAGGAACATATGACTTGGCATAGGGATTTTTGGATAACCTTTCATGTCTTCTTCTACTTTAAAGAAATTTCTCACAGCAATGGTGTTAGCAACCACTTTAAAGTTGGGGCATGGTTCGATGGTCATGTTGCATTGTGCAGTTTTATTTATTATTGTGATGTGTCCTTTTGTTGGTGGCATCATTGGGTTTGATTTCCTCCAAGAGCACAATATGTATTTAACTTGTACTCTCTTGGAGACATTAGGAAAAAATTTCCCTAAGAAGAGATCTTATATGAACTAACAAAAATATCTTTGAACATACCTTACACTATTTTGCATTTACAATAACTGTTATATGGCCACCTTCCATAACACAATTTGCTTGCTTGTGGAGCCATCTTGTTTGTTCATGATTTTTAAGCATACAAAGCTTTTCTTTCCTCATGAAGCTTGAAGTTCATTGTTGTGTGGTGACTTATCAAAGTTATCAAAAGCTATAGCTTTGGTATGGTTGTATCTATGGGAGCTGAACTTAGGCATGAATTTACCATAGCCACTTTCTTGTGTATGTGAGCACATACCAGCCCTGTGCATGTGTCTCACCTACTAGATGGTCTGAGGTTTAACTAGCCCTTGTGAGCATGCATTTGGTTTGCATAGTGAAAAAAATGTTCCACTTATAGGCCACCCTTGTTTGACTCACCATGGCAACAAAAATAGGACTTTCTACCTTTGAGGAATGAAGCACAAGAGTAAGATTCCCATTTCAAACTTGCTACACTCAAGGACGCCTTAGAGATCTCAATCCAATGAAGAATTAAGGAAGAGATCTAACAATAGGGTATCCTAGGGTATGTTTAGAGATTAGTGAGGGGTTCAAAACCAAGCTAGGGCTTGGAAAAATGTATGAAATGAAAGATCTAATGATTGAACTCAATGATGCAAGAAACTTTACTAAATGAACTATAAATGAAAATAAATCAAAACAACAAAGTAGAAAAGTATAGAGGAGCACCTAAAAACCTGAGAGAGCTTGAATGGAGACCAAAAATACCAAATAACCTAAAATTAAGTCCTATAGGGACTCATACACCAATTTAGGCATATCCATCCTAAATCTCAGTTTTTGTGCAGAAATTGGTTTCTCGAAAAAGGGTATCCAAAACTATAAAAATCTAAAAAATGGCCTAAAATGGGACTCGTATGCCAGGACTTGTGTATGAGTCCAGTTAGGGTTTTCTGGAACTTCAAATTTTGAATCTAGTATTCAATGTATGCTCTTTCTATTCCACTTCATTTTCGGATCTAAAACCTTGATTTAAGATTTGTAGATGACCTTTTAGTGAAGATTACAACCTTGCAAATGAGGAGGCAATTCCAACAACTTTCTTTAAGCTTGTAACCTAATCTTCAATGAGCCATCATGCTCCAAGACACCTAGATCTGCAATCACACATGTAATAAGGATAAAAAATTATTGATTATTAGTGAATAGGGGTTTTCCTTGGTCAAACCTTGTTTAGGTAATTAAACCAAATGATGAAACAATGAAACAAGGACATGTAACATGAACACTGATACCTTGAATAATGTCTTGTAAATCTGCAACTCAACATGGAATGGGCATGAAGGATGTAGATCTTGATCTTGAAAATATGTGTAGAACAATGCTTGATCATGGATCTGCAATGCTACATCACAAAACTAGATCAATAACATGTTTTATGCTTGATAACCTTGATATGATGATGGATCTTGGATTTCTGCAATAATTGATGAAGAATTCTTCCCTTGAATGCTCTCTTGAAGATCTTGTGGAGTCTTGTAATGCCTAACTCTTGAGTTCCTGACTTAGTATCATGAATTCTTAATGAAATAATTACTCGAGACCTCATTTATATAGGAAATCCATCTAATATCTCATTAATTAGATCCCACAGACCGACAAACATGAAATTTGAACTTAAAACCCACTTTTTCTTGCTCAAAACCTTAAAAAAAGGCCAAATGGGACTCGTACGCACCACCTATGGCATATGGGTCCCACCTAGATGGGACTCATACTCCCAAGGTGGTGTATGGGTCCCACAGGGTCTATTTGGAGAGAATGTTAGGGAGTGAAGAGATTAATTTTATATGTTGATCTTGTCAAGATTTTGATTGAAATATGCATTAACATGAACAATATAGGGTTTTAGGGGCCTATTAATGATGATATTAAGGTCATAAATGAAAGAGGTCCCAAAATCTAATGTGAAAGTGTAAATAAATACACTTTACAACATTAAATTAAGGAAAAATTGGATCTATTCAGCTAAAAAGGACACCAAATCCAATGTGAAAGTGTACAACACATTACAACACTAAATTAGGTCCATTTAGTTTAAAAGCCTCCTAGATTTAATGTGAAGGTGTAAATAAATACACTTTACAACATTAAATTAAGGAAAAAGTTAAGTTTATTTAGCTTTAAAAGGGCCCAAAACCTAATGTCGATGTGTAAGAATCATTACAACACTAGATCAAGGTGATATTAATTCCAATTTATCATTAATTATTTTTAAATGAAGTAAGGAAAAGGCATATGTTTTTTGTCATTACACTCACCTAGCAGATAGCTTGAATTTATGTTGCCTCAAAGTGAGTGTCCATTTTCAATAAACAAGCTTAGATATGATACACAATGTGTGGGACAAATGGTCAAAGCTTGATCCACCTTTTCTTTATTTTTCTTTCATTTTTCTGTCGTTCACATTGCATGTTTTTGTATCTTGATGTTGCATACCATACACCTTGTGTGTTTCCTTTGTGCTTATGTCGATTTGACATAGGATCTTGGATCCTTGGGCCTTGACCACCCTCTCAATATTTTCCATTCTGTACCATCCAAATTGGTACACTTGGACCCCTCTTGAGTGTCTACTTGAGTGTGAGTTTGAAGCAAGTTCCTCCTCTTACTAAAGTGGGGGCTAAATGTAGTGTATAAAAATGTTACCCTTTGAATTTTTGCACTTATTTTAGGAATATTTAATGTTAAAATGAACCTAATGCTACCTTGATTTAGTGTTTTA
>CM021102.1:386841517-386987360 GCA_007115665.2 Sequoiadendron giganteum
TTACCACGGTTGTCCACCTGGCTGTCAGCGGTAATGTGGTAAAGCCTGTCGCCAGACTGCCTTTAAACCACCAATGGCAATACTGCAGCCTACGGTAAAACAACAGAGGATTTAATTCGGGAAATAAACAATGAGGAAGAAAATATTTTGTGTTCATAAGGGGGTTAAGTTTTTTTTTTTTTTAAATGGTAATTTTTTATGATTAGGGCATTAATACATGAGATATTTTTATGAAATATTTTTTAGTAACTTTATATTTTCTTTTGAAGGTTGAACATTGGAATTAAATCAAGGCAAAAGCAAGATGGCAGAAATTCACAAAAGCATTTTTTAATGCTTGTTGAGCTAGATTTTTATTTTAGTTTTAGAACATCCCACATCTATTTTTGGGGCTTAAAATTAACCATTTTGACTTCATCTTTTGGTTAAAATTGAACCTTAGAAATATACTAGATTTCAATTTGGACTTAAAATTGAACAAGGCAAACTTCGCATTTAATCTTGGTGCTTCTAAAATGAACTCATCATTGGTTTGAAGGTTAAAATTGAACATGTGTCTTTTATGTTTTGCAAACTTTTTAACAAATTAATATCATTAAAATGTGTATGCGCTTCTCTCGTGCTTTATAGCGATCTTGAGAATCAAAAGCATTTTATTGATATTAACTTGTCGAAAAGATTGCCTCCACATTTGATTTGGGCACTTAAAATTGAACAAAACATGCGAGTGTGAGCATGATATATTGCAGAGGTTCTCCCCTTTGTTTTTCAACAAGGGTTGTGTGAACAACGAGATATGTTAACTCGCTTTTGTTAACTTAGAGGGCCTACCTTGTGGGAAAGAGTAATCACCCAAGGGAACGACCCAACCGGGAACACATTAAATCCAAGTGACTTCCACCCAAGATATAAGTGTGTATATTGGAACAAAGGCCAATATCATAAGGATTATTCCGACGAGATGGACAGCAATGGACTCTCGCCAATGTTGGATAATCCCCCACAAATGGAATGCCCGAATTAGAACCCTTTGTTTAGAAAAAGGCCAAAACCTTGTCTATCTTGTTGGTGCAAAAGGTCATGTCCTTTGAAGCCGCCCCACATAACATGCGGTCTTGTTGTGGAAATGGAAAGTATGCCATGGGAGATTCATGGGTACTAATGCTTGGCTGACCTGAATAAGTGAGTGTTGTGGAGGGGAGCCAATGTGGTCAAGCATTTAGCCATTCACACAAGATATGTGTAGATGGATTTATCCAAGTGGGAACCCAACAAGGTATTGTCTCATCAACCTAGGAGTGTAAAAGTGCTTGGAAAGAACACATTGCTTGATCTTCAAAACATTTGAAAAACGAACATACACAAAAAGCCTTGAAATTTCAAACACCTTGTGGGAAACAAATACCCATTGACGAACTTGCCCACTCTTGCTTTCCCTAGGAATCACATTCCTAGAGGTTTCTAAGTGTACAAGTTCTACCATCATTTGTTTCCAATAAGGATAAATATAGGGAACTTTTGCCCTATTTTCCTCAATTTCCCACAAAGGACCTTGTGGGATGAGAAAGAGAATGGGACATTAGACATACAGTTTGAAAACCTAAGCAAGCAAGTGTCTTGGATAAAAAGAACCTCATTTAACCAAGATAAAGAGACAAATTGAATTTCGCATGTGTTGTTTCCAATGATTTCCCGCAAGATTAAGATCCCAAAGCCAAAGTTCAAGAAAGTGAGTCTAAAAATCTGTGAGCAATGCCTTGAGATGCTCCTTGAAGTAAGGGAAAGACTTGTATACAATTTCTACAAAAAGGCCTCAAGGAACAATCCCACATTGTATGCATTTTATTGTCAACAAAATCCCAAACTTTTTCAAAGGTTTGCGTTTCTCCCATAGGAAGTCTAGCATGTTCTTCAATACCGAGGTTTTGTAGAGAGAGTCGCATCTAGGTTAAGGTTCAAGATCAAAGTTGTCATTCTCATCCATTCCTCCATCAACCAAATCTCATTTCATCATGAAACCTTTTTTGAGAACTCTAGAATCAATCATCACGCTAAACTTAGAGAGCTAAATCAACATCATCATACCTTGGCTTAACACACTTAGCCAACTTAGTCTCAAATCATTGAACAAATTTTCTTTGAGATAACACAACTTCTTAAAGTCTATTAGTTATCCAAAACATTGACATAACACACTTTGTCAATTCATCCTTTTGTGCAAGTTCCCTTAGGATAACACAACTTCCTAGGGAAAACAACTTCACAAATAGTTTTGTTTGACTTAAACGCATCTAGTCAAATTATCACAATCAATCAAATCAAAAGCCCTTACAAGTTTAGCACATACCTTCAAAAAAAAATTCAAAAAGGTTTCACTCACTCATCCCATCCATTTAACCCATCACCATTATCACCATCTTTGATCTTTTAGATTCCTTAGTTCTTCTCTTTTTGGACCTAAAGGATTAGGATTGAACAACTCCCTATTTTTTATGGTCCAAACAAGATCTCAATACAAGAAGGACATGGAGAATATCAGAGAAATATCAGCTTCTATGGACATGAGTCATCTAAACACCGAAGTGAGCCTAGCAGAATCAAGCAATCCCCCAAGCAACTCTCCCTTATCATCACAAAATCCTCAAGAGGAGAGTCATCAAGAAGACAACACAAATGAAGACACAGGGATGACACCAAATGAAATCATGGAAATGGTTCAAAATCCAGAGAACCACAAGATTGTTAGTGCTATGTTCAAATACCTAAATATGATAGCAAGAGGAGGGGTCATGCCCCCTCCCGACCTTAACACAAGCACTAGTACAGATGCATCCCCATTGTCCAATATCAACCAGGAAGTACCTTGCACCACATCAATCATCACACCAACCTCCCCGAATGTGAACAAGGGGAGTGCCATGTTCCAAGAATTGCAAAAACACCGCCTTGTGGCTAATAAAGAAGCACTCATCACCCCCACACTGGCTACAAATATTCCGGAAAACCCATCTCACCCATACATCCCGCTCACATTTCATAACCCCGCCGGTTCATCCTCATTTCATGCCACACCAGCCTATCAATCGAATATACCAACTGCCCCACCACATGAGGAAGTTGGCTTGATTGGAATGATAGAAGCTATCAATCCTTTCTCTTTCCAAATAGGTGCATCATCCCTTCCCCCGCTTCCATTCGCATCTGCATCACCTCTTGGAATAGGTCTTCCACCTTTGCCCATCGAAATTTTTGCTAATCCAAGTAATCCGACCACCACTTTGAACCCGCTTCTTTTGCCCATATCCTCACAACAAATTGCAACTATTCCTGTCACCATGGTTAATGCATCTATTGGTCCTCAAGTCTCCCAAAGCATGCCTCCTCAAGGACCAATCGTCTCAAACACCCCCCCGACAACCCAAATCACAATTGCCACCACAACCCCTCCACCCGCCACGACAATTGGCATAATTCTTGTTCCACCACCAATCCCACCAAAAGCCAACACAACAAATTCATTCACCACTCTAATCCAAACCTTCCAAAAGGCTAGCCAACAAAGAGTACTACAACAAAAGCAACAAGCCCAAGCGCAAGCTCAAGCCCAAGCTCAAGCTCAAGCTCAAGCCCAAGCCCAAGCACAAGCTCAAGCACAAGCTCAAGCTCAAGCTCAAGCCCAAGCTCAAGCCCAAGCTCAAGCCCAAGCGCAAGCTCATGCCCAAGCCCAACAACAGGCACAAGCTCAATACCAAGCGCAATTACAAGCGATCCATCTGCAAGCCTGCCAACAAGCCCTGCAAGACTTTCAGGCACAACACCAAGCTAAACAAAAAGCTTTATTGGCACAATAGCAGCTCGACCAACAACAAGCATTGTTGACACAATAGCAGCTAGACCAACAACATGCATTACTAGCTCAATAGTAGATTGACCTACAACAGGCTTCATGGGAACAACAACAGATGGACCAACAGCAAGCGCTATTGGAACAACAACAACAAGATCAACAACAGGCATTGTTGGCACAAATGCAGGCTTACCAACAAGCCTTAAACACATAGCCTAGCTTGCAGCAAATGCCAACCAGTACTCTCCCCACCCATCAAACACCTCCAACACCTCACCACTCATTCATCCCACCTCCCGATCCAAGCAAAGATGTTGCAACACAGATAAAATTGCTCTCGCAGTAGGTGTTGGACTTGCAAGCAGGAAAAACCACAAGGACACCAGAAAACTTGTGCCCTTATCCATTCAATAGAAGTCTCACCATGGTACCATTCCCAAAGGGATTTGAGATCCCTAAATTTGATAAATACAATGGAACGGGCAACCCTGAAAACCACGTCAGGGAATTTCAGGTGTATTGCATGGAGGTCACATATGATGACACGTATCTAATGTAGCTCTTCCCCCGAAGCCTGACTGGTCCAGCTATGGAATGGTTTTCTCGCCTACCCACGGGCATTAAAACATTCGAGGAAATAGTGGAGGCTTTCCTTAAAAATTACTCTTTTAATATGGGTGCGGATGTCAGTTTAGAAGAACTATCTACACTCAAACAAAGAAAAGGAGAGCTATTCGCATCCTTCTTGCAAAGATGGTGGTCCAAGGCCAATCAGAGCAAGTGGACCATGCCAGAGGAACAACAAGTTTGCACCATCATAGCCAATCTAGATGAAAACTTGGAATTCTACCTAAAAATGCAGTGCATCACGTCTTACGATCAACTAATTCCAAAGGTACTCAACATCGAAAGGGCCCTTACTGTGTGATAACCGCTTGTCTAACAACTACAATGATAAACCTCGAACATGGTAGAGGAACAAAAATATCATGAACAACAGCGTGGTCGACGCTAAGGTAGTCACCAGTGCTCCTAAGCAAAATATCCAAAACCATCATCAACCGCAAAATCATAATCACAATAATGTGCAGACTAATGCAGTAGTAGCATAGTCACAACCACCTTCTACCAGTCAAGTCAACAATGTGGGTAATCAAGGAGGACCACCTCCCCGCAACAAGTTTCCCCCCAAGAGGAAGTTCACAGCCCTTGGTGAATCTATTGAGTCTATCATGAAGAAACTGGTCAAGGAGAACCTAATCAAAATCGCTAACTCCGAACAATACATGGAGCCCATGACCAAACCACCGTGGTACAATGAGAATCTCTTGTGTGACTTTCACAAAGTCAAAGGACACACCACCGCCAACTGCATGAGACTCAAGAATATCATCCAAGACCTCATCGAGGATAAGGTCATCAACATCGAGCAGCCGGCCGGAAACCAAGACTTGAAAATCTACACGAATCTGATGCTGAATCATAATCAGGGAAATAACCAAGGGAATAACAAGGGTAAACAAAAGTATGCTAGTGCTAATTTAGTATACGAGGAGATAGTCGGATGTCTCGACGAGATGGTTACTGTCATAAATATCAAGGGAGCCAACAATGGCTATGGAGTCACCACACGAGGCAAAAAGGTTACCATTGTTGGGGCACCTGCCAAGACCCCCATTACCAACACAAAGGCTGTCCCCTATGATTATAATGTAATTGACCAGCTGAAAAGAACACCCGCGCAAATCTCCATCATGGAATTACTAAAAATCTCCGCTGCTCATAGACAGATCTTGGATGAAGCACTAGCCGCATCTACCATTGCTACCACCCTGCACACAGAGCAATTTCAGGCTATGGTGGGTAACATCGTTACCCCAAATCTCATCACATTTTCTGACCAAGATTTCCCCCTGCAGCCATCTCATAACCGCTCACTCCACCTCCAAGTCCTAATCCATAAAAAGAAAGTCAAGCGAGTCCTAGTAGATGGTGGTGCAGGTCTTAATATTTGTTCGCTAAAACTCATAAAAAATTTGGGATTTGTCAAGGATTCCATCAATAAGAACAAAAGCATCATGATAAGAGCATACGATGACTAGGAAAGAGTGTCTCAGGGCACTATCAAGATCCCCATCCAAGTGGGGCCAACAACCATGGAAACAACCTTTCAAGTTCTTGACCTTGATCTACCATACAACATCCTCCTGGGACGCCCATAGATACACGGAATGAAGGCAGTGGCCTCAACCTACCACTAGTGCACTAAGTTCTCGTATCAAAATGAAGAGGTTACTATACATGGGGATCCCGAACGTTTTGCCTATTGCAAAAAATTGGAAGCCAAGTTTTACAAGATCCCTCAAGTACCTAAAAATGATGAAGGACCATCCACTTCATACATAAACCCAGCTGATCTCGCCTCCACTTCTGTGACAGAGACACCCACCATCCCTGACATATCCAAGATCAAAAACATGATACAGGACAATGGATGTGGTGATTATAGAATGAAGAGAAATGCTTTTGTTGTAGGAGAGTTACCACAATCTCCTAGGTCACATGGGCAACCACAATTGATTCAAACACATGACCGCACTAGAACGGAACCCTCTGGATTTCATAGTTGGGGGGATCTCAGTTGAGAGAATGTGGATGAGGAGGACATCACAAACACCCTGTAGCAAGATGAAAGACCCACTCCCACCCTACCCATGGAGGAAACAAATAGAGGGTTACAAATGATGTTCGGCATGGGCTATAATAGGAATGAAAGCCTAGGAAGAAACAATGATGGATGGTTGGAGCCCATCATTTTAGAAAGAAGAATACGGAACCTTGGCCTCGACTATACCCCTCCAAGTATAACCGTGCATGGCAGAAGTGTTCCTAATAGGGCAGTCAGGTCCTCTCCTCGGGTCTCGGCAACTAACCTTTGATTACCCGTGTCCACAGGCCTACCTCTCGATAACTTCACATTTGACATAACTGAGGTTTGTAGTAGTAGTGACGATGATGACACCATAGGTGGCTTACTTGGGCTTTTTGAAGATTCCACCCTACTGATGATTAGTGTCTCACCCACTGAGGCAATCCAATGAACCCACCAAATCCACTTAGTGTACCCCCAACTCATCGATCACAACCAATTCTAGACTCGTTCGAAAACAATGAGGCTCTCTTGGAATTCATGGGACTAAGGGACACAATCCCATGCAAAGATCATAAGGCGGGATTCAACATCACACTGGATACACAAGCATACTATGGGGACACGATTGAGTCCTTCAGTCGCAAAAGAAAAAGATCGAGAATAAGCTCGGAGTTATTGAGTGAAAACCACACTGTGGCACTCTCTAACCATAAAACAGTAAAAATAAAGGATGCATCTGATGGTGAAAACCTCCCTAAGGCACCAGAGGATACACCAGGAGAATTCAACAGTATTGGCAGAATAGTGCAACCCGGTCAACTTAGGAACAAAAACAAAACCACAAATCACCTTCTACGCAGAATCCCTCCTAGAAGAAGAACAAGAACTATTGGTAGCATTCCTAAAGGAAAGAAAGGTGAATTTTGTGTGGACCTAGGCAAACATGCCAGGCTTGGACCCTGAAGTAGTAGTTCATCATTTGGCTGTTTACCCCGGAGCAAAACTAGTTAGACAAAAGTTAAGGAAAATGCACCCACAAATAGCCTTGCTTGTAAAGATTGAGCTGCAGAAACTTCTGGATGTTGGCTTCATACGCCTGATCGACTATCCAGAATGGGTATCAAATCTCGTACTAGTCTCAAAACCAAAAGGGGGCATCCGCATCTACACTAATTTCAAAGACCTAAACAAAGCATGTCTCAAGGATGACTTTCCACTACCCAACATTGACATGATAGTGGATATAACGGCCGAACATGAGATGATCTCCCTAATGGATGGCTTCTCGGGGTACAATCAGATAATGATCGCAAAAGAAGACCAACACAAGACAACATTCACATGTCCTTGGGGCACCTACTGCTAGAACGTAATGCCATTTGGGTTGAAAAATGCAGGAGCTACATACCAAAGAGCCATGAAATTAATCTTCCATGACATGATCCATAAAATAGTCAAAGATTATGTAGATGACATACTGGCTAAATCAAAGAATAGACAAGACCATATAGCAACTCTAAGTGTTATCTTTGACAGGCTCAAACAATATAAGGTTAGACTCAACCCGAAGAAGTGTGTCTTTGGGGTACAATCAGGAAAGCTACTAGGATACATAGTTTCAATGAGAGGAATAGAGGTAGACCCTGCAAAGGTAAAAGCAATCTTTGAAATGAAAGCACCAAGAATGTTAAAACAACTAAGAGGATTGCAAGGAAGACTCTAGTCCATCCGGAGATTCATAGCACAACTGGCAGATAAACAAATTGCCTATTCACACCTACTTCACAAGGGAGTAGCTTTCAAATGGGATGCAAGCAAGCATTCAGCAAAATAAAAGAATATCTACTTACACCACTTGTGTTGATGCCACCAATTATGGGGAAATCATTAATCCTATACATCTCAGCAACAATAGCCGCTCTAGGGGCCCTTTTAGCCCAACATGATGAAAAGGGAACTGAGCGGGCTCTCTACTACATCAATAGAACAATGGTGGGACATGAGCTCAATTACACGTCAATAGAAAAAGCTTGCCTAGCACTGGTATTTGTGGCTCAGAAATTTAGACACTACATGCTAGTATACCAAATCAAGTTGATTTCCAAAATAGACCCTCTAAAATACCTATTGTCAAAAGCAGTGCTTACAGGTAGAATGGCTAAGTGGGTAATGATATTATCTGAACATGATATCGAATATGTAGAGCGAAAAGCCATAAAAGGACAAGTCATTGCAGATCAGTTGGCAGAAGCTCCCCTCTACATAGATAACCCACTCATATCAGAATTCCCAGATGAGTCCCTTTTTAACCTTGGTGTAGCAGACCACTGGAAGTTATATTTTGATGGCTCCCACACACAACACGGATCAGAAGCCAATGTGTTCTTCATCACGCCGCAAGGAGATTGCATACCTAGATCATAAAAGCTAGCATTCCCTTGTACTAACAATATTGCAGAACACGAGGCTTTGACCATAGGCCTCAAGATTGCAGCACAGTGACGAATCATGGCACTAAAAGTCTATGGGGACTCGCAACTTATCATCAACCAAATCAACGGTGAATACCAAATGAAGGATGATAAGCTCACACCATACAAGAAGGTCATAGAAAGCCTCAAGGAATCTTTCATCAACATTACCTTTGAGCAGATACCAAGGACAAACAATAGAGCGGCCGATGCAATGGCGATAATTGGATCCTTACTGGACATCCCTCGTAATGTCTCAAAACATGAATTCCTCATATAGCAAATTCTCGTACCCACATTCGAGGTACTAGAGTCAGAATACGCATGTGAACTCGTTGGTCCCAGTGATCTTTGGTATCATGATATATACACCTACCTAAAGTTAGGAATCCTCCCCACTAACATCATTCTGAACCTAAAACGCACTTTTATCAAAGGAACTTCACGATTCGTCATCCTAGGAGAGACCCTCTTCCGTAGGAGTACTGGCGGAACCTTGCTACGTTGTTTAAAACCCGAGGAAGCCTTGACTGCTCTAACTGAGGTACACAATGGAACATGCAGTTCACATTCGAGTGGTATGACCTTGGCCAAAAAGTTACTAAGAACTGGGTACTACTATCTAACACTGGAAAGAGAGGCACACGACTTTGTCAGAAGGTGTCTACAGTGCCAGCAACATGGAGACCTCATTCATGCACCAGCTCAATAACTGCATCCTATTGTTACACCTTGGCCCTTTTCACAATGGGGGCTCGATCTCATTGGTAAAATATCGCCCACCTCATCCAATGGCCATAAGTTCATTATCACCACCACCGAATATTTCACAAAGTGGGTCGAAGCAATTCCCATGACCTACATCACGGGAAAACAAATATCCAAGTTCATCCTAAATTACCTCATTTTTCGATATTGTGTTCCCCAATCCATTATCTCTGATAATGGGACGCCCTTCAAAAATCAGGATGTCCGTGACTTGTGTGAAAAATTCAAAATCCAACACCGTTTTTCCACTCCATACTATCCACAAGGCAATGGCTAAGCAGAAGCTACAAATAAAACCATTTTGAAAATCCTCAAGAAAATAGTCAATGACTCTGGTTGTGACTGGCATCTGTGGCTAAATCCCACCTTATGGGCCTACCGCACTAGCATCTGTATGCCAACAAGAGCCACCCCATTCTCCCTGGTCTATGGCTCAGAAGCCATCCTTCCCATTGAGATTGAGCTCTCGTCACTGAGGATATCATTGCAAAACCTCATAACAAATGAGGAATACAGGGTCACAAGACTCAATGAGCTGGAATTACTAGATGAAAGGTGCATGGATTCCCTTAATCATCTACAAGTGTACCAGAATCGCCTAAAAAGGAGCTACAACAAGAAGATCAGACAATGCACTTTCCAAGTTGGTGACCTCGTGCTAAAAGAAAATCAAAAGAACGTGCCAAATCTGGATACAAAGGGAAAGTTTGAGCCCAACTGGTTGGGACCCTTTATCATCACTGCAAACTACAAATCAGGGGCATATCAGTTGTCGACACTAGAAGGCGAGCCCCTGCAAGAGCCCATGAACAGTTCACATCTCAAAAAGTTTTATGCCTAAATCTTGCAAGGTATAGAGCTAGAAAATACAAAAATAATCAGAAAATGTCTTGAAAAAATGATTACCTTGATGAAAACCTGGCAAACAGGCATCTTGGCGACAACAAAGAAAAATACAAAAATACAAAAATCCAAAAAAAAAAAAATATATCAGAAAAGGATTGAAAACAGAAAAGAAAGAAAAAAATCGTCCTCTGGTGAAAACCACTTCGGTGGTACTTTGGGAAAGTACCTTGGTGAAAACCTGGCAAACAGGCACCAAGTGTAAATAAAGCACCTTCCCCATCTACCAGGATCTACACGACTCATTCATTCCATCACTTTCCACTCATCCGCTCGCATCCGTACCATAGCTTGAGCTGGTGTCCATATCATAGTCCATCATAGTACTACTTGGCATATTCCTAAGGTCAGTTTGTCCTGCCTTTATCGAAGTAGTCTATCACACCACGTTGGGGGCATGTTCTTGTATCAGCATCGGATCGGATTCGTGTATATTCTCGTGATCTTCTTCAAATTCATCAAAAAACTCAAAAACATCCAAATCATCAAAAATCCAAAAACATCCAAATATCAGAATATCTTCAAAAAATTTCATCATTGAGTCTTGTCAGTTTGTCACCTTGTCGAACTACGTCATCTCTGAGCTTGAACGTAGGCAAGGTTGATCTTTGATCATCCCCTGAGACAATAGAGTCAGTCCTTAGGCATCTGTCGCATGGGCAATCTGTTTTCCCATCTAGTCTGCATATTAAGTCAGTTCTTTAAAGCAATAAAATGGCAATCTATTTGACCATCTTATCATCAAGATAGTCCACCACCAGTCGAGCTAGGTGGTCTCTGCGTGTATAACATAGGCAAGGATCATCTATGGATCAGCTCCCGAGACCCCTAGGATAGGTCTTTATGTTAGTTTGTTCATCATAGATCTTGAAAATCCAAAAACATTGAAAAATGTGAAAATACCAAAAACAGCCTCAAAATATCTAAAAATCCAAAATGGTGCATCCATTTCATTTCGCTTTCACCCATGAGCGTCTCACTCATAATAAAGTCAGTCATCGCTTTCACCCTTTGGTGAGTCAGTTAGAAGCAAGTTTAGCAGGTTCTAAAGTGAACTCCCTAATCGTCAAAGTCTCGAAAGTCTAGAGCAGTAATTAAGCAAGTTGGTCAACTCGGAGTATCAATAGCTTATCACCCAAATCAGTCCCATCAAAACCCTGATCACTACATGTCTTAGGATGAAGTTTTCCCATAATGGACATAAGTATCAGGTACCCCATAGTAGTTAGTCTTGGCTAGCGGTACGAAGGACAGTGGCTTGTTTGTTTACTTTATCTTAGTCTTTTTTAGACTTATTTTATATTGTGCTCATTCCAAGGACCTCTCGATGATGCCTAAACAAAACAAGTTTAGAGAGAAAGGAATGGGGCAATGATCATTATCTTTTTATCTGCTGCGCTTGTTGGATATTCTTGTAAAATAATTCCATCATGTCTACTTTGTTTTGATTGTAGGAAAGATGTTTTAAGTGTCTTGTTGACCACATAAGAAGGCTTGCCTTCTTATGTTTTGGCCTGAGATGTTTAGAATATCTAAATTACATTCTGAATAAGGTTATGTTTGTCAAGTGTGAACAAGAATACTGCTATCTGATTGTCAAGTCAAAATCCATCACACTAGGTACAACACCATCCTGGTCCTTTATACCTTGATGCATCGTACCTATGTGCATTATCAAACATAAAGTAATTGGCCCTTTGAAAATCCCAACTCCTAGTAAGCAATATTATCATCACCATCGGTAATAATGTGAACTTGTGTGGATCTTCCTTCCATCCATCTTATTCTTCTTATTCTTCTATTTCTACTAACATTTCTATCTAAAATCAGTGTGTCATATCAAAATATACACGAGGCTACCCATGGTCGATGACTGTCTATATAGAATTGTCTACATCAAAGAATTATATTATGTCCTCTGAGCAATAGAACCACTCCTCTCGCATTTTATCGTGATCTCGATCGGAAAATCGTACATTTTCGCTCGATCTCTTGAGGGGGTAGTATACCAGTGTAATCCTTCCACTAGGTCAATAGTGGGGCATCTGAAAATCGATGAAATTTTGAACTTTGATTACAATGGTTATTCTCTGAATCAATGCAACAAGTACATTGCTTCAAAGAGGGGCAAAATGTAGACATGGAAAATGTACAAGTTTGTTTTGGCACACCTGATCCCGATTACTGACAACATTTCCTCTCAGATCAAATCCTCAACATTTCATCGTAATTCTATCCCTTAATCTAATGAATTGTCATTTATCTGATTAAGTCAATCACCTCATTTGATTAAATTAATCAGTTTAATTTAATTAACCTTACATTGCTATTTAATTAAATAAATCATTTTATTTGATTAAAATCTCTAAAGTCTCCTCATTAAATTAAATAAATTAAACCTTATTTGATTTAATCTGACACATTCCTTCTTTATTAAATAAATCAAATCATTTCCTCTCAATTTGATTTAAATCAATTCATAAATTTAAGTCTAAATTGTCACATCTCCTAATTCCTCATTAAATTAATCAAATCCTTGATTAAGTTAATCCCTATCACTAAAATTCTCTAGAGAATGCAACTTGCACAATAAATCAATTACTTTGATTTATTAGTTCTTCTATTTTCCCTCACAAAGCATCAAAAGGGAATATTCCCTCAATTTGAATTCAAAAAGGTCAAGTGGACTTGGTCCTTCCAACAAGGCATTTATTCTTCTTACATGTCCTTGTGCATTGAGCCAAGTGGCATTTATTTCATTCTTTTTTCCCTCTCACATGTCATTTCTCAAATTTGAAATGCCACCTAATTGCATTTATTGGCACTTTGGCCAAAATGTGCACAATCTTTGGCCATTCACATCTTGACAAGTGGCACTTGGCCATTCAATGTTGAATGATCCCACATTGCTCTATTTTACTCTCTTTTCCAGTTTGGAAATCTATAAATTGGAGGCTTCTCTCCTCATTATCCATCCACAATTTTGAGTAAACTTATTATACTCAAAATTCATCCATCCACAATTCAAGCAAGTATACTATACTTCATTTTATCCACAAACAGTTTTAAGTATACACAATATATTCAAATTCATCTCAACATTCCACCTCTTCATGCAAGGTTATTCTCTTCATTGGAGAATTAATCTTACTCATACTATCATCAAGCGTACAACAGGATTGGGAAAGGGTTGCTTACTACACAACAATGGTGGCACCAATCCACTATGGGATGAAGGTTTAATCATGCTTTTATATGCTTCTGTTTAACCTGTTTTTATGCTCATTAGTTGCATATTTAGACATGATTAAGTATCTCATAGGAATGTTAAATTTGTTGTTTTAAACTAACTTTCCTGCTAACAACATGAAATTGTTTGAGATGATTTTCGTTTGCAGATTTTAGCATCCACAATTTGTATTGAGAATTACCAAGAACCTTGAACCCTAGGCCTTTAGGGTTTTAGAAAATTTATTTTGAAGTATAGCGAGTGTTTGATTCAAACCTTAGGATGTACTTTTTATTGTTCTTTAAATTCCCATAGAACCCACTTGTAATATTACCTTTGACACCTTTGTTCAACTCTTGCATAGTATTGACACCAAACACCTTTGAAACATGTGATTGACTCAAACCTTTAAATGACCACCACTAGGATGATGCCAAGTAGGATTATTTGTCATCAAACCCTTAGCATGATAACATATGCAAGAAAAGCGTGAAGGCAAGGATAATAAAGATGGTCTTGAAACATGAAGACTAACTCACAATCTTGGACAACTTGATAGGAAACTTGTCATCAAGCATCAACACCAAACAAGTAACCTTGTTACCTTGAAGCAACTCGATCAACTTGATCCATTCAAAAATCAATCTATCCACCTTTGATATCAATGACAAACAATGCCAACAGTCAAGTCATTTCATGATGTAGATACATTTCACACTATACATGTAATATTACAACCTATGTATAGAAATAAAATCATTATCTAAATCCCCAAATAGGATATATAGGAGTATAGAGACACCTCCTTAAGCTAATCATGTTTAATCATTCCTAGTATCTTAACACTAATGACAAACATTCCTTAAGCTAATCAAATAAAGCATTCAATTTTCAATCTTTCATAAATAAAGACAAATAAGATAAGACTAGATCCTCATGCCTATATTACGCTTAACCCATTGACTGACTTGGTGCACAACCCTCCTAAAGTAGCTTCCTAGATTTACTTTATCAATCCAAAGCAAGCCCCTTACTAAAATTAATGCAGTATTCTCACAAATTAATTCTCATATCTCTCAAAATATCTCTTAGCTATCATAGAATAATGCAGCAAAGTAAATTTACAGAATAAAAGTGCATGCAAATGAGAGTAATAGTCTCTCTATTTATACAGGAAAATGAGACATTGTAGCCTACACAAAAGGCATGCTAATTGACAGCTCTCTTCATGCAAGTCAACTCATAAGACACAACTAAAAGGTGGCAGCAAACCAAATGTAAACTCATCACAAAATGCTATAGATAGACCCTTCTATTTGATAGTAGCAAAGACTAATTCAAAAGTGCACATGCTCAAATGATGGCAATCAAATTGCAACCAATAGAATTCTACAAATTTCTGAGCTCATATTATGGCACCAAGAATACACCACATTTCCTATTCATTTGTTTTCTTGTTCACATAGTTGAATAAGTCATTATTCACTAGGAAACACATTCTATAGTTGACTGAGTCTTTGGGTTGAGCAACCGAAACACTATAGATGAAGTGATTCCCCCCCTTAATAGCATTGCTTATTCATTATAAAAACACGTTTCAATGTTGGTTCCTCTATCCATTATTTGTGCAATATTACAAGGTTTAAATGTGGCTCTTTACATGATCCATCATATTTCTAAGTTTAGCATTTATAGTCCTTAGATTTTTTGCGCTTAGACTAAACCACGCACATCAAATAAAACTCATTCATTCCCTTCCATTTATCAAAGTAGATATAGATGGTTGACTACTTAGTTTTGTGTTTCAAAATGAAGTCTATATTTACATATATCAACAAAATAATAAAATCACATGTATTGACTTATACTTGGTGCAAATCAACCTATCTTCATATATAAAAACTACCCTCAAAGAAACACATATATTTATATATGTGGCAATGAAAAAAGTATCCCTCTACATTTTCACACCTTTTGGGAATAATTAATGTTAAAATTAACCTACTGTTTCCTTGATCTAGTGTTGTAATGTGTTTTACACATTCACATTGGGTTTAGGGTCCTTTTAAGCTAAATGAACCTAACTTTGACTTAATTCTGTGTTGTAAAGTGTATTCATTTACAACTTCACATTAAATTTAGGGACCTTGTAATATAAATGCACCTAATTGTGTGTTATTTATGGTGTTGTAAAATTTATCCTAACACTTTCACACTAATCTAGGGTTTCATTAATAAATTTGGCTTCTTTATACCTTAATTAGCCTTATTTTGCATACATTAGCCTTAATGTATCTTTTTGAGGATAATCCTGACATTTACCAACATCCAATCATAATTCATGTGTTTTTGGATTGTATGGCTTAGATTTAGTGATCAGGGACTCATACGCCATCTTGAGCATATGAGTCCCACTTTAGTTTCTAGGCCTCGATCCTGATTTCACATCAATCTAAGCATTTCTTGAAAAATGTGTCCCAAAGCCTAGCCTAATGGGACTCATATGCCACAAATTTCATATGAGTCCTATGTGGTTTAAACCTAAATTAAATTCAAATTGTTGGCATGATTTTATCCTCATAGATCTGATGTCACCTTATAGTGTTGTAATTTTGAAAAATTTGGCATAAACAAGAATAAATACAAGGTTATTTAACTCATTTTCACCTAAGAATTTCAAGAGAGCATTCCTAATAGAAATTTTATGATTACAATAGTTTAAAAGACTTCACAATAGCATTCAAGATCATTTCTAAGGCATTCAAGGGTAGATTTGTTCATCATTTGTTGCAGCAATTCAAGATCCCTCATCATGTCAAACGCATAATGCATCAAGCATGTTGTGATGTAGCATTCAAGATCCCTCATCATGTCAAAGGAATAATTGTGATGTAGGATTCAAGATCCAAGTTAAGCATTGTTCCATGTCCAATTCAAGATCAAGATCTACATTCTTTATGGCCACTTCATGTTAGATTTCAGACCTACATTTCAAAACATTCAAGGTATCATTGTTCATGTTTCATGTTTCATGTTCATGTTTCATTATTTCATCATAAGGTTTAATTACCTAAATGTGGTTTGACCTAGGAAAACGCCTATTCCCTAACAATCAACATTTTTTTCTTCTCTTTAATGTGTGATTTGAGATATAGGTGTCTTGGAGCTTGAAAATACTTTGAAGAATAAGTTAAAAGATTGAAGAAATTTGTTGGATTTGTCAACTTGTTTGCAAAATCACGGAAAGTCACCTACAGGTCATAATTTAGATTTTCATACAAGTCATAATTTAGAGTTTCAGACCTAGAAACAAAGTGTGGAAGGAAGAGAAGAGATATGCGAACAAATTAAGGTCTTGACCCTCCAAAAAATAAAATTGAGACTGATATTCCACTTGTGGTGTATGAGTCCCAATAAAACACATTTTCTAAATTTCAATGAATTTAGATAAACCGTTATGAGATTACAATTTTGGCATAGAAACCCTATTCTTGGACTAAATAATCGAGACTGGTTTATGAGTTTTAGTATTCACCAAACAATAGGTTTTTAGGGTTTTGGGTCTTGTTTTGACCTCATCATTCTTCCAGGTGCATCTCTACTCATTCTTAGTTTGTTATCATGATTTTCATTTTCATTTCCTACGTCATTTAGTTAGGTTTTACATAGTACTTTTCATGTCATTTACATCTCTTGTATTTCCAAGCCCTAGCTTGGTGGATAACCCTCTTATTGTCTTTAATTATACCCTATGACAACCTCTAGAATATCCCTTTCCTTCATTATATCCTTGGATTAAGATCTCTAGGGTTTCCTTGAGTGAAACTTGAAGAAAACTGGTCTAGGTCCCTAAACACTTAATTTGTGTTCCACCTCCCAAACAGTGGAACACCTATTTTCTTTATTTAATTTTGGTGAACCTACATTTATAACACCTTATTTTTTATTTGGATTGCATGATAATCCTAGATCTAGCTTACATTGACTTTGCATTAGGGTTTCTAATTCTTGCATTATTGAAAGTGCATATAGGTTGAATTTTTGCATTTTGCATCATTGAATATCATTTGAAATCTACATTTTCACTTAGTATAAACATCATCCAAGTCAGCAAACATAACATTCACACATAATTTTCTGAAAACATTGAAAAAACCCGAATCTAGGACTCATATGCCCCTCTGGGCAATTTAGTCCCAGTATAGGTGGTTTTACCTGATTACTAAGTATTCTATGGTGACTGTTATTCAACATTAAGACCCCTAAAAAACCATGACTGGGACTCATATGCCCATTTGGGTGATTTAATCCCAGATCAGGCCTGAAACCGCCTTTTATAGCATTAAAAACCTTGTTTATGTGCTTCCTAAGCTTGTTGGTAACCTATAGTTTTTAGTTTTGGAAGTTTTAAATTAACTTTATTTTTATGCATCTAGGTGAAAAATATCAATTTAGGGTGGTCATTTTTGAAATCATTTCAATAACAAAATCATCAGATTCGAAAATGTTCACATTTTTGAAACTTTGCATAATATGGATAGAAGTACTTTTCACTTTTTCATACACAATGTTTACATTCATGAAGCTTTACATAGGTTTGATAAAAGTTATTTTCAGTTTTGGATACACATTGTTTTCATTTTTAAAGCTTTGCATACATTGGATAAAATTATTTTTCATCTTTGGATATACATTGTTTATATTCTTGAAGCATTGCATAAGATGGTTAGAAGTACTTTTCATTCATGGTCAAATAACGTTAGTATCTTATCTTTCTAAGCATGCTATGGAAAATTTCGCATACCCCCTATGAAAATTCTTTAGTGAAAGAGAATACAATAGTGGACAATCATAATAGTCATATTCGTTCTTCTCCTAATATCTCTCCTATTTGCGAAGAAGATATTTTTTTGTTAGAAGAACCAATCAATGAGAGTTTTGAGAATCCTAGTTGTTTCTCTCTTTCTAACTATCTCATTGGGAAATAAATTGCTAAATAAGAGGAGACAACCATAGGTAATTATGATGATCACATAACACAACAAGACACCATTGAAACCTACCTACATAACACTTCAAGTAGTCTACATTCATCTCCAAACATATTCCCTTCTTGTGATAATGTTTTAGAGGATGTGATTGTGAGGAAGATATGTTTGTGTTAGATGATCAAATATTTAAGATCTATGATAACCCTCTTTATGTTTCTTTCCCTACTTATTCTATTTTAGAAGACATTATGGGACAAAGGAATGAAAATATGGACAATCATGATAGTCCCACTTGCTCTTCTCCTAGTATCTGTCCTAGTTCTGAAGAAGATACTTTGATGTTAGAAAATATAATCGATGAAATTCATGATAATATTAGTTGCCTCTCTTCCCCTAGGGAAAACATTATCGAACAAGAGAATTCCATCATTGAAAAGCAATAAAATCCAACCATTGATAACTCCCTGACTTGTGATTCAAAGTCATTTTAGAAGAACCAACCTTTGAATGTCATGAACATCTAGTTTCTAATTCTCCCAAAAACTCTGCTCCTAGGGAGGATATCATGGTGCAAGAAAATGACAAAATTAACAATAGTGATTTTACTTCCTTAGATGATGGTGAAAGCATGACACTAGACTCGTTTTCACTAGAAAGACATCAAATAACCATTGAGGTTATAATTCACAAGTTTCCATTAGATCCCCCTTGATTAATGGGCCTCCTACATACCCTGTGGTACATCCTAAGAATCCTCTAATTCTTTACCCACCCTCATAATTACCACAAACTCAAAACAAACCCGAACTTATCCTTTACCCACATAAGAATAGTGTTTTGCAGAAAGGCTGAGTTAAAATACCATTGCTCATACGTATAAGACTAGAAACAATCCACAAAAAAGAAAAACACCTTCAACATCCCTCCCATTACCTCAACCTATCTTACCAAGTCCTCCTTGTTTGTCTCCAAAAATTGGAAAGGAGTATGATCTCATTGAACAACTAAAGAATATTGTAACTCCCCATCATTGAATCCATGAAACGTTATGTCAATTATGCTAAACATCCAAATAAATATTTTTTAAAAATATTTAATAACATGTGATCAATAACTTAACATGAATGTTCTTGGATTCCATAGCTACACTACTAAAGTAAATAATCATCATAACACATCAAGTTCTATAAATATCAAATCATGTGAATAGTCATATCTAGATTACATTACATCAAGAGTTACATTACAAGTTCATTTACAATAAGAGAGATTGGGAAAAATATCAAAACATCACAAATAATAATACAATGAAACCTCATGTAAAATTATGAGTATGTACAATAAAGAATAAGATCATGAATAGTTGACGACCAAGTCCACGAGCTCATCCAAAGTTCCAATATTTTTGAATGATGTGTATCTAGGATCCTACCAAGAACAAGCATGTCTTAAATAATATCACTTGCAGGGGACCCAATGGAAGGTGTGGTACATTCCTCCCAACCATGTGGAACTCAAAAGCCCACCACCCATGCTAGGAGATAGAACAGGTCCTCAAGTTAAAACAGAGAACAAGAAGAAACATCACACAATACATAGTCAACATACTTGACATCACAATGACAAGATAACTAACATACTCCTAGAGGTGACTCACAATCACAAGTAACTCAACACAAGATAACTAACAAGTGTACAAGAATAGGAGTGTCATCACACAAACTTGAAATGGGTTACCCAATGGAATCTTCATAGGTTACCGACCCCCTTACTTGGTTAAACCCTGGCAACCTTAATGGATCCCCGACCCCTGCTCTCACTCATGCGAGATCAACATATCTTTCGAAGGGACAAGACAGTTGATCTTTGCCATTCCAAGCCTTCTCACTCATCCCAAGCCCAAATGAGCACTTGAGTCATGAATGAGGCTAACTTATCTTAATTAATATGAGATGCTACCCGAAACCCTAAAATATTAATTTAGTTATCTCTTGGTTAACACACTTCCGAGAGGTTACTCTTGTAACCACTTCCGGGTATGGACCCTAACGGAAGCCACTCCTCCTAAGGTACAACTTCCCAAAATGACAAGACTAAAAAGCCAACATGCATTCACAAGATAACTTCTTTTCACAAACCCAACATAGTCAAAATCATACCATGACATTAATTTAACTCAACAACACTATAAACATGCATGGAAAGTCTTTTATGAACAAACACAATTCCATTCCAAGGAATTCATAATATCCAAAGTAATATCCCAGAAGATATAACGTGCATGTTTCATGTTTCAACTTTGAAAAAAAGTCAAAGAACCTCTATAAAAACAAATCATGTTTCATAACAATAAAATGAAAATTCCAAAACAACTTTAATATTAAAAGCCTCTAGAAGACTATACCATTAACGACATATTTCTATACACAAAATGAATGAAATATAAAAGGAAATACCATTTGAACATAGTTAAAAATCTTCATTCAAATTTCCCCAATCGCACATGTCTTATGAATTGCACTCAAGCTCATTCACGAAAAGATAATAGATTCTTCCATACATGATAATGTTGTGGAATTCACAATCCTACAAAAGATGATCTTAAGCTTTTAAAACTCTATTATACAAATGCATATATCCACTACAACTCAATAAGATAATTTTTAATTTTAATTTTGACGATGCTTATGTATTTGAATTAATAACCATTTCACAAATTTAAATAAGCAGTTGAAACGAATTACTTTAATACATATATTCATTACTATTATTCAAGATAATTCATATAAATTTAATATTATACGAAAACATCATACATATATCTTTTTGCTAATCATAAGGAAGAATTAACACCCTATACTTATTTATCTATGCCTTATTTTATTATTTTAAGAATAACCATGATTAAAGAAATATCGAAGTATTCACTCACTTTGTAAACTAATCCTACTACTTTCACTTATTTAAGAATTTAGTTACCATACTATAACAACGTAGATTTATATACTTTTTTCTAAACATTGAATTTACTTTAAAAAAAACCCGATTAAGGGATAATTGAAATTAAGTTTAAAGACAAACGCATTGGATAAACATTAATTAAATATCATACGCACGCCTTAAAAGAAAAACACTATGTTTCTGAGTTAATGGTATCGTTATAATCAACGAAGTGATGTTCCACCGATCTAACTCAATATTTGAGGTCGTTAACTTAAACTGCAATGGAAACATAAGACATAGTTTCAACCGTGATACCCCTATGGCTAAGTCTATGTGGGGTCTGACATGCAACAAGAAAAGTTGACAGTCAAGTAAAAATGTAGACAACATACAAATAAGACCTTAGATCAAGAACTTCAAATCCATAAACTCGCAGCCCAAGACATCCTAAGAAGTTAACAATAGAATTAGACACTTATTACTACGATTAAGAATGATAGTTAAGTATGATTTTAAGATAACTAGAGGACACCACGAACCACTCCGCACAACAAGATAATTTTTATGCTAACTATCGACATAGGCATGTTGCATGCTAAAGATCAAGGAAAAAAAAAGATACACCAACTGACAAGAACCACCGTCAAAGAGAATAGACATCATAACAATATGGGAAAATGGATGCATGTGATGATAAAGGAATTTAAACTTGTCTCTAATCCCCTCTGACCAAGACAACCATGGCATCAAATGCAACAAGACAAACAAAAGAATGCAAGACGTCAACTAGATTAACAAGTAAAGCATGCCAATACCCGCATGTAATTCAAACAAGAAAATAATATTATCTTTACTGTTCAGTACAAGGTTAGAATCAAAATGGAAGCACCGGTCTCTCCAACCAAAGCTCACGAGAAACACGCTGACTTTCCACCATAAGCAAGATACTATAGAAAAAAAAAATGAACATGCTCGTGCAATCATCTTAATGGGATAATGCTAGTATAAGAGATGGTTCACATCCATCAAAACAAAAGATTAGATTGAGAGAGAGAATTCCTTAAGAGACTCAAATCACATGATAATTAGAAGATTGAGGCTAAAACATTCGACCCAAGAATCAAAATAAATAGATCTGCTCTCCTATTGAACATGCATATCAATCTAAAAGACAGTCACATGCGACATGCCAAAGAGAGAGAATACAAAATTTCGGGAAAAGAGGAAGAACTTCTAAAAATATACGGTAAGAAGATCAAAACACTCAGTCGTTCTTCATAGAATCAACGAGTAAGGGTTGAGGATGCATGGATTTCCATTTCATTCCAAAATATGTGAAACAAGTGAACTCTCATCAACGGAGTTTATCACAACATGCGAACACATGAAATCCAAACGTCTGTTCACTAGGAAATAATAGTATTATACTCATTCTCATAGAGAACTTGTTGATTTTAAAATAAAATGATCAAAGATTCAGGCGAATAAAAAATAACCAAAGCACAAACTCAGACCAAGGTCGACAGTCGTTTCCAATGAAGGTTGAATTACGTTATAAATGAAAGAAGCGAATAGAGAAAATAACAACCGCGCGAGTCTCAGAGGAGAAGGAAATTTTAATGCGAGAGTAAGGTGGAGAAGAGACCACATAAATTCAACATAGATAACGCATCAATACACCAACAACGTTCAAGTTCAAAAACAATCAACACACAATTTTTTTGATAATAATACCAATTCGTTGTCAAGGTTTCTTCAAGATTTTCTTTTCTTCCTAAATTTATTCTTGTTCAATCAAAATCATTTGATAACTTCTCATTTTATATCTTATGCAGATTCAATCAAACAATTCAACGAAAGGATCAAGAAACCAGCTCCCCAATAATAATTAAAGTTTAAGATCCAACTACTTAAACATATTTTTAGAAAAGAACCTGGCTTCTTGCTTTGATCTACAACAAGCAACAAAATCAAACACATGATTCCAACCAAGATATCACAATCAACTTGAATCAATTTCTTATGATAATAATTTTTCAAATTTTCAACAGAATTCCCAAAAATACAAAGGCAACCTTCTTCCTGTGAGAAAACAACCCCCTTTTTCGAAAACCAATCTCCAAATAAATACAATTTCCCCAACTCAACTTTCAGATTGCATGCAATTTTTAATCAACCAGTTTCAACTTTTTAGACATCAATTTCAAAACAAGATATTTTGCAACTTTAATCACAACTGACTATTTTAGTTTTCAAAACATCAAAATTGCACAAAAAAATCAATTACAATTAATTAATCATCCATAATTAATATATTTTAATATTTCACATTTAATTCCTCAATATTCTAAAATTGGCTTTTAAATTTAAACATTGGAATTAATGATTAATCAACATTACCATTATTTTCAATCATTAAATAATCTAAACCAAACATTATAAAACATGACAACAAGAGACAACCAACAAACATAACAACAATGAAAGACAACATAACATAGGGTAATAAAATGATATTCGTTCTTTCTAGAATGATGGTTTAGGATAGAGGAGAAGTATATCTCCCTTCAATGATTCGATTGGACCATGGCACACTCAGACTTGACAAGCACGTGGAGTCGATTACTGTACCTCAAAGCTGCATCACACTGCATGGTTAAATGAATAACATGTATATATATGAAGACACATTGTGAAGAAGAATCACGGCATAGTAGGGCATTCATGGATGAGTACTACTAAACTATCTCCTTCACTAAACTGATGTAACACATAACATCTAACATCAACCACATCATAGGATCATCATAAAAATAAGAGAGCATCATATGTCATCATAATAATGTCATCTCATGAAAATAAATGTAGCATCCTAAAGTAAAGTGTATCATCAACTGAGTTTCACAATTGGTCATGTAAATCATGCCATAATGCATCAAAGTAACATACTATCAAAAGAAACTAATGACTAAGAGCAACTTAAAATCAATTGAAATAGAAATGTCATTAGGTGGGTCACTACACTTGCCAAGATATCCTTATGGGATCTTATTCAAGCCTCCCCTCATTATCATAACATTATTCAAAGTGCTCTGCAACAAGTTCCTATCGCTTCTAATGCACAGCTAAATGACATAGTAGCCATGATTCAAGGAATAAATGTTGACATTGTTTTCTACCAAAGTGATTTACCTCCTTCGGAAGTGCAATAACAAAATGATGCTTTCATGGTAATACTTCGATACAATACAATAGGAATAAAGTGAACCCTTTTTTATAATGGCTCAGATCTTATTGTTTGTAGTGTAATCATTTTGTATAGACTTCGTGTGGATAAATCAAGAATTCAACCTAATTCTTTATCTATTCAAGGATTTGACAATGTAGGAAAACAACCGCTTGGTGTGATCACTTTGCCTATTAGAGCTGGAAAGGCCACAATAGAAATAATTATCCATGTTATGTATCATGATATTTCATATAATATTCTTTTAGGAAAACCATGGATTCATGCAATGAATGGAGTACCTTCTACTCTTCATTGTATAATGGAGTATGTCTACAACAACAAAGTGTACACACTCGAAGTTGACCCTAAACCAAATAGTTGTTTAAACATTGAGAAAAATAAGGATATTCCTTTGAAAACATTAACACCAACTACACAAGTAGAACCTAAGAAACAAAAAGACAAAGAAAAAAATATTGAGGAAGTCATGAAGTTATTAAAAGACGATTGGGGTTCCTTAGATTTCACATCATTCATGGGAGAATACAAGATCATAAAAAAAAAAATTGAAAGGGAAAAAGGAAAAGCAATAACGTTAGCGAAAAATTCAAAAGACCCTTTGAAAGAATCCACATCAAACACTTTAGAAGAAGAAGAAAAGTATACAAATTTTTTTGATGAAGCTGATTATGAGCAACTGTTGAATCGAAAAGAAATGAAAAAGCTTTATGGAAAAGGTTATGAACTTATGAAACAACTTGGATATAGGGAAAAGGATGTGGTGCTAGAGAACAAGGTATATGTGTCCCTATAGATCATAACTCGTAAGAAACAACTAATGGTCTTTGTTATTGTCCCTCAAAAGAAACAAGCAATCCTTCACTCAATATCAACACTCTTACAAAATATCCTTCTAAACCAACTTTAGCATTAGTGCATCCTAAATTTATAGACACTAGTGGTCTTGATTATTATCCTTTAAAATAAATGAAAGAAACAAATAAATCTTCGCTTAATATCATTTTCATCAAACAAAACACTAATGATTTGAACTTGATAGATTTTACACCCTCCTATTAAGGAGATTATAAATTTTTGTAATCTAAAGAATCTTGTGTAAGTATGACACCTTGTACTAAGCAAGAGATATCTTTGTCAAAAAATAAAGGAACTATTGATCAAAAGAGTATCTTGTTGAGACTCCAATATTATTTGATATCCCTCCTTTCAAGAACATTAAATAAAGTTTACTACAAGAGTTAATTTTGTGTATATCATAGAATTCACGATCATTGTACTATGAATGAACGACTTTGAGTAATAAAATTCAACATATTAAGGATTTTGGTGCTCTTCCTTATGTTGAAGCACCTAATTCCTCTAATTGATATTGATTTTCATCTCTCATCAATCATATTGGCTCATCCTTGTCCTACACTAAGTGGGGGAAAGGGGGTTTAAGAAGCCTTGTCCTTATATGGTACTTGATGTCTCGTTTGGCTAGTTGACCACCTCCCATGTATATATAAGAGGAATCTTGGGATGTGGATGACATGCTTTATGTTGGCTCACATGTGTTGTATTGATTTATCTTTAGTTGTTGCATCTTAGGGGTAATCCCTTATTCAAAATTTAGTTTCATTCAGGAACATATGACTTGGCATAGGGATTTTTGGATAACCTTTCATGTCTTCTTCTACTTTAAAGAAATTTCTCACAGCAATGGTGTTAGCAACCACTTTAAAGTTGGGGCATGGTTCGATGGTCATGTTGCATTGTGCAGTTTTATTTATTATTGTGATGTGTCCTTTTGTTGGTGGCATCATTGGGTTTGATTTCCTCCAAGAGCACAATATGTATTTAACTTGTACTCTCTTGGAGACATTAGGAAAAAATTTCCCTAAGAAGAGATCTTATATGAACTAACAAAAATATCTTTGAACATACCTTACACTATTTTGCATTTACAATAACTGTTATATGGCCACCTTCCATAACACAATTTGCTTGCTTGTGGAGCCATCTTGTTTGTTCATGATTTTTAAGCATACAAAGCTTTTCTTTCCTCATGAAGCTTGAAGTTCATTGTTGTGTGGTGACTTATCAAAGTTATCAAAAGCTATAGCTTTGGTATGGTTGTATCTATGGGAGCTGAACTTAGGCATGAATTTACCATAGCCACTTTCTTGTGTATGTGAGCACATACCAGCCCTGTGCATGTGTCTCACCTACTAGATGGTCTGAGGTTTAACTAGCCCTTGTGAGCATGCATTTGGTTTGCATAGTGAAAAAAATGTTCCACTTATAGGCCACCCTTGTTTGACTCACCATGGCAACAAAAATAGGACTTTCTACCTTTGAGGAATGAAGCACAAGAGTAAGATTCCCATTTCAAACTTGCTACACTCAAGGACGCCTTAGAGATCTCAATCCAATGAAGAATTAAGGAAGAGATCTAACAATAGGGTATCCTAGGGTATGTTTAGAGATTAGTGAGGGGTTCAAAACCAAGCTAGGGCTTGGAAAAATGTATGAAATGAAAGATCTAATGATTGAACTCAATGATGCAAGAAACTTTACTAAATGAACTATAAATGAAAATAAATCAAAACAACAAAGTAGAAAAGTATAGAGGAGCACCTAAAAACCTGAGAGAGCTTGAATGGAGACCAAAAATACCAAATAACCTAAAATTAAGTCCTATAGGGACTCATACACCAATTTAGGCATATCCATCCTAAATCTCAGTTTTTGTGCAGAAATTGGTTTCTCGAAAAAGGGTATCCAAAACTATAAAAATCTAAAAAATGGCCTAAAATGGGACTCGTATGCCAGGACTTGTGTATGAGTCCAGTTAGGGTTTTCTGGAACTTCAAATTTTGAATCTAGTATTCAATGTATGCTCTTTCTATTCCACTTCATTTTCGGATCTAAAACCTTGATTTAAGATTTGTAGATGACCTTTTAGTGAAGATTACAACCTTGCAAATGAGGAGGCAATTCCAACAACTTTCTTTAAGCTTGTAACCTAATCTTCAATGAGCCATCATGCTCCAAGACACCTAGATCTGCAATCACACATGTAATAAGGATAAAAAATTATTGATTATTAGTGAATAGGGGTTTTCCTTGGTCAAACCTTGTTTAGGTAATTAAACCAAATGATGAAACAATGAAACAAGGACATGTAACATGAACACTGATACCTTGAATAATGTCTTGTAAATCTGCAACTCAACATGGAATGGGCATGAAGGATGTAGATCTTGATCTTGAAAATATGTGTAGAACAATGCTTGATCATGGATCTGCAATGCTACATCACAAAACTAGATCAATAACATGTTTTATGCTTGATAACCTTGATATGATGATGGATCTTGGATTTCTGCAATAATTGATGAAGAATTCTTCCCTTGAATGCTCTCTTGAAGATCTTGTGGAGTCTTGTAATGCCTAACTCTTGAGTTCCTGACTTAGTATCATGAATTCTTAATGAAATAATTACTCGAGACCTCATTTATATAGGAAATCCATCTAATATCTCATTAATTAGATCCCACAGACCGACAAACATGAAATTTGAACTTAAAACCCACTTTTTCTTGCTCAAAACCTTAAAAAAAGGCCAAATGGGACTCGTACGCACCACCTATGGCATATGGGTCCCACCTAGATGGGACTCATACTCCCAAGGTGGTGTATGGGTCCCACAGGGTCTATTTGGAGAGAATGTTAGGGAGTGAAGAGATTAATTTTATATGTTGATCTTGTCAAGATTTTGATTGAAATATGCATTAACATGAACAATATAGGGTTTTAGGGGCCTATTAATGATGATATTAAGGTCATAAATGAAAGAGGTCCCAAAATCTAATGTGAAAGTGTAAATAAATACACTTTACAACATTAAATTAAGGAAAAATTGGATCTATTCAGCTAAAAAGGACACCAAATCCAATGTGAAAGTGTACAACACATTACAACACTAAATTAGGTCCATTTAGTTTAAAAGCCTCCTAGATTTAATGTGAAGGTGTAAATAAATACACTTTACAACATTAAATTAAGGAAAAAGTTAAGTTTATTTAGCTTTAAAAGGGCCCAAAACCTAATGTCGATGTGTAAGAATCATTACAACACTAGATCAAGGTGATATTAATTCCAATTTATCATTAATTATTTTTAAATGAAGTAAGGAAAAGGCATATGTTTTTTGTCATTACACTCACCTAGCAGATAGCTTGAATTTATGTTGCCTCAAAGTGAGTGTCCATTTTCAATAAACAAGCTTAGATATGATACACAATGTGTGGGACAAATGGTCAAAGCTTGATCCACCTTTTCTTTATTTTTCTTTCATTTTTCTGTCGTTCACATTGCATGTTTTTGTATCTTGATGTTGCATACCATACACCTTGTGTGTTTCCTTTGTGCTTATGTCGATTTGACATAGGATCTTGGATCCTTGGGCCTTGACCACCCTCTCAATATTTTCCATTCTGTACCATCCAAATTGGTACACTTGGACCCCTCTTGAGTGTCTACTTGAGTGTGAGTTTGAAGCAAGTTCCTCCTCTTACTAAAGTGGGGGCTAAATGTAGTGTATAAAAATGTTACCCTTTGAATTTTTGCACTTATTTTAGGAATATTTAATGTTAAAATGAACCTAATGCTACCTTGATTTAGTGTTTTAATGTGTTTTACACATTTGCATTAGGTTTAGGGCCCTTTTTAGCTAAATAGACCTATTTTTCCCTTAATTTAATGTTGTAAAGTGTATTTATTTACACCTTCACATTCAGTTTAGGGACCTTCTAAACTAAATGGACCTACTTGTGCCTTATTTAGGGTGTTGTAAAGTGTATTTTTACACTTTCACAATAATCTAGGGCTTTATTAATTAATTGGGCTTATGCATGCTTTAATTGGCCGTATTTTACATCCACAAGCCTTATTAAATATATTTTTCCAGAGATAATCCAAACACTTAGCAAATAACCAATCATAATTTAGTGTTTTGGGTCATGTATTTCAGATTTGGTGATGTAGGACTCATATGCTAGCTTGGGCATATGAGTCCCACCTAGGTCTTAGGACTTGATTTTTAATTTTATATTAAACATGACCTATCTTGGAGTTTGTGCCACAATTTTGAGCCATTGGGACTCATATTCCACAACTAGAATATGAGTCCCACTCTAATCAGGGCCTATTTTCAATTTAATTCTTGGTAGGATTTTATCCTCCTAGATCTGATGTCGGCTTGTAGTGTTGTAATTTTCAGAAATTTAACATAAATAAATATAAATACAAGGCTATTTCATCATTTCAACACCTAAAAAATCCTATAATTTCATAACAAATCTATAAAAAATTCGCAAGAGCATTCAAGAACATTGAAGAGCATTTCAAGAGAATTCAAAGGCAAATTTGAAGAAGATTCTTGAAACAATTCAAGATTTATCATCATGTCAAAGGCATAAGGCATCAAGCATGCTGTTGAGCTAGTGTTGTGATATAGCATTCAAGATACAAATTAAGCATTGTTCCACATATAATTCAAGATCAAGATCTACATTATGCATGGCCACTTCATGTTAGATTTTAGATTTATATTTCAACACATCATTCAAGGTATCATTGTTCATGTTTCATGTTTCATGTTTCATTGTTTCTCATTAAGGTTTGATTACCAAAATAAGGCTTGACCAAAGGAAAACCCCCATTTCCTAACAAAACAACGCTTTTTCTCTCTCTTTATGTGATTGCAGGTTTATAAGTTAAAGAGAAAGTGGATTTGAAGCTCCCAAAAGTCCTAAAATGACAAAGTTGCAAAAGTTGTCAAATTTGTCAAGGCTCACAAAAACTCAGATCTAGAGAAAGATATCCATCCTATTTGCATGAAACTAGTGGGAAAGTGATTATTTAATCCATCTTCAGAGGCTCACAAAGTTTTTCTTCAAAATTCTACTCCTAGGACACTTTGTCACAAAACGAGACACTTTGCAACAAAATGAGACACTTTGCAATAGTTTGGGTATATGAGTCCCAGTACACCATTTTTACCAATCTTCAGCAGATGTAGACCAATCACCAAGAGGTTACAAGCCTTGCCTAGAAACCCTATATTGAGACTAAATCACCTAGTTTGGTGTATGAGTCCTAGTAAGCATTAAAAGTTATAATTTCAAAGTTTTAGAACTTGTTTTGATCACATCTTACTTCTAGGTTCCTTGCTATTCATTCTCAGTTTATTACTTTGATTTCTAGTTTCATTTCCTAGGTCATTTAGTTACACTTGCATGTTACATTTTTTATCATTGCATTTCTTGTCTTTCCAAGCCCTATCTTGGTGGTGAAGACCCTTTATACCTTTTATCATACCATAGGATAGCCTTTAGCAAATATTTTTCCCTCATTCTATCTTTCAATTGATATCTCTAAGGTTTCCTTGAGTGAAACTTGTAGAAAATTGGTGGTTCTATCTCTCAAAACATAGACCTACCATTTTCGAGGTTTCATTTATAATTTATCATATTTAAATTGTTATAATAGGTTTTTGTGCATGCTCTGGTGCAAGACCTGCCTCTTCAGGCTCAGCTACAGGAGATGTGTCATACTATAAAATAAAAATAATTTAACATGTATGAAAATATATATACTCAATTTTTAATTCAATTAAAGTTATTCACAATGTATAATTTGTAATTTTCTTTAAATATAATCAAAATTTTAAATTACCATATGAGGCTACTCTAAATGTTTTGGTTTAGGTGGTGTGACATCATCAAGGTAGGAATTTCCACCAAAAAATTCCTACAAGGTCAAATTTAAAGCACATGTGTACTTGAATTAGGTTAAAAAATATATATTCAAGTGTACCAATAGGTGTCTTGAAATATATTTCAAATACCAAAAAATTGTGCACATGTGTGTAGATTTTTTTTAAAGAACCTAAAATTCAAATGTCTCCTTAATTTCTTGCACATCAAATGGGTGCTTGATCCCCATTCTCATGGTGGTGTCAACTTGTACATAGACATAACACTTATAATATTTAAGTACATGCAAGTTTGATAAAGTGAATTCAAAATACAAAATTGTAAGTATAGATTTAAATAGTTTACAATATGAATGTACCTACACCTCATGTGAGATGCCTAACAAAGGAGGCGCACTTGAAAACCCCTCTAGAGGAGCTAATGTGGAAGTCCATTGACTCCCCTAAACCAACATAGATAATTCAAACACATGTTCATGATTGAATTACAAATTAAAAAGTAAAGTTAAAAAATTATTTCATACATTTTAAAAATTAATCAAAATACCCCATAAGGGTTGTTGACTTGCACTGGTATCGACATAAAAACTCAATGAGCAGAAGATGCCCTTGTCGTCACCATCTACACCAATCAATTTGATTGTTAAAACATTATAATATTTTTGATATATATGTTCATTAAAAACATGTGTGCTTAAAATATTCTTATAAATTCCACATTTAAATGCATATTTATACCTATGTTGAAATGTCTATAGGGTGATGATCTATACTAAGAGAATCAATATATGAATTGGTATCATCAAAATATCCACCTGCAACTGAAGTGAGTGTAGCATGATTAGGTACATGACATATTTGATGACAAATGGTACATACGTGAGGTGTCAACACTAGTGGAGAGGTACTAGGACCATCTCCATACAATGCTCCTTGATGGTCACAGTCTCTAGCCCCAACCACCATCACAAAATTCTACTCATCATGGTTGGTTGCAAGCATACTCAAAGATCCTAATATGGATACCACCATATGATGATGCATGGGTGTAGGAATGGCAACAACAAGAGGATGTACAAGAGGTTGGGAATGCATGGGGAATCAAGGATCAACTCATGCCCATAACCTTTATTGTGGCATGCCACCACCAACACACTAAAATGATTTGAAATAAAAATAATTGGGCTTTTGCCCCAAATCAAACCTTGTATATAATTTCCTCAAAAAGTATAAATGGACATCCAAATTAGAATATGGTGGTTGATCAAATAACATCCACCATCAGTAGCAAAAATAGGTAGAAATTTGTGGATATCTACACCACCTCATCCATATTCTAGGTTTATTTGCAGAAATAGGTTAGTTGGTGACAAGGCCGAAAAAAAACGGTGCAAGATGGGATTTTATTATTTTAAGGTCCAAAACTTTTTTGTAGGAGAGACCATCTGAATAAAATTGTGTCCTCTCCTCTCACCATCATTGATTCCTATCTAATTCCACACCAATGGACCTAATGACATCAACAATGTTTTGCATCACAAATGCAAAATGCTTTAAGTGTCATGGAATTGATGCTTCATTTTGAATAGCATTGATTTGATCTTGAATGGATCTAACATTATCAATTATCTTTTCTCGCAAGTGAGCCTCATCGAATCCAAGTAGTGGAGGTTAGGGCTTATGAGGTGGAAGGGGTGGAGGTGGAGGTGGAGGGGGATTGAGGATATCATTAATATCAAATTGATCCATGATCTATATAAGTGAACTTATAAAAATTGTACAAAATTAACAAACAAGTACAAAATTACAAGAAATAGTTAAATTTTAAACATATACATGAGTGTAGGATACATGTACATACACATACATACAACATTCAACTTGAGCATGTGCATACAAATTTTAAAATTTGAAAATAAATGTTTATAATAAAAAATAGGATGTACATCACTACAACAACTCCTTGCGATTAGCTCCTTTTTTTGCTTCCACCCACTATTTTAATGTATTTTTCTCCATTTTTTTGAGAAATTCGGTGTTATTTTTGGCATTTATTAAGCTTCCTAGAACAAGAAGGTGCTAAATTAGGGACCAATTAGAGCCTAAATTAGTGTCAAGTTTAGTGTCGAGTATAGCGTCGAGTTTAGCACCTGATCTAGCACCTAGTTTAGCACCTAGTTTAGCACCTAGTTTAGTGCCTAGTTTAGCGCCTAGTTTTCCCTGAGTTCTTCACTGGCATTAGAACCTAATTTAGCACCTACTTTAGAGCCTACTTTAGCACCTAATTTGGTGCCTAATTGTTCTGATCTAGTAGGGATTAGGGGTTAAGGGATTAGGGGTGTTAGAAAAAAAATAACTTCCCTAATATTCACTGGCCTTCAATTGTTTTCCTACATTTCACTTTCGTAAAAAGATCCCTCAACCCTCAACCCTCATCCCTTAACTCTAATACCACAACCCTCAACTCTGAACCTTAAACCCTAAACCCTCAACCCATATACCCTCTACCCTATACATTGGACCCTCAACCCTAATCCTTCAATCACATACCCTCAAACCTATACCCTAAAATCTCTACCCTCAACCCTTACCATCAACCCTAAAACCTTAAAACCTAAACCCTAAACCCTTAAACCTTCTACCCTCTACCCTCGACCCTAATCCCTCAACCCTATACCCTCAACCCAATATCCTAAACCATCAACCCTATACAATCTTCAACCTTAATCAATTTCCTATTAGCAAGTGCATCCACAAAGATGTTAGCTTCCCTATAGCAATTCATAATTTCAAAGGAAGAAAAATTATGAAGATACAATATATGTCCCAACAAATAACTCAAGTGCTAGTTTTCAGAAGCCTTCCTTGATAGGGAATTAACCACCCTTGATGAATCACCTCAATGAGGATATGAGAATTTTTATTCTTTGAAGCCATTTCTATTGTAAATATACTTCTATTGTGGCACTAAACTAACAATGTCAAAATTTCCAGGTGAGTTTTTTACTACTATTGGATGTTTCTTTTCATTTCCCAAGTGTCTTAATCCTTCCTAGCTACATCATACTAACAATTTCCCTTAAGAGAGATAAGACCAAAAAAATTCTAAAGTGATAATTTTGAATTTCTAGCGTCACATAGGCTCCCTTATCATTGGACATGTGTATACAAGCATTATTCAAACACTAAAATAATCAAAGTACTTCACTAGCTATAAGATGGAAATTCATTATTTAGACACACTCTAACATCTTCTACATATTTATTATCACTCCTTGAGCTTCAAATAAATTGAGAAATCCTAAAACATATACCTTGCAAGGTACTACATGAGTAATTGCAAGAGAAGGATATGGATATACATTGAAATAGAAAATAGTTAAATTAAGAGAAAAAGAGAGATGAATCCTTAAATGTATAGGTGTTATCAAAGAATCATATTTTTACCACTATCAACAATAAAAATAATATTAAGTTTGTAGTTAGTGTTCAAACCATTTTAAAAATTTATTCTTAGTCCTAAGAAGTAATATTAAGTCTTATTATTCAAACCACTAAAATAATTTAAACCATTTAAGCCTTGAATACATGTATGCAATATATATAGATCTCAATAAGGCCATGAAGGTGTACATAATGTCTTGAAAATATCATATAGTGTTATAAAGTCTACAATGTCATATATGAATTTGATGAATGTCTAAATAAATTCATATAGGAATACAATTATACACATTGGTATAATATAAATACATAAATATAAATCCATATAGGTATATACAATGATATACATTAGAATAAAAATCTACATCTACATTTCATGGAGGTATACAATAAATGTGAAAATATATGTAATTATGGAGTGTCATTAAATGATCAATGACTCTTTCTTTGTTAAGAATATGGAGAATCAATATCATAATTGGTAGCTCTCCTTTTCCAATTAGACTTCCTAGGATCAATATTTTGTTTAGCTTCACCTATTAATGAAATTAAACCATATATACAATAGTATATAAATCTTGAATAAAATGAAATAAATAAATAATCACTTGCCATAAATTAATGATCCTCTTCATTTACCTAGATGGGCTAGGTGTACAAAGTGGACTTCCCTCCTCTTATGGAAAGAATGAAGAAACAAATCAAACTAAAAATAAATATCATTTATTTACACTAATTGGTGTTAGATAAAATAAAAGATACATAATTTTATTTATATTACTAGCTCATACTTATGTGAGAGCCTTAGGAGATAGAATTTCCATAGCAGTTCCCATATCCTAGAAGAGTATGTGTTGATGCCATTAACTAACAATAGGAGCAACATTATTTGACCAAAATATGAATAGTATTATTTACATACATAATGATTAAAATTAATCAGACTACTTATCCTTTAATGAAATTTGATAACTAAGTAAGTACCACTAATGTTTCATAATATTAAAGGTCCAAAATCCACTTTTTCATCATCACATTATCATTTTAAGATTAACATTGATAAATGATAAAAATTTACATATAGTAATTTTTCTATTTTATTACAAATTACATACATCTTGACTTGGCATGCCTAGATAAGAATATGATGAAGAGCTAGCATATGTAGGATGCATACTTTGACCTTATAATTTTTGTTTATAATTGATTAATATAGTTAATTATAAATTTCAATAGGAAATATACTAAATTGCATAAAATTATTGAAAATTACCTATTTTTTAATACTAAAATTTGCATCCAGTAACTCATTTGTCAAGACCATACTATCCAATATATAAGAATGATGCACTCCACATTGTATGGTATAATCTTAGACTATAGTGCATCTTCTTCAACATATGTACATATTTTATGACCATGTATATTTTTTTCTACATACTTCATCATAAAATTATTAGACTCATTATCACATATAGACCCACAAGAATGGTGAATGTGTCATGAATCCATAATAGAATTCCTAATTCGATGATTATTTTATGATAAAATTATGGCATGTGGAATTAGTATGCCATTTTTATCCAATGAGCTCATATTAGGATTTGGGTGTTTATTTTCTAACTAGGATTTTGCGTACCACTTTTTTTTGTGGTTTTAGATCATGGTTTTGTAATCACTACTTATATTTATGTGATGATTGATATTTAATTTTAAATAAATCAGTTTCTAGGTAATGATATTCTACTAGAAGCACTCTAAATCTTTGGTTGGTGATACTCCTATAAACAAATTTCCCTTCAAGTTTATTATAAATATGTTTACACTATTGAATAGTAAATTGGGCTCTTTTGAGTGTTAGTTTTTCTCCTAAAAGAGTTTTTACCATGTAAACTTGTGTTGTGTTACTTTTTTGTTTATGGTTTATATGTGTTTCTCCTTTTTGAAAATTTAAATATAGTAAAATTTTCACAATAATCTTCGCTAAGATTAGTTTATGAAGATTTTTTTTGTACCCTACTTTCTTTCATTTGGTAATATTTTTATCAACTTAAATTAAAGGTTTTAGGTAGAGAATTTTGTTAACTAATATTCATTTAAATGTGATATTTCATAGAAGGGTTTGATCTTATTATAGGAAGAGATAAAAATCACATCTAGGGTAGAAATGGAGAAGTTATTAGGCACAAAATTTAAGCTTTAGAAGCTTAAGATGGACTATATTATTTTGGATAGAGACATATGGGTTATAGTAGCTAGATAAAAACCTATTGGAATGTCATACTAAGGAAAAAAAAAGGAATAAAAGATAAGAGTCTCATTAGAATCTATTTGGCTAGTTGAATATTGTTGAATGCACATGAAGAGACCATTATAGAACTTTTTTTAAGGAAATTGGGAGATAAATATCAAGCTAAATTTTTAGTTAATAGAATATTTCTAATATACAAGTGATATACCATCAAAATGGAGAGTTTTGGTTCTATAGTTTAAAACTTGAATTAATATTATTGTTTAACATTTCAAATTTTAGGCCACAAGAATCATCAATTTTTAAACATGGATTGCAAATAATTCTGAAAATTTAGAAGTCTTGATCATTAACATTATTGTCTACTACAATGTCATCCAATGTATCATTATCAATGTTCATATGTTCTTTCAAGTATTTAATTTTATCATCATCCTCCTCTTGAACTACATCATCTTCATCATCATTGAAATTTGACTGTAGACCATCTATATTATTACCAGATGTATTTGGATCATCAATTTCTATACCACCCATATTATTGTCTTCCATAACATCATCTAACTCTAGATTGTTTTCTTCTTGTGCCTAAACATAACCATCTTCAACATCATCATGGATGTCAATTTATTTGATGTTCTCTAATCCCTCTCTCTCATTTTGTTGGCCATCATTGTTTTCCTCAATATCCACTAATGCATCGTCAAATACATGCCTTAATCTTGGATCATAATGTATCATGACAAATATCCATTTCAAGTCCAAAATATCTTCATAGAAAAATACCTACACATGAACGAAATACATATATTAGATGTATGTTATAACAATTTTATTGATTAATAAACACATGTATATATTCACAATAAACTATGAATTAATAGATTAATGATCACTACTACTTCTTGTTTAAGTTAAAGAAATACCTGCTCACAATGAATTAGTAGAACATCAGGCTCCTTATCCTCTGGTAGGAAGAATGAGGAATCTATAGAAAACAATCCACTATGGGTATCATGTCTTCATGTTCTCTCAAATGCTTCATACCATCTACACTGAAAAATACAACATTTAAAAGAGTGGTACAATCCAACTCAATAATTTCTTGTATCTTCCCAACATATTGTAGATTCCCTTCAATTATATTCTTATCTTTTAAGCTTGATCGACTAGATTGCTTGAAGTCAACCATGATGCCACAATCAAAGGATCATCTCTTTACATCTACACTTTCTACATGATAATGTTGACCATATGCACACATTGCTGAATATTTCCCTAGTTGTGAAAGACCATTTATTTGAGTGTAAAAAAGCATAATGAAAAATATTAAAATAGTTAATAGTGTCAAAACTGTAAGGAAATAACATTTTGTAAAATTCTAACTATACCTTTCTTTCATATCCTCTAGACATGTTGATTTCATCTTCTTTTATGTATGAATTTGAATTTGTTCAGTAACCCATTCTAGTGTGCAATCTTTGCCCCATTCCCCAAGAAAATTAGTGGGAAGTGGAGTATTCCTTGGGTTCAATCTCTTAAACTGTCTCCTTGCTTCTAACACTTGTTCTCTCTTTTTATCATATAGATCAATCCATTTGTTCATAAAGTCCATGTGGTACAAAATGAACTTGTCGAGTATACCACTTTCATCTACACCTATTACATGTCAACATGTTTATTTCAAACTCCAAATGTCATGCTGTTAATTTGACAAATAAATTAATGATTGCAATAAAAACCCACATTGATCATGAATTTACTTACTGATTTGTACTTGAATACCATTATCTGATTGTGGTTTTTCTCAAGCAATAATATCATATGCTCATTCTTCATCCCAAAAGTGTGGCTCATCTTCAAAATACTTACCAAGGAATTCACACAAGAAGAAAAATGCTTCATTCAATACATACCCTTTAGTCATGCAACCCTTTGGATGTGCCTTTTGTCAGGCATATATTTTTAGAATTTTCATATACCTCTCAAAAAAACATCCACCTCATTGATATGACACCAACCAATTCAATTTCATTGACTAGGTGTGTAAGTAAATGGACTTGTAGGTCCATGAAACTTCTAGGGAGCTCCTTCTCAAATACATACAATTTTTGAAATTTCCTTCTTCCATTTTGGCACTTCACATTTGTGGATCTCCTTGGAGGTCACCCACCTAATATAAGAATAGTAAACTAGTATGAACCTTTAGTCAAAAGTTAAAATACAATATAATATCTCTATGTCTCTCTTACATGAACATTTCATATAACCACATACCTTGTAAATGCTGACAATTGACTTGTGGGATTCCTTAAGTCAATTGTAAGACAAGAATCCCCCTAATATCCAATGGCATGATATGCTATCAAGCACATTTATGAAAAGTTCATTAGTGTTTTTTTCTCACACAAAAACTATGAAAACATATTTAGTACTTAATCAATGTTACTAGTAGATGTTAAATGATGATATATAATACCTTAATAAAATTATGAAAATCATGTGTTTTAAATCCTGTGATGTGTCTATCAACTGTAAAAGCTTTACCCAATGATGACCCATAGCCAGTAGGTGTCCTTATTGAATGGAGCTTCTGCATTTGTTTTATTTTCCTTGTTTGGCCAAAAATGTTTTCTATCAATTTTGGTACATGAAAGAGCAATATCTATCCTCGAAGACAAGGTGTGTTGGAAGAATGAATAATATCATATCCCTTGTTAATTTTTTTTTTTTCATTGATATCACCATGATACATGAGTTGCAACTACAAGACTCGAAGTCACATTAATACGGTATTCTAATTTGGTAATATAGGAGCGACCTTTGGTATTTTACTCTGGAATCCTCTCCAGTAAATAGTTGCTACACATATTTTTGGGAAATGGTCTATGACTAAGAAATGCATACATGGACAAGAACTTGTGCGTACAATTTCTCATAGTTATCACGAGTATCATTTTGTTGATTACATTTTTTCTATCAAGTCTATTGTTGGCCGACCTATCAAGAAGATAAAGATGCAATGGATTAAATTTTGTTTATGTAATCCATGCCAACAAGTTGTTGTAGTGACCCTTCTGATGACGTTTTTGTTTATGTTGTTTGACTTGTTGTTTGTTGATAGTTGTTTGATCCTAGGTTGTTTCAATGTTTTACGTCATAATTTACATGACTGGTTTTGAAACTCATTTGATGATACACTATATTATTTGATGCAATTTTTACTTTTTGAAGATAACATTTTATGATGGTTATCTATGTTGTTATGTTTTACACATAATGATGTATGTTAGTTAGATGTTACGTCAGTCAGTGAAGAAGATGGTTTAGCATTACTCATCAGTGAGTGTCTTGCTATATCGCAACTCTTCTTCATAGTGTGCTTTCATATTTATACATGTTGAATTAATCGTGCAGTGTTACGCAGCTTGCAGGTACAGGCATTGACTCCACCTCCTTGTCAAGTCTGAGCATGCCATGACCCAATGGAATTATCAATGGGAGATAGAATTTTCCTTTGTCCTTAGCATTCTTTCTAAAAAGAACGAGTATCCATCATCACCCTTTTGTTTGCAGTCGGTTGTTTATATTTAAGTCTGCAATGTTTATATTATGTTAATTTGAATTATTATAATATTTTAATTTATAATTAGTGTTGCTTTAATGGATTTAATGATTTAATTAAATTAAATAAGTTATTCTTGATTCATTATGTGATTAAATTAAAATATTAAATTATCTTGTTTCGAAAAGAGCAATGAATTGTAAATTGATTTCTTTATTCAAAGTTACATTTCGAAAATAGAACATGAGTTATGATCTTAATTTGAATGTCTTGTTAATCTGTTGTGTCAATTGAGTTAATGCATGTGTTGCATACTGAAACAAAAGTGAAAGTTGAAATTCGAGAATATGTATAAAATGATATAATTTGGAAAACACATGAGGTTTTAGAGACAGATTTTGGATTTCGAACATGAGGAAAGATAAAGATTGTTTTCAAAAGTTATTTTCTAGGAATTGCTGGATTTGTGGAATTGATCCAATAAGCTTCAAATTTTGTTCAAGTTTGTGTTCTGTTGGTGGAAAGAGGAAAGATTGAATCTTTGGGTTTTGCTAAGTTTCGTCTCCGTTCTTCAAGAAAATGTTTTCAGGTTCATTTCTTGATGATTTCAAAGTTATTTGTTATAAGCATGTTAGATTCTGTTGTGAAAACCTTGTCTTCGAACTTGCATGCACAAATCTTAAATGGAATCATTAGTAAACAATATTGTATGAGTAATCTCCATTGAAATTTTAGAAATAACATGGAGGAATATGATATTGGACTGTCAGTCTTCTGTATGAAACATGTTCTGATTTCTTTGCCTGATATTTCTATGCGTAAATTGTTTCCTCCTTCAATGAATAGTATTTATCAAGTTTCCTTAGATATTTTATCTCTGTTCTTGTTGATCTTCGCTGCCCTTTCGTGAAGGAATGCTTGTACAAAAGTGATTGTCGTTGTTTGGTAAATTTGGTTAATTATGTTAGAATTTGTATTACTCCTTACAACTAGCCACAACCTTACCTTCTATGAGGAATAGGAATCCTTCCTTAATGTTTTGGTATGCATGCAAAGGTTTCTCTCTTCCACCATTACCCATTATTGTGGTTAGCTGGTGGGGTGATCTTGATCATCGTTGTTAGTTTGTTGCTTAGGTTCAGGTAGAATTCCTTTCCCTAAACTTAAGATAGCAAGGAATAGCTTGGGGGTCAGTAAGTTATGTCACTCACCTAGCCTTCTTTATCTTTTGAGTCATAGTGAGGTGGTGGGGGTGGACTATTACATTAAATCTTTGTTTTTGGACATAGGTTATTCGAAATTCTATAATAGTAGATAAAATAAGATTTTATAATATAACCTTGCTTGATTCTTTTCAAAATATAGTATATTGGATAAGTAAAAGTTGATAGTATTAACTATTTACATTCACAAACATGTTACCTATTATTTTATCCTTAAACATACTTATATGATGATATTCGAGCATTAGTTATTAAGTATTATAAAGATCCTTCTTTAATTTATAAAATAGTTTATTTTATATTATTAGGAAATGCATTAATTTGTGAATCGGTTGTTAATATTCATGCATGAACATTGTTAAAAGAGATTCATGAATTGGCTTATATGGTTGTAATGAATTTATAAATGTATATACGTATCGAGTTTTTATTTACTTAAGTTCTCTCTCATAAAGATGTATGGCTTTTAATTTGATTGTTTTAAAAAAAATCTAATGTGAATATATATATATATATATTGATTATGTTAATCAAATAGTGGAAGAATGATTTATAAAATCATGTTAAAGACCAATGATATTCTGGGTAGTTGATTAGTGTATTAATTTTGATGATGTAAATGTTTTCAATAATTAATCCATAGATGCTAACTAGAAATTGATTAGGTATCAAAGATTGAAGATTATTATTAAGAAAGTGTATACTTGTAAGTAAATGTTAATTGGAATAGGAAGTGTAAATAAATATAATCAATGTTGGAACCATGTGCTTTTTCTTTTGGTTTTAATAATTAGATTTTGTATTTGGTAATGGATTAATAAGTGCTTCAAGTATTGGGTATATCTAATAGCGTGATTAAAATATCAAAATTCTAAGTAGGTAATTGTGAGTCAATCACTCATTTTGTTTTATTGCATGGGATGGTGATGTTTACTAAAGTCCTTAAATAAAGATATGTGGATTGGTATGTGATGTTTCAGGTTGGAGATTATTCCTGTTGGAGTTTTGTGATAGATTTTGTGTTCCAAAGGCTTGGAGATAATTTTTTATGATGATGAGTTAAGTTCATTATTTTGATGATTAAGACGATGCTCGTTGTAATCCTCATTGTGATCTTTGATGTTTTGTTAGCTCTGTGGTCTTGGAATCTTTGTATAACAAGGTCTTCTTTCTCCATGCATGATATGTCATTATGACTTTTTTTTTGGATCAATTGGTTATAGGTCCTCATTTTAAGATCTTGTTCATGTATTATTGCCTCCTTGTTGTATTCCATTTCTGGAGTTGTACCTTTGGAAGAGTGGCTTCCGTTAGGGGCCGGACCTAGAAGAGGTTGCAGGGGTAACCTATCATAAGTTTGTTAAACAAGTGATAATTAAAACACATTGTAGGAGTTTGGGTAGTATATTAAACCTTTCAAGATAATGTTTACCTCAACTTGGCTTTTAACACTCTTATAGGTTAAAGAAATTTGAGAAGGCCTGGAATGGCAACTTAACTGCTTCATCTTTTTGAGAAGTGCTCCAAGGCAACATAGTACGTATAAGGGTCGTGAGTCATTAGAGGTTGCCAAGGTAGCTCCAATAGAGGGCCGGTAACCTAGGAAGGCTACCCAGGGTAACATATTTCATACATGTGATGACACTCTTATCCTAGTACACCTTGTGAGTTGCATTTGGAAGTTAACTGTATGAATTTTTGAGTATGCAGCTTAAAGTTTGTCTTTGACTGGTTCTTGATTTTTCATGTGAGTCAACCTTGTATCTGTATTTGTATTTGATTATTTGTGAGGTCATTTTGACTTGAGGACTCATTCTATGTCCTAGCATGGGGGGTGGGCTTTCCAACACCACACGGTTGGGAGGAACGTGCCACTACCCCCATTGGGTCCCCAACAGATATTTTGTTATAACAGGTTTTCTTGGCTAGATTCAGATTGTATAGTAGTTGCAGAGTTGAGTTCCTTTGGCGAATTCATGGCATGGACATCTTTCATTTCCTCATCTCATTCTTCTTTGTATCACACTCATTATGTACATGAGATGCCTTGTATATATATATATATATATATATATATTGTTTCAATCGAAGATTTTATATAATCTTGACTAATGTATTTAACTCTTATTATTATATTATCCAAGCATGACTTCTCTTGTGGTTATTATTACTTGTTTATGGTATTGTATTGTATTTTTTTTATCCATAGTTACATAGTTGTGGATCCTTGGAATGTTTAAAGATGTTGTTGTCACATTTTTTCTCTTTAAATTTTTTTTTATTCTATTGTTTATGTGATTGTTACAACATTTTCTGGGTTCCACGGCGGGGCATTACAGTTGTAGTATGCCAGATGTTTGGATTATTGTTGAGAATACATATGAAGCCGACCTAATTTTTATCTTTGGACAATCAAATATATATATACAAAGTGTTTTTGTAGATTTGGATATGAGAGTGTGTTATATGTGGAAGTGAAAAAGGTGAAGTGTGATCTGCTGGCATGTTAATTTTCTTGAACTACAAAGGAATTGAATTTGCACTTTCATCAATTCAATTCTCATGTTTATCCATTTTTGTTACTTCATTTTTGTAGGCAGCGAGCCTCCCATTTTGAATAGTGAGTCCTAGCATTATTCCACCCTTTTGTAATAACTTATAACCAATTATACTATATTGTGAGTTAATCCTCATCGTGGTTTTCCCACTCTGGGTTTTCCACGTAAAATTTTTGTTGTCTCTTGTGTTTTGTGCTTCATGTTTTTTTTGATGTTTCCGCTTATTTTAATTATCATATGCTTTGGATTAATTGGATGGTATTTGTTCAGTAAGTTTAATAATATACTAATTCACCTGCCATCTCAGTATATTAGATATTTAACAATTGGTATCAGAGTATGGTTACTCTGGAGAAGTCTAACAACTTGAGGAAGATCTTGGTGATTGAACAAATGGAGGATAATGCAAAACTATGGATGAACCTTGATGATATTGACAAAGCTAACAATGAGAATAAATATCTAAAAGAGAATCTTGATGAAGCAAATAAATGTGTCTGAAAATTGAAGGTACAATTAAAGAAATTCAAAGAGAGACATTGAGAAGTTAGTGACCAATTGAAACAAGCAAATGAAGATATTGCCAGATTGAAGTTGCAAGTGGAAGAAAAGAAGAGGATTGAAGAGTGCCTGAATACATAAATAAAGAACAAGTCCGATGAGTGTTCCAAGCTTGAACAAGAAGTAGTGAATCTTAGAGTAGAACTAGAAAAGGAAAAAGTATGTGAGTATAGTTTCAAGACAAGCTGTACTAGGCTTGATGAATTGACTGCAAGACGTAAACCCTCTAAAGAAAAAGGAGGATTGGGATTAGAAACATGTGAAAGCTCTAAAGAAGTAAATGATCAAAAGACTCAAGGGAATCCAAAAATAAATCTTGGAAGAAAACCACCTATCAGATAGCCAAATGCACAAAGGTTCCCATCTTTCAATGGCACTTGTTTTTCTTGCAACAAGTTTGGGCATAAGGAAATTGAATGCAGAATTAGGATGAATCAGTTCTCTAGTTCTTTCCCTAGACAATGTTATTCCTGTAATAAGTTTCAACATAGAGCTAGTGAATGGAGAACTCGAATGATGAACTGGTTTAATAGAGGAAGGATGAATCAATCCTTTGTGGGCTATTGCTACACATGCAACAAATATGGGCATGAAGAAAATTAGTGTAGAAAAAGGTGTAATGGAAGTCAATCAAGTTTAAGAAATGTTGTCTATTATAACTTAAATAAACTAGGACATTTCAAAGGTATGCAAAAACAAAAAGGGAAAACAATCTGCTCCAGTAAAGAAGAATGAACCTATGAAGAAGGTTGAAAAAGAAGAAGTTAAATAGGAAATGAGTAGAATGTGGAAATATAAAGAATATTCAAGGACTACTAATGTGTATGTACCCTCATCTGGTGCACATGATTCCTCTGGGAAGTAGACCTAGCATGGTCTTAGGGGGAGCTTTAGTAGAAAATTTATTGAACCGCCTAATTTCAACCATGTTAGCCCTTGGAAAAGAGAAAGGTCATAAGAAATGAGTGTGTAGAGGTTTTGAAAAAGAAAAGAGAACAAAAGAGGCCTGTATGCTTGTTTGTAGAGTATATTAGGGTTTTTTAATGTAGTTAACGAAATTTGGTAGCTTTTCGAATTTCAAGATAATTAAATGTGAATTAGGGCATCACATTAATCTATAAAGAGAAATCATAAATGAATTTTGATCATTTATGCATTTGAAAGAGGAAAAGAACAACTTGGAGCGATTTGGATCAAATTGAGGTGTGACTAGTGCAAACCCTATTTTCAGCTATTTGCGAAGAAAAAGGTATTTTTTGATTTTGTGTTGTGAGCTTGTGAAAATTCCTTTCTTGAATTCTTTACAAGCTTGGAATATAGAAAATGGTGACTCCTATAGTTGTAAAAATAACAGAAAGACCTAGACCCTCCTAAAGGAAATACTTAATGAAATTTTTTTGAGGATGACCCTATGGGTGCTTTCTCTTTGGTTCCTCATGGTGTCATGCTGATAAAGGATACAAGGATGTACATCAAGGTTAAGATAGAGGGATTCAATCATATAAAATTGATTGACATGTGGCTAAATGAACTCACTGGAGATGATTTCTTTGTAAAACCTGAGTACTCAAATCTCGTGATGAAGAATTTGGACTGTTGGAATAACTTTCCAAATTTTTGTTCTATAGTAGATGACGAGTATGTAAAATTGATTCTCAGCAGAATGCATGATAATTTCTTATGGAATCATGAAAACACTTGATTACCAAGGAAGCAATCAAAGTCATCACTAGACTCTATGACACTGAACCATTACTTGTGCTTAAAGCTGTGAAAAATGAAAGGATAATGAATCTCATCAGTGCAACCTATGAAAAGAGGGATCTTGTGACAAAACATATCACTAATCCAACTATGAAGTATGCATCCATAATGATTGGCCACAAAATATACTTCACCAATAGAGATAATTTTGTGTCTACCATAGTTATTTATATTGGTTATGATGACTGTAAATGGTGCAAATTATGACCTATGTGAGCTCCTCTGAAAATAACTACTTGATAATCTAAGAATTTTGAAAGAGAATAAGTGTCTGTTTAATTTTGGTTCTCTAATTGTGTGTCTGTTATTCTATTTTCTCAAAATTCTTTCGGGAAAATCTAGAATAGTGTATTGGGACCCATCTCGGCCGGTGGCACATCAGATTTTTTATCACATGCGTAGTTTGGGTGATGTGAACAATGTAACAAATTCCTTGAAAAAATTGTTTTCTATGTTTAGGAAAAATATGAATGAGAGAGATATAATCTCGAGGAAAATTGTTGAGAAATATAAAAATAAGATCATATTTCATGTATCATTTGATGAGTGTATGATAGAAGCAGTTGAACCCCAAACCATTTGGATTCAGCCTCTGGGTTATGAGGTATCAAAAGATGTTGTTGAAGGTTATTTGTAACTCTTATTGAAGAGTCCAAAATATCCAAATGAACCATAGATTGGAACATATGTAGAGAAATCCTTGAAAGTCCATTTGGAACTCAACAAAGCTACAAGGAAGAAAAATGTAATGAAAATGCTCAAGAAGTCTAGTTTCATAGCTGAATAAATAGCTCTACGAAGATTGATTAAAGAAAAGAAGTCTGAAGAAATACCCAATGTAAGGAGATCTAATAGGACCCCTCCTTCCATACGATCTTCTAGACTAGCTATAATGAAGTTTGTGCCTTGCACTATTGATAAAGGTAAAGGCCTAGCCCCTTCTAGACCTATTACTAGATTAGGAAAAGGAAAAGGTGTTCCTATGGTAGCTCCTGTTAAAAAAAGAAAATAAAAGGCTACTAGGGAGAAGAATATGACTGTTACTGATGATCAGGAGGAAGAGGAAGGATATCCAACTGCAAAATTGATAAGAAAGAGAATGGTCAATGCTTCCTCTAGTGAAGGTGCATCTGAAGAAACCAGTGATGGCTCAAGGAAATTTCACTATGTGTCATCTTTAGACGATGTTGATAAACAAGATGTTAATGATGCAAAGAAGGCCAAAGTTACAGAAGAAGTTCCATTGGGCTAGGAAGAACATAACACCTCTCTGGTAAGACCTTGTTTCCCTCTCAAACTAGATGTTTTGGTGAATAATATGGTAAATCAAGGTACTATGGTGAAGTCCATAGCAGAGGTGTATGATTTAGTATGAGAAGAGGATAAAGAAACAATAATTCTAGTCATCATCAAATATTTCATTATTTTGGAAGCTAAATGGGATAACATTAGGTGTAATATTCCTGAAGATTTGTGGAAAATACCGATGAAAAGAAGAGCAGAGGTAGTTGAGCTAGAAGAGAAAATAAGAAATAAAGCATATAAAGAAATTGCATCCTCTCTGTCTTCGAATAATTTAGAATCCTTGAAGAAGATTTATGCTAAAATGTTCAAGGAGAAGAGAAGAGTTAATACTCTGATGACAAAAGATAAGAAATATATCAAAGGAATAAGGAAGGAAACCATAACTACTATCAAGGATACTGTGAAAAGGTATGGCATGATTAGTGCATCTAGTTTGGCATCTGAACCTATAAAAGAAACTTCTACAAAAGTTATGGAAGAACCTCATTCTAGTGTTGTTGATGATAATATACCTCTGGAAGTGAATGACACCAATATTCATCTAGAAGTAGGTAGTATATGTTTTTCCAAACATCAATACTACTAATGAGAACCAAAAAATGAAAAACATGTTGAAGAAAATATTGAAGTAGAAGTTCATGTTGCTACCCCTCCAGTGCACCCCAAAGAAGAGGATAGAGATAAGGAAGAAGAAGAGAAGAGGGAAGAAGAAAAATAAGAAGACAAAATTGAAGAAGAAAAATTAGAAGAAAAGAAGATGGAATAAAAGAATATAGAAGAAGAAAATACAGAGGAAGAAAATGCAGAGGAAGAAAAGTAGACGAAGAAGAAGAAAACATAAATAAGGAATCAGATGAAACTTTTGGAAAGAATGAAGTAGTATCCTAGCAAGTTGTAGAATCACAAAATTCCACTAGAGAATCTTCCTTCGATGATGATGTCTTGAAGGGATTGTTGTCTAAGCATATCATATTCCAATTGGTAATTCCTCTGGAACTCTTGCAACTTCCAATGAATCAATGTTATGCAGATATGAAAAATATTTCTTCGGTACATAAATTTATATAGGTGATTTATTTCATGCATTTGATAGGATATAAATCTTAGAGATGCATCAGAAGGGGACTGAGCTCATTGAAGATGCCATTAAGGCCCTGCAGGGTGTTACACCAGATACATCTGTAGATACACTCTCTCTCCAATTGAGAACTTGAAACTTCTATTAGACTCCTTCAAGGAGCATGCCACAAGAGTTGTTGAGAAAATAAAATAGGATACAGAAGAGAAACCGAATGAGAAAAGGTTATTGATCCTTCATGAAAAATGTGCCTCAACACATACCAATGTAGAGAAGAGCCTTGAAGCTATGAAGGCTTGTAAATCTAAAGCTAATTCTTTGTTTTCATATTGTATATGGTGGCCTGATGCCACTCAAAGCATAAAAGATCTCATGGACTCCATTGAGTCCTAGTTGATAGTTGTCTGTAGCACCTATAATGTATCAATGGATAGAGATAAATCAACTTGGAATGTTATTTTTGTACACAGAGAAATTTTTTTCATGTTGCAGAAGTAGAAGGAAGGAATAATCAAAAAATTTGGCGTACTTGGTGATAACACGAGGATGGAGTATGCTCTGATAGCCAATGCTTTGGCTAAGGCTGAAAATTTGGATAATATCAATCTAACTCTAGACACTCTAGATGAAGCTGAATACAATTTTATTGATTTAGAAGCTTTGAGAAAAATTCTAGTATTTGCGAAGGATATTTGGGAGAATGGCAAAGTGGCCTGGCAAGAAATTGTTCAGGAATTGCAAAGTGCTTCCTCCTTTAGGTAGAATTATTTATGTTTTAACATTGCTTGAGATAACTCCTCAGGGGGATTTTAGAAGTTTTATTCTATGTGTGTGTACATTTTGGACCTTGTGTACATATCTTTCATGTTTTTGTTCAACCTTTGTGTAACGCCCCGCCACATAACCCTAGAGGATGTTGCAAACAACTACTTAAACAGGCTAATTTTTTTTTTTTTGTTTAAGTACAATTAATATATATAAGTTTGCTTCCCAATGCAACCATCCCCTAAGGTTACGAAACTGAGATAAGTTAACAACCCACAAACAACAACATGAAAAGAAACCATGGCAAGAATTTAGACAATAGTTAAACACATACATTCCAAACATAATAGATAACTTTCAAACTCATTTATCCATAATTAAATATTACAATTACAACTCTCATTCCCCGAATGAGGCAAGCCCAATAAATAAGGTTACAGATACAACTTCCACCTCGATAATAGATGAGGGGTAAAATACAAGATCAACTGAAATGAGATAAAGCAAGAATGGATACTGAAACCAATGAGCTCTCCAACTAGAAGTCTCATCCACATGAATTAGGTGCACACCACCCAACCAAGTGGAACCCAAAGGCCCACCCCCTTGCTAGGAGATAGTAACAAGGAATCCTAGCCAATACCATCTACCTCTAGACACAGGCTAAATCACCACTGAACCAAATTGACACATCCAGTCACATGTACCACACAAGCACATCACAAGTACAACCAAAGTACCACATACGTACAACATAAGTATAAAAAAAGTACAACTCAAGAGCATCACGAGAAACACACAAGGACAACTCTACATGGTCACATTGCTTCTAGAAATAAAGCATAACAAGTATGTTAAGAGAACCATACACATAATAATTGAATACCAACTATGGTCACATCAGGTATGTCCAAGAAACCGTACCCATAATAATTGAATACCAACTATGGTCACATCTGGTATGTCAAGGAAACCATACCCACAAAACAATTACCAACTGTTGTCCTAGATAGAGTGTCATCACATAGTTCGTCATGGGTTATCCTCTGGGATTCTTCCTAGGCTCCGACCCCTACAAGAAAAGGTTATCCTAGTGACCTTTAGCAAATCCCAGCCCCCATACTCACTCATGCGGAGCCAAATACCTTTTGTATAGAAAAGATAGATGACCTTGCCATTTCAGGCCTTCCCACCCATCCCAAGCCTAACCGAGCACTTGGGTCCATGAGTGAGGCATTAATATCTTGATTAGTGAGAAGTTAGTCCTAATCTTCTAAGTTTTATTTTAGTTATCACTTGATTAATCCACTTTTGTAAGTTATCCAATTTACCTCTTCCGGGCTCTGGCCCCTACGGAAGCCACTCTTCTACTTGACAACACACATACCATCCAAACACCAAGGGTACAAAATGCAACTGACAAGGTAACACGTCCACTCCTTTCTTAGGAGGCCACATAAGATAAAACCATATCCAAACATTGGAGGTAACAACAATAACAGAACTGCTCGCGACAAGGAGGCACACATTACAAAATCCACTCCTTCCTTAGGAGGCAATAAAGATAAAACCATCTCCAAACACTAGAGGTAACAACAATAACAGAACCGCTCTCGACAAGGAGGCACACATTACAAAATCCAACCATACTTCCTCCCTCCATTTTCCATTTTTCCAAAACATCGTCATCCCAATTTTTTTACAAAATCCAAACATAAGGATAAAACCCTAAAATTCAACAACCACCCTCATAAATTTCTGAAAACAAAATAGCAAAATTCTTTCTTTTGAATTTTTGAATTTTTGAATTTCAAATTCTAGTTTGACTTTTAATCTCATTTTCCATAATTTTCAATTTCACATAGTAAAATTCATAATTTCAAAATGAACTTATACAATTTCAACAAAATCAATTTAATTAATTAACAAATAAATCTAATCCACGATTAAATTATATATTAATTAAATTAAATTAATTAATAAAATAAATTACGTTATTAACATAATACCAATACAATTTCAATTCCACAAATTAAATGCATACAACCATTTAATTATCCATTTTAAGTTGCAATTAAATAAACAAAGAGAGGGAGCAATATTCACAGCAACACAACCTGACTAACACCTGACGACATACTAGGACTAGGGTGACGACTTGGCACGAACAACCTAGCTACTATCTCCCAATCGAATACCATTGGGTCTTGAACACACTCCAACCTGTGAAACTAGGTGGAGTCGTTGTCCTGTACCTGTCAACCTACAAATCAAGTAACAAAACCATACATTATAAACATAAAATACACACCGTGAAGAGGTAATCTCAGAATCGCAAGGTGCTCACAAGCGAGTAATGCGATCCATCCCCTTCACCAATACAATACTACCAACTAACAAATCTAACATCATTAATATGATCAAAAGCATAAACATCATTAATCCAATTATCCACTATGCTAATCCAAAGGATGACATAATAATAACATTAGGATAAAATGCCAAGCACCAAGGTCAAAGCACTAACAAAAAATAAGGCCTAACCAAATAGAACACTATTCGGTCAAAACAGCAAAACAGAGGGGTCTTACACTTTGTCCTTGATGTAAAAGGGGGAGAAGAGTAATGAGAAATAGAGTATATTCTATACATAGGATGTATGCAAACTCTTTTTGGCACATGTTGCCATCAATGACAAAGGGGGAGATTGTTGGAAGAATGAAGATCGTATTTATTATTAAGAGTTTTTTTTCAATGATGTCACCTTGATACATGATTTCCAATTGCAAGACTCAAAGTCACATTAATTTGATAAAATATGATCAACCTCTAGTGTTTTACTCTGGAATCCTCTCCGGTAAATAGTTGCTACTTCGGTTTTTTTGGGAAATGGTTTGTGACTGAGAAATTCATACATGGACAGGAACGCGTGCATACAATTGCTTGTGGTTATCACCGGTATCATTTTATTGATTATAATTTTTCTATCAAGTCTATTGTTGGCTAACCTATCAAGCAGATAAAGATATAATCAGTTAAAAAAAAATTATGTAATCCATGGTGACAAGCTGTAGCATGCCACATGTTTGGATTATTGTTGAGAAGACTTATGAAGCTGACCCCATTGTTATCTTTGGACAATCATATATATATATATATATACAAGATGTTTTTGTAGATTTTGATATGAGAGTGTGTTTTATGTGGAAGAGAAAAAGGCGAAGTGTGATATGCTAGTGGTTTACAATTTTTGGGCAAACTGGACACTAAATTGATTGTTGTAAACTAAATCTTGACTTTCTGGTTCTTATAGCGGCTAAACCATGAAGAATTTTAATATGATGCAAACTAGTGATTTGTGAAATTTTGCCTATAGATTCTAAATATATTTTTTTCATTTTTTTTGGAATCATATTGCACTTCTTTTTCCATCTCCTTTGAAAACAATCTTTTTTGAAAAACAACTTTTTTAAGAAGTGATTCTCACCGTATACAACATAATTTTTTTTGTATCAAGGATAAAATTCTATTTTCTTAGAATTTAGATTTCTAACTACTATATATAGCACTTTCATTTGGTTTCATAGTGTTTTATCAAATATTTTTTCCTTAATTATATTTCGAAGTTAGACCAATTACAATTTAGACATACGAAGACTATATAAAACATAACTTTTTATGTATGTATTGAAATTCAATTATTATTATTTTAATGTATCAAAAAAATCAATACCCAAGTCAAACAAATTTTTTATTTTTATTTTACAATATGCTATTTTTCCACATGTGCAAAACAAAGAGCTTGATTTTTGGTGAAAACCTATGGTTAATAAAACTAAAAAACAATACATAATAAAACCAAAACATATTATAATTATATTCATTGGATAGCTCATTTTGAGGACTACCATGATCATTTGAAATAAATTTTAAATGACTTTATTTGATCCACCAAAAGGTAAATCAAAAGTGATTTTTTATTAGCATTTTGATAGGTGTAAATGAGACTCCATTGTAGGTATGGTTTAAAACTAGTGGGGTTCTATCCAAGGGGGTTTGATCTAAGGTGGTTTGATCAAAACCTCTTCAATTGGAATCCTTAAAATGGAACATTTTAAGGCTTAAATAATTATATTTTCTAAAAACATGTGATTTCAGCAAAAATTAGAATCTCCCAAAAATTGTAAACTAGCTTTGTGGGATCACCATGCAAATTTTATTGAACTCCAAAGGAACTAAATCTGCACTTGAGGTATACTTTCATCAGTTCAATTCTAGTGGTTATCCATTTTTGTAGGTAGTGAGCCTCCCATTTTGGACAATAAGTCCAGGCAGTATGCCACCCTTTTGTAATATCTTATAACCGGTTATACTATATTGTGAGTTAATCCTCACCATGGTTTTTCCCAATTTGGGTTTTCCACGTAAAAAATTGGTGTCTCTTGTTTCTTGTGCTTCATGTTATGTTGATGGTTCTGCTTATTTTAATTATCATATGTTTGGATTGATTGGATGGTATTTTTTCAATAAGATTAAGAATATACCGATTCACCCCCCCTCTAAGTAAATTGGATATTTAACAAGGTGTCCTTCTCTTTGCCTGATATATGTTGAAATATAGAGTCTGAGACATTCTTGAAGCTATGCATAGGATCTAATAGGTGAGATATTAATAGATCCTTCTAGTAAGAGAGATCATAAAATATGAATTTCCTCTTCATTCATTTTGGCATATTAATTACAACTTGTTCTAGTTCTTCAATTGAATCACCTTGATAAAAAAATCCTCCCAAGCTTTAAATTCAGCATCATCATACTTCTTAAGCCAATCACCTGAACCCATAATCATGGTAGGGCCCTATTTTCAACATTTTCATCAAATTGATTCTTCAGGCAATTTCTAAACTTATGATCTAGTGGTAGAAAAACCTTGTTATTTGCATAAATAAATTTATGTAGATCTTTAGAATACCACCCTTGAAATTTTTCTACACATCTTGGACATGAAAATATCCCCTTTGTTTGAAGCCCTACAATTCAATAAGTAATGTTCATAACATAAAAAAAATAGTATAAAACTAAGTATAAAATTTGGGATGAAAATAAATTATGAGTGTAAATACATAAATATTTTATCTTACCAGAACAAACACCATGTCCTAGGAAATCATGAACAATCCAACATATCACACCATAGAACATGAAGGACCTATTTGATGGAGGACGTGATATGTCATACATTCCTATACCTTTCCATAACAGTTGCATCTGATCAATAAAAGGCACAACATAAAAATAATTTTTTTAACTTGATGTTTTCCTGGAACAATGAGAGTCAAGATAAGGTGCTCCTTTCTAACATTCATCCATGTGGGAATATTTTATACTATCAATCCGACTGGCCAAACGCTATAATTTGAGCTCATGAAAGAGAATGGGGACACTCCATCAATTGCAAGACCAAACCTGATACTACGAGGTTCATCTTTGAGTTTTCTTGGCCAATTTCCCTCTATGTGTTTCATTGCTTTGGAGCTGGCTGGAATTTGGATGAATCCATTGTTAATCCCATTCTTTACATTCTAGTCCATCAATTATGCAAGTGACTTGCAAGAAAATATTCGTTGAAGTCTAGGTATAATTGGCATGTGATGTAAAACATTCTTTGGAATTGTATGACCTTCTATGTTTGTATGATATCTCTTCTCTTTGCATACATGTCATTCTACCTTGTTTTCATAGTCATATTTGTATAAAATTCAATCATTTTTACATGAGTGAATTTTCTTATATTCAATTCCCAACTTAACCAACAACAAATGTGCCTCTCTGCAAGTTGATGGCAACACATTCTCTTTAGGGAATATTTTAGTTTTTAGTGCCCTATAATATTTCCAAAGATTAAATCAATTGAATTTTTGACTTATGATGAACATGCTTGATATGTCAATCTATAAGTTAGGACTATTTATATACAATATATGGTTTTAAAATCCCCTTAAAGAAATATAAATGAAGTTGATGAATTTTTACAAATTATGTAGACCAATTGATAATGCAAAGTATAAAATAGATTTCAACTCACTTCAGTAGGGTAGTGAATCCTTTGTCTGACCAACCAAATATGACTTGATTTCTAATAATATTAATGTGCATTCCATTTTTGAGGTTCTACTTACACTTGATTTTAACACAGGTGTCTTCACTAATTGCTTGATGGAGTCTTTCAAGTTGTTATCATCAACATTACAGTGGTGGTAATTACCCTTGCTATCATCATTATTGTCAACCATATGATCATTATTTTCATCATTGTTTCCATCCCCAAAGAAACCTATAAGAATTTCATTCAATCCTTCTTCATGTATTTTATTTTCACTATCATGATCATCATGATTAAGGCTAGGTGGCATGTAATCAGCATATGTGGATCTCATCAGCTCTTCAAATTTCCCAGCTGGTAGTATTCTCTTCAATCTTGCTCTTTTCACCTTGGTATTATTTAAAGGATGGTTTGGATCATCCTGTTGAAATCTTAACAACCCAGTTGGATCTTGGGTATTACTAAGTGTTTCATCAACATCTTCTACCTATCAGCAAATTCAAGCATTATTTAATGTTTGGAAATAATTGGATAAATCATAAATGTATCAATTTCAAAGAAATATAATCAAATATGGCTTAAAAATAAAAATAAAAATTGTATGAGCATATATACATCAATTGAATAATAGAAAATTATTTAATAGAATACCTTTTCTATACAATAATTTAAATAAAACACAATTTTGACAACATAGTTTATAAAAAAAAATTCACTCATTTATTATTCTTTGGTTTTCTGCCCTTAAGAACATCCTTAGGGAGACCTTGTACTTCCCTCTTCTTTCACACAGGAGTACATTTTAGGAAGGGGTAAACAATCAATAACTCAACCCCAATGGTAAGGTCCATAATACCCTCAACCATTATCAATCTATCAACCTCTCTTTCCACATCTCCATCTTTATAATTTATAACCTCAACCAATTGATAATTCGATCTTACAATAGGGTCCCTTCCCTTACTACTATTTATAAATCTTGCAATATTTTTGTGTGTGTGTATGCACACCCATCTATATACATAAGATGAACTCTATTTATTTATTTTCCATTTTCCAATTGGAGATGATGTCATGTATACATATTTGAATTTAGACCATATGCAGACATGGTAGGCTTATATTCTGCTAGCCTTCTCCATTCACCACTGTAATATGATGGACCATAATGTGGCATTAATATCCTAGTGGTTTGTTCTGAATTATTTTTATGTTTAGATCCCACATGTATATTTTGGACAATAAGGAGGCCTAGATTCGCTCCATGAATATTGGAGTTTTGTATCATGTAGATGTATCCCCAAAATTGAAATACCTTGTACACTCAAGGTAGTTGTTGGTCACTACACCAAGCACAATATAGTCAATGATCAAATGTCTCTTTGTAAAGTGATCTCAAACTCAGGGGCAATTCATCATCTCAATCACATTCATTCGCATAGGGTATGTAGTCCACCTTCCCCTTGTCTTTAAGAAAATTATGCATCTTTAAACCGGTTCTAATTTTGTTACTTGTTTTCATCAATTCCTCATCTTCCAAGCTAGTATATTGGCACATATTTTTGTTAGATGTATCATGTGATAATGGTCATTTACCTATAGGCTAGAAATCGGTGATCCAGGAAACTTTAAACCAAGAACTTTATCCTACAAGTATCCATTAAGAAACAAATTAGTTATTTAAATAATATAAAACAATGTTTAAACAAAGTATACATGCTATTTATATCAAATTGGAAAATTCCTTACCATAATTCCTATTGGATTTGAATCAATTATAGGAGGCATACTACCAATTGGAAGCTCATCATATATGTATTGTCTTTGTATAATTGCTCATTTGAATTATTTCTTTTCATGACATACAAAACATCCACAAACAAAAAAAATCTCAAAGTATTCATCCCATGTACTATAGTCATTTGTTATGTCTATAGAATCCATTGCCATATGATCTTCCACCCACTATCCTCTACGTGATTTAAAATTTTTAGGTCCACGTCCATGTACATATCTTCTTATTTTGATAGTTGAACGCTCAGGCTCTAAATTTTCTCTAATCTCCATCTAAAATAATCAACAACATGCATTAATTTATGTCAACATTGGATAATACATTATAAATTTAAGTAATACTATGAAAGAAGATGGACATATCACAAAATTCCATCAGATCATTTTTTCCTAAGTTAAGTCAAAATTTGAGTACCTGATGTCCTACTTCATTTGTTTTGTCCTCATTTAATATGACATGATATGTTGCCATGGCCTCATCTCACCCCTATAATACTCAACATGGTAAATAATGTTTAGTACACCAATTATGTAATTTCAATGAATATGCTATCCAACAAAAAACCTCACTTTAGTCATATATTTGACATATTGATATCATGTTTTTTCCATCCTAATTTTCAAACTTTTCCCTTGATCATATAATCAACTTTAATCATCATTCCTGTGCATTTTCAACCAATTAGTTTGACCTCAGAGGCCTCATGGACAAAAAAATGAGTTTATATCCTCTATGTTGTAGCATTTGTGAATTCATAAACACCTTCCTCCTTTGGTTGAGGTTGCTTTCTATTCTTACCTCTATTGTATCTGTAGATTTCGTTGTCATATCTATTTCAACCCACTTTCTTCTCTATGATTTAGTAGTTCTGCACCATCTGCATCCTCTCTCCATGGCCTCTTCTAGATTCTGTAATACACAAAAGTGACAATCGTCACATCAGTTGTGCACCAAGAGAATATTGTTGAAATTATCTTGTTAATACACTCGCTTTTCATTAAGATGCACTATGAAAAACAAAATAGTACAATACAACATTTTTCTCTTCACAAAAAGTTTACACGCAGAATCTTGACAACTAGAGCTCAAATCTTACTACAAATTCACATCAAAAATACATTTATTTACAAGGTAGATATAAATAAAACCTATTACTAATAATTTTAGTTGGTTCTCTACCTTACACTTCTTCCACAAATTCATTAAATCCATAGAAATTTTCTCTTTGAAAACTAGAGATTGGTTTCCTTATTCTTTATCGAAGCCTACTTTAGGATGGAATGATGAGATCTAAAAATGTGTAAAAGCATGTCAAAATATGTAATATATGCATGGATAAAGGCAATAGACAAATATATATGATAATACATGATGAATGGTCTATCAATAATACATTAAATAAGGGTGGGTTAGTGGGATCAAAGAGATTACACAAAAAAATACCAAACCCTAATCAAGATAATAGTAATGAAACACAGATAAGGGGTGCATCCAAGCCGTAATAAAGTATACAATGAATCATATCTACTTAAATTTTTTAGATTTATAACCTTAATGTAGAAGGAAAAATAACATGCACCTCACATAAATATCTCAAGTAAATTAATTAATCAAAATGAATAAATAATATAACCTGCCCAGGATAAAGAGTTGAGAGTAATTTAACAACACTAAAATAAATGCTCAAAATTATATAATAAAAATAATGGTATTTAGCTTTGGGTTCAATGAAGATATGACTATGCTAGACATTGCTAAGTGAGATAATTATTCTCTATGTCAAGCTCAATAAGGATACCAAGTCAACTACTTAGAGAATGATCAAATACAATAGACAAACATGTTTTTCCAAAATGATGATGTAAGTATAATTAAGTAAAAAATACTTTGAATCAATGCTAATAAATGTAACTTGAATGTTCTTGTCAGATTCTTTTTTAAGTCTTTGATTCTAGATGTCTTAAAATGGATTAGGTTTACCCCTTTCAATACAACTACAAAGGTTAAAAACAAAAAAAAAAATTATTAAATCAACAAACAATGATCAAGTAAGAAGGTTAGTATGAGTTCTCAATTTAAATTTGAATTTTAAAAATCAAGAGAATATGCACTTGTAATAATATATATACTCAGTTCCATTTTTTTGGTTGGAATGAAAAGTCATCTTATTTAAGTTCCCTTTTCACTTTTGAGTCAACTCTTGTTTGAACTATTGCTTGTAGGATTTTGTACGAAATCTATCAAATTAACATCCAAGATTTCTTACTTAATTTAAGATCATAAGATATTTAGGAACATCTCATAGAATTTTTCAAATTATCATAGAGCAATCAAAGAACATTCTAGAGGAGTACTTGTAATAAAAAAAATTATATGGTAAAAATTTTCTCATGCAAATAGTGAAACAAGGTACTTGATGACCTGGGTCCAAGGTAGTTTGACACTTAATTTTAGTAATGAAAGCTTCCAAAGTTTTTTTTTCAATATTGTTTTGGGAACAATTCAATAGTCACATCAAAGGTAAAAGATTTGAGAATTGGCGATTGATATAAATAGGATGATTGCAAATAAGACTCAATTATGAAAGAGAAAGACAAGATTACAAAAGTGGTCTTGTTCAATTACAATGTAGGGTTCAAATAATTAAGAACATTTTAAAATACATCTACAATTTCATTTTATTATATCCACTATCATTATCATCAAGAGCTAAACAATCTCTAAATTTTCATTTAGCTTATCATTTTCTACTTATAATTATTATATATATATATATATGTTTAGAATCTATTTTAAATAAAAATATGGGAATAAAAAATGTATTAAATTAAATGTTTTATGATATAAAATTTTAGAGTTAATTAGAAATTTATCTTAGATATGTTATGATATATGTTTATAAATGATTTGTCAAGGTATAATAGATTAAGTAAAGTTTGGATGAATGTTTTAGAATTTTTTAAATTATTATTATTGCCACTAATGTAGTTGTGGGGTTGAATATGCACTGGTGAATTTTATTTGGATAATATTTTATATTTTTAAATTCTTGAATGTTCATCATCAGTCTATTGTGAATTGTACATCCTTCTCCACATAGAATGAGATAATTATTCTCTATGTCAAACTCAATAAGGATACCAAGTCAACTACTTAGAGAATGATCAAATACAATAAACAAACATATTGTTCTTGCCAAAATGATGATGTAAGTATAATGACGTAAAAAATACTTTGACACAATGCTAATAAATTTTAACTTGGTAATTTTTTTATGGATCAGGTTTGGACTCCATTTTCTATTTTTCTTGATATAAATTAAGATGAAAAAACCTATATTGATACATAAAGGTAAAAATAATAATGCATATTCAAAAAATTAGCTCAAAATTTTTCACATGGTAAATAGTTGGGGTATAGAGTTTATATTTTAGGGTTTGATATTTTCATGTCTATCATTTAGATTTTAGGGTTTAGAGTTCAAGGTAATTGAGTTTTTAGAAAAAATGAAACTAATCGAAGAAAAAATATAATTTTACTAATCTAACATAAATATTGAAGGTGAACATGCAAACTACCTCCACCCTTAATGTCAAGCTTTTGAACTTCTATGCAAATCGGGTTGTCATGTCTACTATTAGTCCAAATTTCTCTCTATTGAAAAATACAATCATTATCTATTTCTATATCATGCATCCTACTTAAAATATAAAAAATAAATAGTGAAAATTATTTAATATTATTATATTAGATAAAATAATGAGTAAATGTCTCTTCTTGAAGGTAAAATTTGAACAAAAATATTTATTTTATTCCGAAAAATAAAAAAAATTATCTTCATTTAAAAGTTAGCTTCAAATGAAGACCCACTTCCAAGCAAAATACATCATTTTGCATTGCTAGGCTAAATTAGGTGTAATTTGCACCACCTTTTGCACCCAAAAACAATCACATTTAAGACTAAAATTCGGTGCTAAATTTAGTGTTAACTACGCCGACTATATCAACGACTTATGAATCAAAGAGAAAAAGAAAAAAAATCCCACATGCACGAAAAGATGAGAGGAGAATAATGTTGCACGAAGGAAGAGAGGATAAAAATGCCACTTGAAGGAAGAGAGGAGAAAAAAGGGTAAAACGTCACCTAAAGAACTTGCATTTTGAAGAACTTTTGAGTATTTTGATAAATTGAAGACTAGGGTTTACGCGTATTGCGTGTGGATTCCTTTCATCATCAGCCTATGGTTTTCATTGAATGCAACTTGTGTGCTTCACTCTCGATTTCCCAAATGAATTTATGAATTCCCTTCCATTTCACTATCATGTGCAATGAAGGTTTCAATAGATTTATTTTTTGAATGGTGATTCAAGGTGCGTCTTGTGTTTTGTATCAAAATTATGAATTTAAGCTTGTTCAATTTCCTTTGTATGTAGGTTTTGAATGGTTTGTCATTTATGATTTGGTACCAAGTAGAGCTTTCAACATGGTCATTATTAAACTCATTGTGTATATTCAAACTATGATATAAATTAGGGCATCACTGTGTATATTCAAACTATGTAAAACCTCATTATCAATGGATATAAATTAGCAATTTTTTCATACATGAAAGTGTGTAATTTGTTTTCCTCCATAGATTGGAGGAAAATAATTTTCCCTAGGTCGCCTCAAAATTTTAAGCAATAGAGGGAAGGGAGCAAAGGGAGTAGACTTTGGCTACAATGAGGTAATTCATTGTCAATTTATAGATTTGAAAATCTTACCATTGTTTCTTTGATTTTTAGTTTTTTAGTTTTTTATTTCTAAATTTAAAAGAAGAAATTTAATTTAAAATATATATATATATAGGGGCATGAGACTGAAAAAGAGAAAGAGGCATTGGCTTCCATATTGGGGCTAGAGGTAGTGAATAAATTGGATGGTGTGGACTTGGCATTGCTTGCTAGATACATAGAGAAATGATCTGGAAAATCCCCTGAAACATTGCAAACAAATCAACCATGTCAAAGGGAATCAATTGATTCCCCAACTAGTCTTGGATAGAGCAAAAGATCTAGGAGGAAATCGATAACAATAAAATCTAAGAATGTGGAACTGGGAGCAGAGACTTCCAATGTACTAATCACTCCTAGGACATAGACTTCTTCCACCACACCATCTTTTGCATCTTGCATTGGTAGCTACGATACCAAGATAGAATATGATGTGGTTTTAGGGGAAGTCCAAATGATAGATGTTGGAAAAAAAATTGTGAATAGGTTGAAGGAATCATGCTTTCAATGGTTGAAATACCATCTACATTTTCCATTCTCAAAGATACCCATTCACCTTTAAAAAGAAGTTATCCATGACATGGAGACTAAATTTGACATAGGTTGGTCTATAAAGAAGTTAAAGCTACAAATGTCTCAAAACTGCAAGAGATTTTTGTGCAACCAAACAAAGAAGATAAAAAACTCCCTCCTGAGCTAAGGCTCAAAGAAAGGCCAATTGATGTAAGTGTGAAAGTATGGAAAGATCTTGTAAAAGCATATGAGAAGTTTGATGCATGGAGGAATTCTGGTGAGGCAAGTACACATGTATTTGAATTTTCTCATAAGATTATCTCAAATTTATTAAACAATTTTTTAAATTTTACTTATGCATAGTTAAATTGAATTAGTATATGTTTTAGGACAAGACCTCCAAGTCTAGGCTTAACAAACTTCGTGCCACACATCATAGTGGCCAAAAAGGTTTACAAGCCTTGATTTGAACATTTGTAAGTATATTTAATATGTTAAATGATATTTTTTTATTTCCTAGGAAAAAGTAAATGATTGCATATTAATTAGTTTAACTAGTCCATGTGCCATGTTTTGACAAGAGGATAAATATGGCCACCATCTAGAGAAATTTGAAAAGGAAATGTTACAAAGAAAAAGTGGACCAATTTTGTAATCTAGATGGAGAATGAGGTATCAATTTGAACTCTTTTAGTTTGGGACTGCATTTGTGTCACATGGAGCCTTAAAATTTATTTATTTTCTTCTTCCTAATCACCTCTGCTTCCTCGAATATCTCCTAAAACTTTCATTGCATGAGTAGAAGTTGGCACCACTTTCCCTTGATTAGTTTGAGATTTGCTAGCTGATCTCTAGTTTTTATTCTTTGATGCATCTAAAGATATTTTTTGATTTACAAGTACCTCACACTCCTATCCACCAATGGCTTTGTCTAGTATTGAATCAAATTATTTTCCTTAATTGAAAAACTCACCAATGGAAAGGGCTATAGGTCTAGCTGTGTCTAAATGAATTTACAGGATGGACCCTTAGAGCTTGAATCAAAAAGCCCATCATGTAGGTCTTAGTAGTGATGCTAGTGAGCTGACTTATAGTCACATGACTATGTTCTCGCCTCTTGACCTTGAACTTGACAAAATTAGTCCAATTTCTATTTAGGGACATGCTGAAATCTACTTCCCAAATGCTCAACCATGAGACTTTGGTATCATAAATACACTTTTTTCATAGAAAAGCTTGAAGTTGAACTTTGCAATTTTCCCACTCGGATAGTTGGATTCATGGCATTAGGAAATTTTTATATAGTATATCAATTTTTATTAGGAAAAAAACCTCTATCTTGTGCCTTCCTCTCAAAAGGAAATGCACCATTGAAATATATTGGCAATACTCTATTAAATCATCTAATCACTAGAATATATTGGAAGCATGTAGGGGAAAGAGGTGATGCCACAAAATCTGATATATCTAAAAATGGGGAATTGAATGCACCAATATGCCCACTTTGAAATCATTGCTCGAGCCTTCTTTGAAACTTTGATGTGTAAATGATCATCCAATGACCTCATGGGATAAATTCATTCACCCTATGATAGGATTTGAGGAGTCACTATACTCTAAATGGAGTTGATGTGAATAAATTTATATGTATTTCATACATCTACCTTAGTCAGACCAACAAAAGATCTAGTCTTTTCCATAGCATAGACAAGATATGGTATCTTATGAAATTTCTATATATTTTCATACTCACAAAATTGCTTAATAATACACTCATCAATTGAAATGCCCCAACCAAAGTAATCTTTACTTTTTCATTTGAAATTCATGATATACAAGATACAAGATTTAAATTTTCTTGCTTCTTGTCTTGTCATGGGGTGCAAAAAATGGATCATCAAGGAAAGTTCAATTCATTCCTCCTCATCTTTGGTAACCTATATGGTCTTTTTATTTCTTTCAAGTAATGCTTTCCTACTTGCTTTTGGAATTTTTGGCACTCAAGGAGATTATTCTCCCATGAATATTCACATTCATTCAAGTTTATTTCTCATGCCTTTTCATGTAACAATAATTCAAAAAATCTTATGCAATCCCCATTGGCTTTCCAAATGATAGTGTTACTTATCATGCAAATTTCCTTCTTCATAAGATTATAGATTTTGCATAGGAAATAACCAATACTTGAATTCAAGCCAAAATAGGGAAGGATATAGCCTCAATGAGCGCTCAATATTTGTGCCTCTCTACAAAAAAAATTTCACCTTTGATCTTTTCCTCTAAATCCAAATTTTGCACATTCATGTGCCCTAGATCTGTATCTTCGACTTTTGGATAATCAGAAGCCAAAATGGGAGGTGATTTATTGTTTGGAAGTTATTTTCCATCAATTAAAATCAGTCAAAGCATAGGAAGCAAGCTTCACACCTTTCAGACAATCTGATTGGCTTGATTTTGATAAAAATACTTCTCTTTTCTAAAAATGAAACTGAAATCCCTACCTACCTCTACAAATCTGCAACATTTGGCATTATAGAGAACCTGGAGCATAGAAAATGTGAAACCCTAGGCACTTAAAGGTCAGACCTTGTGATGAAAAAATTCTCACCAAACCTAGGCACTTGAATGGAGAATGTAGAAAACTGCTACATGTTGCTATGGAAGCTATTTAAATGTCTGAAAAACCTCCAAAAATCTTGATAATGGGGGCCAAATGATAATATGCTACTGCGAAAACCTGCTATGTGGTATCACGAAACCCTAAAATGGTGCTTCAATGAGGATTAAACTATTGAAAATTTAATGAAACTCTTTGGTTATGACACAATATGATGACATCTCTATTTGTAGAAGGTGAACTCTCAAAATCTTCAATGGCCAATCAATCCCATAATGTTGTGCATGTTGGGGTAGCAAGCTAAGTGGGCTTGATTGTGGTGAATTTCATGGTTAAATGAGCTTGAGCCAAAGTATTACCTGGATGGGTGCCCTCCTAGAAATTTATGGTACTTAACTCCTGTGAGCATTGTTGACAAGGAAATCTAGGTTATTTCTATGTTAGAGTTGTATTTTACCTCGGCATGATGCATAAGGAAGAAAATTAGAACATATTTGATTATATTCATCATATACATATTAAGTATCCATTAAACCCATGTAATACATTATAATTTGTGCTTCATACATCTCTCATAACATATCATGTTCTCCCTATACATTCATCTCTATATATATTTTTTCTGTATTTATCTTTCTTATCATTTATATTCCTATATTTCTTCTATTCTCTTATTTTATATCATCTCTCCTAAGTGTGGTACATGTATGTTGTGGTTATACCTTTACTAGGTATAGGGGTCTGTTCCTAACTTTTCTCCTTCTTAGCGATGCCTTTCTATAGTCATTACATAGCTTTTGATGCTATTTCAATTGTTGCTATTTGATCCCACAATGACTTTTTCTTGCTCATACTTTTGGGATACGATCTTCATAATATTAGCCTTTGATGTTGTTTTTGGTTTTCACCATTGGCTTCCATTAGACCCACCCTTTTGAGTTTTGAACCTAATGGGAATAACTTAGCCAACTTTCTAGGTTTTCAATTGAACTATTGTGAAAAATCTCTATCCCTACTAATATCATCCCTTGGCTTAAATCATGTCTTGTTAACAAGAAATGTAGGCTTTCTTTACCAAATTCAAAAATAAAATTTGAAAATATAGTTTTTGAAACTCAAAACAGCCTACTAGCTTCAATTTCTATGATCCTTCATTCCTTTAAAAAATTCCCAAAATGACATTGCACCAAGATTCCACTTAAGGCAATATGCTCTTATAAATCACTATAAATTGATTATATGTGTGTCCAATTTAAATTAGCCTAATGAAAATGATACATTTGAACTTTGAGCCCAACTATGAGATTTGTTGCCCCATCTAGAGATGGAGTTAGTAGGATAGTGTTCACCATGTTCTTTGTGTTAGTTAGAATTCTTGGCATTTGTGCTATGTCTAAGCTTACTGAGCATGTGGAGGATCATGATGGGCCAAAAAGTGGCGATATGTAAGTGATATGATGGCCCATGTGGCTCGCTTCTTTTTGTTTACCCAAAATTAATGAAACGAAAAGGGTTTTTAAAGGATATTCTCAACTTTCCACCAATATAAATTATGCTTTACTTTGAATTTAATAAATTATTATTATTCATTTTCTATTTGAATTATGAATAAAGTCCTAATTGATAGGCTGATTGAAAAAAATTTATAGCTTGCAAACGGTATCACATTTTTTGAATCTGAAACATGCGTCACATTCTATGCTTTGCATACTATAGGATTAAAAAAAATTACTTAATTTCATTAACTTTTGACCAAGTTAAGGTGGCCAAACATATGAGTTTTTTTTCTTTTCTAAATTTGTAATAAAAAAAACATAATTAATTATTTACTTGGAAAAAAATTACAAAAAAATATGCATCACATTGGGACATGATTCATCTACTTATATCTAAAATATTATAGTTTTTTTTTTTCATTTTATTGTGGTTAGGGTGGTCAAAAAGACACCTACTTCTTCTTTTTTTCCTAAAATTTAAGTACTACTGCATTGAAATTTCAAATTTTCACCAAATATATATATATATATATATATATATATTGTAAATATACCTAGCACTTTAGAAACTACATTCAATTTTCTACAGATATTGTTCTTACATATTTTTGAAATAGTATAGATAACTTATTTATATTTTTACGTCAAGTTGCCTAACTCTGATTTTTCTAAATTTTATCGCCACTTAAGGGCCTATTTTTTCCATGATGATGTTGCACATACCCTACTACCTCCCTAAATTGTTTCATTTGATTGATGATCCTAAGATGTTGATGTTGATTTTGTTAGAATTGTGTATGTAGTCTTTCAATATTTGTGTTTTTTCCCTATTTCCATCCTTTTTTGCATCATATGTCTTGGAGGTTTGTAAAATCTAATTCTCAAGATTATTCATTTGAATTTTCAAAGTCCTTATAGAAGTGGGCCAACCCAAAAAAAATGATAAAGTGTATTGATATAGTTTCAAGCCTTTTCTCTATTGTTGATCTCCTTGTTTAGTGCTACCTATTATGTGGTACATTTTTCCTTCATTTGTGTGAGTGTTTCATTCTCATAAACATCGTCTCCCTACTTTTGCTAATACAATATTTTCAATGCCCTCCAATTTTCATTCTAAAGGTAGAGAAGACTTTACAACGATGTGTATAATGGGTTATTGGATAGAATCCGAGGTCATTGTCATTGCTTCCTTATTAGAAATTTATTTAGTTAATACATCCTTTTGCACACTTTTTTCTAAAACATCTCCTAACTCAAATCTTTCCATAAGTGATATTTCTACTAAATCTACCTATAATCCCAATGGTGTGGTAGTCATAATGTTGGGTGATAGTGTAGCCATTGATTGAATATTCTTTTTTTGTCATATGAATTCCTTAGTTCTATCCATAAGGTCCAATATTGGGGTTGGAAGTGGAGTAATCAGTTGTCAGCCTTTAGATTCATGTTCTTTATTTTTGATTCAACAATTGAAATGTCTCCCTTTTATTTTTATGGTTGTTACTCCCCATTTTCACCTTGTTCACCTTTCATAGTATATAAAATATCCTTTTTTAGTAAGGCTTCTTTGTGTGCTTGTCCTAGTTCCTTTTAAATTTCTCTTTCAGTTCCCATCTTTACTTCCACATCTTGTATCCTTTCATCTCTTTTCTTTTTTGCACCTTGTGTGTCTTGAAGTAGTTATTTTGTTGATATGTTTGCCATGCTATATTTGATTTCCATCTGAACCCCTAGTGTCTTTTCTTCTTTTGTAGCTGGTTCTAGTGTAGGAACAATCTATTGATTTTTTTCTACCATTAGAATTTCATAAGCTTTCGTAGTAGCTTGTATGGTTTCTTCCTTTAAGTGCTATTTTGCCTCTTTTGTTTGAGATAAGAGTGCATCTGCCCTTTACTGATTACAACTCCATATTTGGTAAAGTTTTTAATTTTGTGCTATGCTTGGCGGACAAATTTGTTTCTTGTGTAATTGTTTCTAGAGCATTATTGTGTAAGCATGAAATCAATCTAAAATGTTTCCTCTCTTTCTTCCTGATTTATTTTTTCCATGTTTGTGGGAAATTATTAGCTAATTCTATTATTTAGTATGGACTTGTAGAAATTTAGTTCAATATTGCTTGAAATTTTTCTTTTCTATTGGCCTTACATGTTGTTAAATATATTCACACTATTTCAATGGGTTTTCCTAGAATGAAGAGTGTTCTAGAAATGATATGTGAGTTAATTTATTCTATATTATCCTTACCTAGTTGACTCTTTGTGGAATTTTTCAGACTATCTAATTTCCTTTTCTTACTAAGCTTGGCTAATGCTTGCTCTTCTTCTTTCTCCTCTTCCTCAGATAATTCCACTAATAGAAATTAGCTTTGTTTTCCTTTGGCTTTTCATTGTGATGGGTAAAATTTTTCCTTCTACTTGCACTCATTTAGAGTAGTGCTTCAGTGGTAGGCTTTGGAGGTGATTTTGGTGGATCTTTCCTTGTTTTCTCCTTTTGTAATGGTGTTATGAATAGTTTTCTCTTTACATTGTATTGCAGTGATTTCTTTTGTAATTGTTCTTCTTCCAATGTCTATTTTATTTTTATTCTATTTTATCATGCTTGGAAATCATCCAAGTTTCTTAAACCATGTGATGAAATCAACATAACATATATTTTATTTTCAGCCTTGGCCAATGGTGTCAACACTTTTAACTAGAGATAGTAGGTTTCTAATTGCACTCTTTCTACTAGATTTTGAAATATATAACTTGTTGCAAGACAAGAACCATAATAGGAAACATGCATCCCAATTTTGTAAGCTCTCTATATACTCCTTTGATTAATTATTTCACTTGCAATGTCCAGAGTTAACTTTTCATCGTGGACCTAGTAATAGTCTTGAAAAACAAAAAGATTTGTTTATGGTGTTTTTATTTTCTCATGTACACCATCATAGTTATTCACGACCCTTGTTTCATTTGTCTATCCAAATTTATGAGCTTGGTAGAACTTCAATAGCCCTAGAATTAAATAGAATAAAAGATTATTATTCTAATTAGAATAATCTAGTTTGAAAATACATATAGTAAGTTGCTTCACTTTATTATAAACTTTATTTTAATATGGAAAATAATTTTGATTTTAATTAAGGTAAAGCCTCAATACAATACATGATTTTATTCTTTCTTTACACATGGGAAATCTTTACTTAATTCATTAACCCATGAGCTTTTACTTTTTGTTTCGCTAAGCCAAAGCTATAATCTATATCTTCACATAGACTTTTTGTTTTTTTCAATGCAGAAAAATATTGCTTATTTGATATGTATTATTTCCTTATTTAATAATGTCAAGGCTTGATAAAAAATTGAGCTAGGCTTTATTTGATTTACTAAGGCATAGGCTATGATATAAAATCACAAGCACCATTTTTTATAAACCTTTTCTTGACACCAAACCAAGCCCCATCTTTGCTGAGTTGTTCAATGTAGCCAATCACACTATTCTCCATTCTAAAAACACTCTCAAAACCTTATAAAATCATGGTGGTCATTTGATCTGCACAATATATGGTTGCTAAGTGTTTAGAAAAGACCATTGGATTTATATTTTATCCATGACAATACCTTTTGTTACAACTAAAAACTATAATTTCATATTGATAAACAATGACATAGCTATTTATGTAAGTGTCATAAAAGTAGTTGGTGAATTAAAAAAATTGATGGTTCTGATGGCACTCCCAAATTTTGCAAATCTGAGATACCCATTTAAAAATTTTGCTTCTGCACTTTCAAAAGTGCACCTGAAGAATTTGTCTGGCGGACCCACTTTGGAGGCTTATAATTTAAAGCCTGTTGATTTTCGTGTAAAACCCATTTGCAGACATACTTAGTTGATCTATGTGAGTAGGCATGTCAAATTTTAGCTTCCCATGATAAGTTTTGGCAAGGTATCGAACATGAAGCTGGAGGGTTTGGACACTGTTCTTTTGTTTGCAGACTATTTGTTTTGTGAAACAACTTCCTGTTTGAGCTTGGTTTTTGCAACCAGTTGACTGTCATGTTAAAATGAATGTTGTTGCATATTCCCCATACCAACATGATCTTGAACGTCAATTTGCAGAACTTCATGATCTAATTTGCTATTTTTAGCGAATCGAAACCAAATGCAGTTTGTTCTGTTTTGTAGCTGCATTCCTGATAGCCTTTTTGAATGGTCAACTTTGACCGTCAATAACTTTTGATCACTGATGTTTCAAAGCAATTCATTTTGCACACATGCTCAGGGTACCTTAATGAACTTATGTGTCTAATGGAAGCTTGCCAGGAGTTGATTTTCTCTTTTTACAAATTGGCAATTGGATCAGTTTCAATTGGTTCAGAACAGTTGTTGTTTTAGAAAAGCCTAACTGGGCAAATTTTTTGATTAATATCTTTCACCTCGTGATTGATTTCTTTGAGCCATTTGTTGCACTATATTCTTGCGTCAAATGTCTAAATGTTTGCAATTTTTCATGTCTCCCAGCGGTCGTTTGAATAGTTTCCTAGATTGATTCCTGAGTCAACTTGGCATGTTTTGACCATTTTGCAAAAGTGCCAAAAAATGAATTTAGGGCTGACCTCGCAGCCTCGTAACATCGCAACCTCACAACCTCACAACCTCCCAGTCTCGCAACCTCACTGAATTCACAACCTCGCTAACCTCACAACCTCGCTGACCTCGTGGGATTATTGGTAATCTACACATGGGCATGTTTTCTGTTGCTTTTGCAATGATGAGAAAGTGTTGTTTTTGAGGGAATATGTTTGTTGCTGGAAGAGGAGAAGATATTCTTTTTGATTGATCAATGGGAATGGAGCTGCCATGTGTCTGCAACATATTGAATTTAGGGCTTCTTCTATTTCCTCCATTCTTCTATATCTTCTTTTATTCTCTCATTGTAAAAGGTTCTAAATTTTTCTATTGGGCTAGGTAGATGAAATTTGTATTTTCTGAGTCATTTTTTGAGTCTCTAAGCTGTAACTTTATGAATTTAAGAGTAAATACAACCAGTTTATGCATTTGACATCATGAAGTGCTTCCACATTCATGAATGCCATCAGGTTGTCTCCACATTTGTACACTTTCAGTCATGTAAATTCAATAATACAAAGTGTCTTTGAATTTATCATCTCAAGTTTCATGAGATTGTTTTGTTTGTTCATTGTTCTATTTCAAGGAAATGGTTAAAATGCTTTGAACAAGTGATTGTGATTTCAGGTGTGCAAATGGGATTTAATAAGAAGAATCTGATTGATATCAAGAGAAGGATTGTTGGTGCAAGGTACTAACTGTTAGAGTAACTGGTTATTTACTTTATTAATTAAACAATATTTGTTTAATTACTTAAAGTTCCCTTTTATCTCTTTTACACTTAAGCTAACATTAGGTGCATAATAATTAATTACTTTATTAATTATTAATGTGCAAGCCTAGGGTTTTCCCTTTTAGGGTTTTCTTTGACCTATATGAGGTTGTAAACTTCTATTTTGTATTATTATTCATTTTAGATTTTGGTGAATATAGAGCTCCACATTCTTGAGCATTCTCTTTGTTGCTTCTCTTTGCTTCTTCTTGTAATAGGTATTCTTTGCTTGCAAAGTTCACTGGGCTCCTATGAAGTTGTGTTTTCTCAACTCCAACATGGTATCAGAGCTTCAGATTTGCAGCTGCTTCTTCTTGTTTTGAGATTTTTGCATTGGAAGCAGATCTAGGGTTCTAAGGTTTTTCTGGTGGATTCAACATACTCCTTTTTTTGGGTTCACTTTGGGCCCAAATGAACATTGCAACTAGATTCGCAGCACCCAAAAACCCCTAAATCGATAATTCATTCATCGATTTTGGTTACAGTCGATTAGGGAATCAAAATTTGTTTTTACCTTAAGGTCGTATGGCCCCAGGGCACTCCATCTGCAAAAAAATCGCAAAAAAAAAAAAAAAAAAAAAAAAACCTAAGGTTTTTTGATTAATTTTTGCACTACCCGCACGCATCGGCCGCGCCACCGCACCACCACCACCCTGCTTAGCCACCTCTATGTCGCCTGTGGTGTCCCCTCCGCCTGTGCCAACCAGCTTCCACCGTCCACTCTGCTTGCGCTGCCATCCACCCCGCCCGCGCCAACCGGCCGTGACCGCTGGTTGAACCCCCGTGAGGTCCCAACTCCTCTGAGGCGCTTGGCGCCCAGGCCCCCTGTCAGTTGCATTTTGCATCAGCCCATGGTCACATTCATGACAAAGGGCTCTAGAATAACCCCTGGTCACTGATAGGACCAGGGGCCTTTTCTTAAGCCCTTTGAGGGTCATGGAGGTTTTATTGAGCACATTGGAGTAACTTGCACTCAATCGGGTGTAGCTCGGGCATTTTAGCTCAGTTTTTCGAATGGATATAAGCATTGGAAAGCTAGTTCCATCACTAATCTGATGGTGTAGGAATTTTTTTAAAATTTTACTAGTCTGAATATCATTTTTCTAGTCAAAGTGAGGTCTTTCTTTTGGACTTCCGGGTCCATAGAAGGTGCAAACGGACTCTATTTTTCAAACTCAAATAGGCGTTCGAAAGCTCTCAGCATGCTCTATTCAGATATGTGATATTTTTTCTTAGAATTTTCACCAAGTACATGAGAATTTATTTTGAAGTATTTTTTGCTTATGCATTGCTTCCTCTTTCTAAATTTGTACTAGGGTTTTGGTTTATCTCTTGTGGGGGGTTTTTTTTCTTGCTTTCTGTCATTTATATCAGAAAACCAGAACACCAAAACTCTCAAAAAAATCAAACCCTTCTGCATCTTCTATCTATTTTGAAAGATCACATAATAATAAAAAACACAAGCAGGTACAGGTGCAGGGTTTCATGGCAGACTCTTTAGTTGAGTTACACACATCACACAACTATCATACTTGGAAGTCTCACATAATGAGGCTACTTAGGTCATGAGGGTTGTGGTCTTGTTTAGATGAGGTTTAGCCTCAGTTGCAGCATCCTTTTGAGATTATGCAGCATAGGAACAAGCTGGATGAAGCTATGGATTTGTTATGCATGCATGTTTCAGACAGTCTTTTGTTTCACCTTGATGCTTTGCTCACTCCTCAAGCCATGTGGTTGAAGTTTGAGACACTTTTTGGGGCCATTAATGAGTTTCAAGCATTACAGATTGAGGCAGAGCTGACTTCACTATTACCTAAATCATTTCCCACTATTGAAGATTTTTTGAACAAGTTCAAAACTATCTACACTATTTTATAGGGTTGTGGCAAGAATAAGTCAGACACAGAGTGCATTTACTTGATTCTTTCAAAGCTTCGTGGTCTATTTCAGATATTTTCTTCTTCCTTCTATTCAACCATGGATGGTCTAGGTGCCAATTTTACCATGCCTACCTTTGATTTGTTTTGTGAACCTTTGTCTCGAGAGGAGTCTCACCTTTTTCAGATGGATATGCTCTCAGGATCAAAGAACAAAGCATTGTTTGCTCAGTCACCTAAGGAGAAATAGAAGCAGAAACCGAGGCCCAAGGAAGATTTTGCAGGCAGTTAGCTTTCCTCCAAACCTCCTCTTAAGTCTAATTCTAAACCACCACTTAATCCAAAACATGAGAAATCTTCGAAGTCTGGTGAGTCTTCCTCCAAGACTAAGCAAAAATTAGGAGACAATTGCAGCTTCTGTGGCAAAGAAGGACATCCAGTTTCTAGGTGTTGGAAACAATTAGAGGCTTTAGAGGAAGCCATGCAGCAACAACACATCTCCTCACCTGAGTCATCTTCTTCTTCCACAGGGAAAGGCCATGCTCTCATTGCTCGAGCATCGACCTATGGGTCCACTTGGATTTTAGACTCTCGTGCTTCTCACCATATGAATCACACTCTGTAGTTGGTCACTTCTCTTGCCTCTTGTGGTACTTCATAGATTGTAGTGGGTGACTCTTCATAGCTTTCAGTCTTGGGTTCAGTTTCTGTCTCTTTGGATGGGGGCACTCTACAGGATGTTCTAGTTGTTCTTGACATCTCGACAAACCTTTTGTCCATTTATCAAATTTTCCATACTGGCTCTGGTAAAACAGTTGAGTTCTCATCACATGATGTGGTTATTCGGGACCTCCATGACTCCGATATGGTTGTGGCTACTGGGAGTGTTGATACTGTATCTTGTCTTTATAGATTTGATGGATTTGAACCTTTTGAGGGTACAGGTTCATCTCTTATAGCACATGTAGATTCAGTGAGTAAGCTTTGGCATGAGCATTTGAGCCATGTCAATTACAAATATCTTCAATAGATGAGTACATAGGTGCTTGTTCTTGGTCTTTCGTAGATTTCTTGCACTGATGGTGTTTGTCATGGTTGTGTGCTTGGCAAGCATCACAGGGATCCCTTTCCGAAGGGAAGTGCCACTCATGCTTTGGCACCCTTGGAGTTGATTCATAGTGACCTCATGTCATTTCCCACTCCTTTTTCTGGGGCCACGTATGTACTCACATTCATTGATGACTTCTCCAGACGCACATGGGTGTACTTTCTTAATTACAAGTTTGATGTCTTTGATTCCTTTTGAATCTTCAAGTCATTTGTAGAGAAGCAGTCTAGCCTTTCTATTTGGCGGATACGTACAGATAATGGGGGGGAGTATGTGAATCAAGCTTTGAGAGATTTTTTCACTAAGCATGGTTTGCAACATTAGTTTTATGTTCCTTACACCCCTTGGTAGAATGGTGTTGTTGAGAGAAAGAATAGGACTTTATGGGAGATGGCTAATTGTATGATTTAGTCCAGGTCCATGGATTCATTTTTTTGGGCTGAGGAAGTCAATTGTGCCAACTATATTTAGAATTGAATGCCTCACAAGGCCATTCGACATATGACTCCTGAGGAGGCTTGGTCTCATGACAAGCCTGATGTTTCATCATTTCGAGTATTTGGTAGTGAGGCTTGGGCATTTATTCCTGATACTCAGAGGAGACCCATGGAGTGGAAGAGTCGACCCCTCATTTTTGTTGGCTACTGTGAGGATGTTAAGGCATACAGGTTGTTTGATCCTGATTCTAGAGAGGTCCTATTTTGACGAGATGTCCAGTTTGATGAGCACCTTCCTAGAGTTGATACCCTGTCTCCAGTGTCTACTTCACTAGCTACTCCACCCACTGCAACTCTTCAAGATTATTTTGAGGATGATTTTGATGAGGATATTGATGATCCCACATCTCCACCTCCACTTGCTCCACCTTAGAGGCCCAAATGGGCTCGCTTTACTATTGAGGCAGCAGGATCTATGGCAGGTGATCCTTGAGACACTCATCGCACCCATTCTCATACTGTGGGTTCTAGTCTTTTGAGTCATGCTCTTTCAGAGGATCCTCAGAGGTTTTCAGAGGTGATAGGTCACCCTCAGTGGGATAGTGCTATGGAAGAGGAGTATTCTTCTTTGATGAGGAATAGTACTTGGGATCTCTGCCCTCTTCTTAAGTGCAGAAAGATGGTTTGGTGCTGATGGTTCTATTGATAAGTAAAAATCACATCTTGTTGTGAAGGGTTTCTCTTAGGTTGAGGGTATTGATTACTCTGAGACATTTACCCCTATCGCCAAGAGGAATTCTATTCGCTTTGTACTATCACTTGTAGCTTCTTGCATTCTTGTATGGTGACCTATAGGAGGAGATCTATATGGAGCAGCCTCAGGGATTTGTGCAAGATGCTTCTTTGGTTTGCAGACTTCAAGGTTCATTATATGGTCTCAAACAGGCCCCTCGGGCTTGGTATGAGAAGATGAACTCTTTTTGTCTCTCCACTAGTTTCACATGCTGTCATTCTGATCCCACAGTCTATATTCAACATCTTGAGGGTGAGATCCTAATTCTTGTGCTATATGTTGGTGATATTCTCATCACAGGTAGCTCATCCTCTATGATTCAACATTCTCAGCTAGCTTTGATGGAGTAGTTTGAGATGACAGATTTTGGTCTTCTACACTATTTTCTTGGTCTTCAGGTGATTCAGTCTTCAAAGGGGATCTCCATTTTCCAGCAGAAGTATTCTCTTGATATGTTTCAACACTTTGGCATGCTTGATTGCAAGCCTGTCCCCACACCTTTTTAGTCAGGGGTTGTTTTGACTACTACTTGCCCCACTCCTTTAGTAGATTCTACACTTTACAGGGAGTTGGTTGGTAGTTTGTTGTACCTGACTCACACTCATCCTGATCTTTCCTTTGTGGTTGGCCTTGTCTCTTGATTCTCCCATGATCCTCATGAGAGTCATTGGAAAGCTACCAAGTGTATTTTGAGGTACATTCAGGGCACCACTTCTTATGGAATTCACTACACATCAAGGGATCCTCACATTGCTGGATACACTGACTCAGATTGGGCTGGTGATGTCAATGATCGGAAGTCTATTTCTATCTTGGCTCTGGTCCTATCACATGGTCTTACAAGAAGTAGACTACTCATGCATTATCATCTACAGAGGTTGAGTATCGAGCTGCTATGCTCGCTAGTCAAGAGATTTTATGGCTTCGTCAGTTGATGATTGAGTTTGGTTTTCCTCCTGATAGTCCCACTATTCTATGGTGTGACAATTAGAGTGCTATACACATTTCTCACAATCCAGTGGAGCATCAGCGGATGAAGCACATTGATCTCCATATGCATTTCATCAGACAGTTGATTCAGGATGGTTCTCTCATCTTGGAGTATATTCCCACTATTGAGCAAGTTGTAGACATTTTCATGAAACCTTTTGCATCTTCGCGCTATCTTCAGTTGTGCTCTATCGTTGGGGTGAAGGAAGTTTTCCTTGGGGGGTCTTAATGAGGCATTCCTTCCTTCATGTTTCTTTCAGCATGTTCTTTTATCTCTTTTTGGAGAGGAGTTTTTTCCCACTAGGTTTTCTCCTTTTTTATTTGTTTCATAGAGATTTCTTTGTACTTGGGTACCTAATCTGGCCTTTTTGTCAGGACCCATTACTTTTGCTTTTAGTAGCTTCTTCTAGGTTTTAGCTTCTCCCTAAGTCTAGATTAAGAGGGGGTGTTAGAGTAATTGGTTATTTACTTTATTAATTAAACAATATTTGTTTAATTACTTAAAGTTCTCTTTTATCTCTTTTACACTTAAGCTAACATTAGGTGCATAATAATTAATTACTTTATTAATTATTAATGTGCAAGCCTAGGGTTTTCCCTTTTAGGGTTTTCTTTGACCTATATGAGGTTGTAAACTTCTCTTTTTTATTATTATTCATTTTAAATTTTGGTGAATACATAGCTCCACATTCTTGAGCATTCTCTTTGCTTCTCCTTGTAACAAGTATTCTTTGCTTGCAGAGGTAACTAGGCTCCTATGAAGTTGTGCTTTCTCAACTCCAAAAATAACAGTTAATGCAAAGCATTAGCAAATTAAATCCACTGGTTGAAGACTGTTTGTTGGAGAATTAGTTTTATGTGTTTGACTCCATGGCCTAGAACTAGCACTGATCTATTTTTCAGTTGGTGCATCTCATAAACAAAATTAATTGCAAAATCATTTTTAATCTTACTGTGTTATTGTTTGTCCTACTTTCCAATGGCTAAGAGAGGGTTGAACTGTTGAGAATTTATCCAAATTTAAAGTTGTCAATGCTCCCCTTAGTGTTGTTTCATTGGGAATTATCTGTTTTGTAAAACAATGTCAGTGTATGAGTGAATTAAGTTTTGAGCATTTTAATGCCCCACCATGAGACCCTAAAGGAAGTTGCAACTCAACGCGGAAGCGTACAATTGCTTTTTCTTAAAAGTGTATTATTAAAAAAGAAGATACAAATCACTTCATAACAACCTCTAAGGTAATGTGACAAGATTACATTAATTACCAAAACATACACCACTTGAACACAAAGCATTTATTAAAATATTAACCATAAATTTAATTTCACATACTTATAAAGCATTAAATATGCTAACACTATGATAACATATAATAGGTTCCACATTACATTAACTTAAAAGTAGATTACAATACTCATTCCCAGAATGAGATAGATCAAACATAACTATTACAATTACAAGATTCATCCTCCAAAACAAATGAGGGGAATAATATTAACAAGAGCTATATTGAAGTAAAGAGAAAGCCTAATCTAAAGAATGAAACCACTATGAGCTTTCCACTGAAAACTCTAGCAACACAATCAACAAATCAAAAGGGGACCCAATGACGTAGGGCGCACATTCCTCCCAACCAAGTGGTCCCCAAAGGCCCACCCCCCGTGCTAGGAGACAGTAACATGGATACACGGACAATCCCTACAACCTCTAGTCACAGGCTGACTCAACACTAAACAAAATTACCATAAGTACAACAGTAACTCAAGATTACATTTCTAACAAGGTATAACAAATTGACTCACCAGTAGCCTAAACATACTACTAACCTAGGAGAAAGCCACTCAAAATACATGAGTTACCCAACAAATCATTCTAGATCTCGACCCCCATTGAGCTTCACCCTCCTATGGTTTTCATGTGATAGATCACCACTCCAAACTAAGGAGGTACAAAATATCCAACAGTCCATTCAAAGAAGAATAAACCATTCCCTGTTCGTGGAAACCGGGTGACTCACTGAAATCAACAAACCTTACTACCATAAAGAACTACAAAAGTCAAGACCATGAAATAACAACTCTCAAACTTAACATACTCTAGTAGGAAGACTTACAATAACTTATCTAATAGCACTTTTCAATTACCCTTAAATACCATAGAAGATATCTCAAACACATGATAAAGACATAATAGTTTAATGTTTACAATATTCTAGGTTAATCACAACCTTGTATACAGTCAACAAAATGACTTATAACAATTCTCACCACTCAATTATCCCAATTTAACTACTTAATTAGAAAGGCTCTTCTAAATATAGTTAAACATCACACCAACCATTTCCCCTATTTCCTCAATTTAAAATAATAGAACCTTTGTTCCTACTAACATATTATATATATTTTAAAATACCTATTCCCCGCAAACACACTTGATTAAACATTCATTTCCTCTAATTGCAAATAGATGTACCACATAGGCAATCAACATGATAGTTAAATCTAAGATTTGGATTTACTAAATCCCTTCACATTCAGTGATAAGCAGAATATTAAGACAAATTACACAATTTTCTCTAATTAAATAAGAATCCTTATAAAGACGAAGGAGAAAATTCAACCAATTAACTAACCAATTCTTCAAATATCTCAATTCAAATTTAAACAACTATAAGATCGTCATTTCATTTATTATTCCAATTCCCTCAATTTTAAACTGATAAAATATCTATTTCCTCAAACATATTACATTGTTTACATAATTTATAATTTTCTCTTTCTCAAAAAACACATCCTTTTAATTTCACCTAATACATGCATTTACATACGTCTAATCCAATAATCATTTAAACGAAAACAATTTCTTCACTACAAGAATTCTTCATTTTGGAATTAACTTCAACTTGGACATGAACATGCACCTATTTAACAGAAGTAACGAGTCTATTTATCTAATCTTCAATTCCATGAATACATTTATAGCTTATCTATACTTATTTTCTCTATTAACCAAAAATTCTCATTCTCTAATAATTTAGATCATGCATAAAAATCATTTCCTTCTATTTCTCCAATTCTACTAAATTGCATGCACAATATATATATACATAATTAAACATTAATTATACATTAAAGTATATATTCACATGCAATATACACATTTCATATACATTTATATATTCAAATATATATACAATCCTTTATATACTCATTAAATATATAACATATATTACAAAATAAATATATTATTTTAAACATTTTAATTACCAATTAAAATATTAAAAAAAAACATTAAACAAAATATACTAATCTATGCATTATATATATTAGTATATATTTAACAAAACAAAACCATTTAATAAATCCAATAAGTAAATAATATTATAAATCTATTTATAATATTATTTATTATTAAATTTATATATTTATTTTATAAAATCCAAATCCATAAATATATGGGCAGACGAAATGCATGTTACACATCACATAAAGTAAGGGAAGCCCTATGTTTGGGGTGGCTATGCTAAGCACAACCGAACTCAAACATATGGGCGCGGCCTGTGTAAAGAGAGGGGAGGGGCTGCGGAGGCCCTTCCTCCATAGTCGTCCCCTCATGGGGGCGGCTATGGAGGCAGCCCCTCCCATGCCTCCCCCAATCCTTTGTTTGGAGCCCATACAAAAAGAAAACCAACAGTCTCTAGCAAATAAAAAAATTTGGTTGAAGAATCCCTGAACATATAATGTCGTACAGACGGCGATATTTATTGTTTTAAATTAAAATCCACTATAAAAAATATACATATATATATATATATACATATATGTATATATATATAATATATTTATTGAATTCGATAATAAATAAATTGGGGAAAAATTATTGAAATAAGTCATTTACAGGAAAAAGTTTATTTGGGCAATCAATCTTTTGGAAATTTTCACAATAACAAAAAACATTTTCTCAAATTTATCAGAGGTTTCAATTTCAATCTTTTAAAAGAGAAGTTGCAAAGATTTCCTCACAATAAAATTTAATAAAACTTCTATAGGAAAATTTAAACAAACCCCAAAAGATTACAAAAATCTCTTTCCTCTAAATTTACGCGGAGGCACAATTCAACAATAAAGAAGCCTTACAAATTTTGAAAATAAATTTAAAACTTCTACAATCCAAAACACATAAAACTTCTTACACATGCAATCTTTCAATCTCAATTGCCATTTTAAGCAAAGCTTCTACAAAATTAACTTTTGTACAGACAATCTTTCTCAAACAATTAAATAAATAAAATAAAACTTGAAGGTACCTATTTTCCTGAAGCTTGAATAAAAGAATGTTGAAGCAGAGCCTCCCCTTCAGAGATCTGTTTCCAAAGCTTCTCCAAAATCACCACTTCCAGGGAGATGTAAAAATACAGAAACCCCAAAAATTCTTGAAAACCCTTTTGAGTTTTTTCAATTTTCAACCAAAAACCTCTTTCAAAAATAATATCTTTTTCTCTCCAAAAATCTCCTGTGAGGAAAACTTCTCTCCTTTTTTTCCAATTAAATTCCTCTCCAAAAAAAATATCTCAACCGAGAGTAAATAATTAATTCTTCTCACACATATCTTCTCAACAATCAGATATTTTCTCAAAGCCATTTGCATGTTAAAATAACTTCTAATTACAATTTAATTCCAAATTGAAATTAATTAACACTAATTTAACTTTACAATTTACAATTAAATTGATTTCCCCTTTTCTTTTAATTTTCTCAACAACTTAATTAATTAATTAATTTTAATTATTTAATAAATAAATTCAACCCATAGGATTAAATTTAATTAATTAAATAAATCAAATTTAACTACTTAACTTAAATAAAAACTTCTATCACAATGTAAAATTTTAATTTAAATAAATATCAACACTATTTAAAGCAATAACTCTAAGCATTTATTTCCATAAACAAGAACCCTTCCGAATTAAATAATATGAAAACAAGCACCCAAAGACACAACAGACTCAACTGACAACACACTATGCCTAGGGTGGAGACTTGACATAGGTAACCTAGCTACTATTTCCCAATCATCATACCGTTGGGTCAACATGCTCAAACCTGTGAAGCTAGGTGCAGTCGATGTCATGTACCTGCAAACTTGTATCCAAGGCATCAATAGCACATGCATATAAAATCATTATAAAATACACCATGAAGAGGAAATTAGAGAATCATAGGGCGCTCGCAATCGAGTGATGCAATCATGTCCCCTTCACCAATACAATATCACCAAACTGACATTTCCATCACTAATAAAACTCATAAGCAATAATCATGTCATAATAAACCAACATTATTATTAATCACAACATGTCAACTATAACATCAAGGAAATTTCATCTCATAATACACATAGTTCGTATTTTTCAATAAGACACGATAAAATAACAAAGCATCTTAATCTAACATAAGAGCAAAATAGAGGGGTGTTACATTCTCCTCCCCTAGGGTTAGGCTTACTCCTGAAAGCCTGCAAAAACTCCCAGTATGAAATTTCACAAAATCCACATAATCCATGGTTCCAATACTAAACCACTACATACACCAACATAAAAGTAATAATATCCAGAGTTATAATCCTAAAATCCAAATACATTGTCCAACTAAAGAATCACATAGTCTCAAAACACATATCCTAATATAACAAGAATAAAAGCAAAGGAAATAACACCGAAGGAACTTCCTCGACCTCCTGTACCGCAAGATTTTCATGAGCTCTTGAAAAAACTGCTTGTCCACTTCTAATAATCTCCACATTTGTACTCTAGTGCTCTATCCAATGATGATCAACCACTGCACTCATTCCACTAGTCCTTCCTGCATCATTCCTTGTTGGCTCAGTAATTGACGATCTCTGACTGATTCCAAGTGTGTTCCTCTAAGAACACTGTCTAGCTAAGTGACCCTATTGGCCACAATTGTAACATCATGTACCTTTACCTGCTGTAGCCTTCACACATTGTGCCAAATGCTCCAAATGGAAGTGCTCTTTACGCCTCTAGTTTTGGTTCATCCTAATTCGAGAACCACTACCACCAGGTTGAGGTTGTGACTTCTTAGGCTTAGGTTCAAAATTTTGTGGTTGCATACCACACTCTTTTCCAGAGTCAAACTCGGTAAGGAATTCCTCTAGCAAAGTACATAATCGAGGAACCAAACACACCACACAATTTTTCTGGTGGGGACTCAAAGAAGAAGAAATCTGATGATCATCTCCATGATCACCTCTCCTAGACATCCTATACACACAACCCATGAAAGGAGTCACAACCAAGGGGCATAATTAACATACGTAAGCTCATAGATAAAGCACCATACCCATGATTAAGCATGCATAATACATATACATACCAACAAACAACATCGTAAATCATAACATATGGTCACACAAGGGTCCATCAGGACACCGGAAAACAACATATCAATTCATGATAAAAGAATCCATGAGCCAAGAACATAAAACCATCTCAAATATATCAACATCAAAATCAGTGGTTTGTTGGTGTTAGGCCACACGAAAGGTGAGACCATCCAAACAAGACCACAATGAATCATCTCTTGTTGTATAAGGGGATTAGCCTCCAAGAGATAGTCATCACACATAGGTGAGTAGTGGGTTCTAGCTGCATAACAGCCTCACATTACCCCATCCTCTACTTCTCCTGCATCTACTTCCTCATACACACTCACCAAGTTTGCCTCATACAACCTTGGAGAGGAATCACAATATGACACATAGCTGACATTGAAAACAACAAAGATAACTAGCTTAGCCACCAAGTTCATAAAGAAGATCAAATTAAATTTTCATTGCAACAATAAGGAAATAATGCGCATAATTTCAACACTGAATCAAATATATAACCACTAGGGTTATAAGAAAATAAGATCACAAGTTGTGGCTAAACCTTCACAATCAACTAGGTGATCCCACAAAATTGATTTACAATTTCTAAGAGGAACTGATTTTTTCTGAAATCACATATTTTTAGAAAATATAATGATTTAAGCCTTTAAAACTTCCATTTTAAGGATTCCAATTGAAGAGGGTTTGATCAAACCACCTTAGATCAAACCCCCTTGGATAGAACCTTGCTAGTTTTAAACCATACCTATAAATGAGTCTCCTTTACACCTATCAAAATGCTGATAAAAAATCACTTTTGATTTACCTTTTGGGGGATCAAATGAATTCATTTAAAATTTATTTCAAATGATTATGTTAGTCCTCTAAATGAGCTATCCCATGAATATAATTTTAATATGTTTTTGTTTTATTATGTATGTGTTTTTTTAGTTTTATTAAACATAGGTTTTTAACCGAAAATCAAGCTCTTTGTTTTGTACATGTGGAAAAATAGCTCATTATCAATTTTATTTATTTTTAAATATGTTTGTGCTGCGTATTGATGTCCTTGATCCATTAAAAAAAAAAAAATTGAATTTCAATACATACAAGAAAAGTTATGTTGTATATAGTCCGCCTATGTCTGAATTGCAATTGGCCTGACTTTGAAACTCTATTAAGGAAAAAATATTCAATAAAAAACTATAAGATGAAATGAAAGTGCTAGATATCGTAGTTACAAATATAAATTCAAAAATATTAGAATTTTATCCTTCATACAATAAAATTTATGTTGTATATGGTGAGCATCATTTTTTTAAAATGTTGTTTTCTGAAAAAAACCATTTTTCATGGGCGGTGGAAAAAGAAATGCAATCTTATTCCAAAAATTTTGGAAAAAATATTTTTAAATCTAAAGACAAAATGTGATGAGACTCTAGTTTTCATCATCTTCAAATTCCTTGCAGTTCAGCTGCTATAGGTGCCCAAATGTGAAGATTTAGTTAAAAATAATAACTTCAATGTCCAGTTTGGCCAAAAATTGTAAACCACTATTGTGGGATCACCCAAATATAACAAAGTGTCGGCCCTCACAATCAACTGAAAAATCATCAATAACCAAAATAAAGTTCACAATCTTTAAAATTGCACTATACAACACTATGTGACTAAATAGTAGCCACCAACAAGGAAGGAGGAAACAACGTCTAGCTAGAATGATAATAGCCATCATGTGATGCAGAATGAGCATGCTATACACATGACTAGAGTGTATCCATGACTAAATAAAATGTCGTCACTCTACTTGGTCATATGCCAACCGGAGAAGGCACGTACTGGTCGCATGCCATGTGGCAGTGCGTCTGTGGGTCCACAAAAATAGGCACGCGCAAAACTCACGCCACACGCGATACCTCATGGAGAAGACACACATAGGAACTCGTTGTAGCTAGAGGTATATGTGGCTAGGATCTACCCATACGCTACCCAACCAACATAGTCAAGGCAACCATGAGGATCCTTCTATAAGTTTTTGAGGCCCCATAACACTCATCGCATAAGTAGGCTAACAAAGAAAATCTCATAATGTACCTTCATGTGTTTCAGCACGTGGCATTGTGTAACACGACATCATCACCATTACTATGTTGGAACATGAGTAGGGTGTGGCATCGTATCTCTAGCATCATGTCGGAACACATGTAGATAGGGTACATATACATAATACAATATGATACTATCACTATGGGGCTATCGAGATTCACCTCTCATACAGACGAGGTTAACTCACTAATGTTGCCAGAACATCACCTCCATGGATGTCTAAGCATAACTAACAAACCATGCTATTGTACTCAAGTCTATGGGGATTAAGCTAACACATATGGATCAAGTATCCTGATCCAACATTAGGCAAAGTAGTGGGTACGATTCCTCAAGATTGGTTGAGCTAAGATGCTCTACATCGTAATATGCGTACACTACACACTCCACCCAAGAAACTTGTGACTACTACTATCCCTTCACAGATTGAGGATCTAGTGAACCAAAAGAAAAAGAGATACTTTTGGTTACTCCTATGTATAAATTTTGACCTCACATGGGTTGAACCTCAATCAGGTTACAAACATGCAAACACACATAATGGTAAGGTTAATCCCACACCAAAATGTGACAATCTTCTATGGATGGGTACCAAGTAACACCATCACATGGATACACAAAGCAAGTACGAGTTTCCACAACATGCAAACAAGATACAGTTACTGGTTTCTTACATTTACAAGGGAATACAACTACATACATAAGCCCATAGGAATATCCAATTATGTAACCCATGGCATATGTATCATAACTTTCCAACCTTAACCTTATATCAGGTTACATACACGCTACACTCTTTCACAGAGTACATCATGCTAACGTAAAATCCATGAGCACGTGATCACTTAACACTCCACTAATAAACTGACAAGGACAACATAGTGGACACAAATGTACCCAGAGGATCTAGTGTATGAACCTTAGGCTCTGATACCATGTGTAATGCCTTGCCACGAGACCCTAAAGGAAGTTGCAACTCAACACAAAAGCGTATAATTTTATTTTTTTTAAAGTGCATTATTAACATAGAAGATGCACAACACTTCGCAACAACCTCTAAGGTAATGTGACAATATTACATTAATTACCAAAACATACACACCACTTGAACACAAAGCATTTATTAAAATATTAACCATACATTTAATTTCACATACTTATAAAGCATTAAAGATGCTAACACTAGGATAACATATAATAGGTTCCAGATTACATTAACTTAAAAGTAGATTATAATACTCATTCTCGGAATGAGGTAGATCAAATGTAACTATTACAATTACAAGATTCATCCTTGAAAACAAATGAGGGGAATAATAATAACAAGAGTTATACTAAAGTAAAGAGAAAGCCTAATCTAAAGAATGAAACCACTGCGAGCTTTCCACTGAAAAAATCTCACAACGCAATCTACAAATCAAAAGGCGACCCAATGGCATAGGGAACATGTTCCTCCCAACCAAGTGGTACCCGGAGGCCCACCCCCCGTGCTACGAGATAGTAACACGGATACAAGGGAAATCCCTACAATCTCTAGTCACAGGCTAACTCAACACTAAACAAAATTACCATAAGTACAACAGTAACTCAAGATTGAATTTCTAACAAGGTATAACAAACTAACTCACCAGTAGCCTAAACATACTACTAACCTAGGAGAAAGCCACTCAAAATACATGAGTTACCCAACAGATCATTCCAGATCTCGGCCCCCATTGAGCTTCACCCTCCTATGGTTATCACGTGATACATCACCACTCCAAACTAAGGAGGCAAAAAATATCCAACAGTCCATTCAAAGAAGAATAAACCATTCCTCGTTCGTGGAAACTGGGTGACTCACTAAAATCAACAAATCTTACTACCATAAAGAACTACAAAAGTCAAGACCATGAAATAACAACTCTCAAAGTTAACATACTCTAGTAGGAAGACTTACAATAACTTATCTAATAGCACTTTTCAATTACCCTTAAATACCATAGAAGATATCTCAAACACATCGTAAAGACATAATAGTTTAATGTTCACAATATTCTAGGTTAATCACAACCTTGTATACAGTCAACGAAATGACTTATAAAAATTCTCACCACTCAATTATCCCAATTTAACTACTTAATTAAAAAGGCTATTCTAAATAGAGATAAACATCACACCAACCATTTCCCCTATTTCCTCAATTTAAAATAATAGAACCTTTGTTGCTACTAACATATTATATATATTTTCAAATACCTATTCCCCACAAACACACTTGATTAAACATTCATTTCCTCTAATTGCAAATAGACGTACCACATAGGCAATCAACACGATAGTTATATCTAAGATTTGGATTTACTAAATCCATTCACATTTAGTGATAAGTAGAATATTAAGAAAAATTAAACAATTTTCTCTACTTAAATAAGAATCATTATAAAGACGAAGGAGAAAATTCAACCAATTAACTAACCAATTCTTCAAATATCTCAATTCAAATTTAAACAACTATAAGATCATCATTTCATTTATTATTCCAATTCCCTCAATTTTAAATATCTATTTCGTCAAACGGATTACATCGTTTACATAATTTATAATTTTCTCTTTCTCAAAAAACACATCCTTTTAATTTCACCTAATACATGCATTTACATACATCTAATCCAATAATCATTTAAACAAAAACAATTTCTTCACTACAAGAATTCTTCATTTTGGAATTAACTTCAACTTAGACATGAACATGCACCTATTTAATAGAAGTAACCAATCTATTTATCTAATCTTCAGTTCCATGAAAACATTTATAGCTTATATATACTTATTTTCTCTATTAACCAAAAATTCTCATTCTCTAATGATTTAGATCATGCATAAAAATCATTTCCTTCTATTTCTCCAATTCTACTAAATTGCGTGCACAATATATATACACATAATTAAACATTAATTATACATTAAAGTATATATTCACATGCAATATACACATTTCATATACATTTATATATTCAAATATATATACAATCCTTTATATACTCATTAAATATATAACATATATTACAAAATAAATATATTATTTTAAACATTTTAATTACCAATTAAAATATTAAAAAAAAACATTAAACAAAATATACTAATCTATGCATTATATATATTAGTATATATTTAACAAAACAAAACCATTTAATAAATCCAATAAGTAAATAATATTATAAATCTATTTATAATATTATTTATTATTAAATTTATATATTTATTTTATAAAATCCAAATCCATAAAAATATGGGCAGATGAAATGCATGTTACAAATCACACAAAGTAAGGGAAACCCTATGTTTGGGGTGGCTATGCTAAGCACAACTGAACTCAAACATATGGGCACAACTTGTGTAAGGAGAGCGGAGGGGCTGCGGAGGCCCTTCCTCCATAGTCGTCCCCTCATGGGGGCGGCTATGGAGGCAGCGCCTCCCATGCCTCCCCCAATCCTTTGTTTGGAGCCCATACAAAAAGAAAACAAGCGGTCTCTAGCAAATAAAAAAATTTGGTTAAACAATCCCTAAACATATGACGCTGTACAGACGTCGATATTTATTGTTTTAAAATTAAAATCCACAATAAAAAATATACATATATATATATATACATATATATATATATATATATATATATATATATATACACACATATGTATGTAAATATATAATATATTTATTGAATTCGATAATAAATAAATTGGGGAAAATTATTGAAATAAGTCATTTACAGGAAAAAGTTTATTTGGGCAATTAATCTTTTGGAAATTTTCACAAGAACAAAAAACATTTTCTCAAATTTATCAGAGGTTTCAATTTCAATCTTTTAAAAGAGAATTTGCAAATATTTCCTCACAATAAAATTTAAAAAAACTTCTACAGGCAAATTTAAACAAACCCCAGAAAATTACAAAAAACTCTTTCATCTAAATTTACACAGAAGCACAATGCAACAATAAAGAAGCCTTCCAAATTTTGAAAACAAATTTAAAACTTCTACAATCCAAAACATAGAAAACTTCTTGCACATGCAATCTTTCAATCTCAATTACCATTTTAAGCAAAGCTTCTACAAAATTAACTTTTGTACATAAAATCTTTCTCAAACAATTAAAGAAATAAAAGAAAACTTGAAGGAACCTATTTTCCTGAAGCTTGAATAAAAGAAAGTTGAAGTAGAGCCTCCCCTTTAGAGATCTGTTTCCAAAGCTTCTCCAAAATCACCACTTCTAGGAAGATGTAAAAATACAGAAACCCCCAAAAATTCTTGAAAACCCCTTTGAGTTTTTCAATTTTCAACCAAAAACCTCTTTAAAAAATAGTATCTTTTTCTCTCCAAAAATCTCCTGTGAAGAAAACTTCTCTCCTTTTTTTCCAATTAAATTCCTCTCCAAAAATAATATCTCAACCAAGAGTAAATAATTACTTCTCCTCACACACATATCTTCTCAACAATCAGATATTTTCTCAAAGCCATTTGCATGTTGAAATAAGTTCTAATTACAATTTAACTCCAAATTGAAATTAATTAACACTAATTGAACTTTACAATTTACAATTAAATTGATTTCCCTTTTTCTTTTAATTTTCTCAACAACTTAATTAACTAATTAATTTTTGATGCAGAGCAAGAGGATTCACAAGTAAACATTCCATTTACTTCACAACTTTCATAAAATTATTCATCTCAAAGAATGATTAAGTGCATTCTAGACCACATCAGAAACATAACCATGGTAGCCCACAATTTAATGTAATGAACAATCATTAATAACTTCTACAAAAACAATAATAAATCCAATCGCTTCAGTGAGATTTAAGATAACATAATTGCAGACCTCCCTTCCAATTTTTATGAAGATCTAATGGTTGAAACTAAAGTTATTGCATTTTTCCCAAAACTGCAAACCCTAGGCAATGTTTAAACCTGCCCTCACCAAAATAGTCATATCTTTCACAAAACTCAATAAAATTCAATGAGACAAAAAGGATTAGAAACTAGAAATAGAGACCTTTCCATCCATATATGATACTCTATTATTTGAATCCATAGTAGTCCGTACAAATCACAACTTCAACCTGAAAACAATGTAGAAATCATAAAATGCACACCAAACTTGAGGTTGTCATTCATCAAACTCCAAAATAATGTCTCCAACCTCTCAATTCAAGTTTTGGAGGGTGTACTTATACATTTCCAACAAAAACCAACTATCTTCAACCACCTTTTAACTAGTTTGTTGACAAAACACCTTAATGACATTTTTGACAAGTTGCTTGACAACTTTTTGAGCAACGTTTACAATTTTTACAATATGGAACAACTTTAAACATTATTTGACAAATGATTTCAATTATTAGTTCCTAAGACTCAAAAACCTATAAAATTTTTTTATAAACCTTATTATAAGACCCAATACACAAAATAGAGAAACTATTTACAAATGGCCTCATGGAGGCTTGAAAGCAACTTGGTGCTCTTGCACCAATTTTAATTATTTAATAAATAAATTCTACCCATAAGATTAAATTTAATTAATTAAATAAATCAAATTTAATTAATTAACTTAAATAAAAACTTCTATCACAATGTAAAATTTTAATTTAAATAAATATCAACACTATTTAAAGCAATAACTCTAAGCATTTATTTCCATAAACAAGAACCCTTCCAAATTAAATAATATTAAAACAAGCACCCAAAGACACAACAGACTCAACTGATGACACACTATGGCTAGGGTGGAGACTTGTCACAGGTAACCTAGCTGCTATCTCCCAATCATCATACCGTTGGGTCAACACGCTCAAACCTATGAAGCCAGGTGGAGTCAATGTCATGTACCTGCAAACTTGTATCCAAGGTATCAATAGCACATGCATATAAAATCATTATAAAATACACCGTGAAGAGGAAATCACAGAATCGCAGGGTGCTCACAAGTGAGTGATGCAATCATGTCCCCTTCACCAATACAATATCGCCAAACTGGCACTTCCATCATTAATAAAACTCATAAGCAATAACCATGTCATAATAAACCAACATTACTCTTAGTCACAACATGTCAAGTATAACATCAAGGAAATTTCATCTCATTACACACATAGTTCATATTGTTCAATAAGACACGATATAATAACAAAGCATCTTAATCTAACATAAGAGCAAAATAGAGGGGTGTTACAAGCATTGTTTAGGTTTACCCACCTTGGTCCTATAGAGCCAAAACTGTAGGAGATGTCAGTTGGCCACTAGTCTTTATTGTTCTTCAATATAGAGGTTTGCTACCTCTTAAAGGGTTTCAAAGTCTAGCTGGATTGTTATTTTAAACACCAACAGAATGGCGGCTCTGCTGGGGAGAATTTGATAAAATTCTAATTGTAGAATCTAGCCTTAAGAGTGATTGAATAGAGTCAAATGATTTACCATTCTAATTTAGTTCAAAGTTTGAAGGATTTCAACCCTGGAGAAGAAAGTGTTGTAGTGAACCTAAAAAGTTTTGTAATCTGTGGTGCTCTGCTGGTGGAAATGAACTCAGAGAAAGAAATTTGTATGTAAAGGAGCTCATAAAGAAGTTTAACTATAAAAGAACTTCATACTACTTGAAGTCCAGTCCTCTGTGAAAAGAGGTGGCAACTCTGTTGATAGAACCTGTTATAAATTTGAAGAAAGTTCTAGATCTACAAATATTACCAGTCAGGAAGACAATTTGCAGTAGTTTAAAAGTTTCCAGGTATTCCTCACTTTTAGTTTTCAAGAACTTGTGTATGAAGACCATATTTGAACTTCTTAGTAGAAAATTTGTTTCCCTATTGAGTGAGTTAGCACTGACAAAGGGAAAGAACAGTAAATTAAGTTTGCACACTTTTATTTGTTGGATTTGTTGAATGTTATTGCAGTTCCATTGAAAGATTATGTTTAGTGCTCAAATATCTGCTAGTTTGGATGGTTAGAATGCATTTTTGTGTCTTAGGGGTTTCCATCCTTTTATATTGTCATAATTTTCAAGCCCAGGTTGTCATTAATATCAGTAGTTATCCCTGTTGTCCATCATGTGGTCAGGCTTGTAATTATGCACAATTAGTGAGCTTAATTTATAATATCCATGGATCATCAACGTAAAGTAGCTATGCCAGTGAATACTTTGATTCATCTTGTTAAGAAGTGTCAAGAGTACAATAATATTCAAGCATCTAATACCCCAAAGTGTAAGAACCCAAGAGTTAATAAGCCTAGGTTTAGTCCTGAATGGAATGATGTATTTGAAAGAGGACTTAAAGAAATGGATGAAAGACACCAAATGTTTCAACAAGCCCGGTCAAGAGACCATAAAACTATGTCTACTAGTCAAGTCATTGCACCCATTATCAATTCCTTTGACCCATTGTATGCTCAGTTAGATTTGTCATGGGTTGATTATGAAACTGAAAGTATGTTAGCTCAAGTTTATAAGGAGATGCCTACATTTGATGGGTATACCGTATGTGAAGGAGATGCGCATGTTCCAATTTTTCCCAGCTTCATGGAGAAACATTCATTCAAAGATCAAGATATGTGAATGAGATTTTTTGTCAGATCTCTTGAAGCACGAGCTCAAGATTGGTATCTAAGTTTTCTTGTGAAGTCATTTCCTTGTTGGGATGAATTAGTGGCTGCTTATAGAGAATAATTTGTAAGAGATCCCTTAGACCTTGTCGTGAGGTTAAAGCAGATCAAAAAAAAAAATGAAGAGTCAAGTGTTGATTTCATTCATAGATTTGTTGTTGCTCTTTCACTAATCCTAGAAAATTTCAGACCTAGTACTCCAGACTAAATCCATATGTATTTTGAATCTTATGAAGAGGGATCTAGTATATTGTTAAAAGATTTTGAAATATTGAGTATGCAGATGGCATACACAGTTTTGGATAATTTGGAGAAACAAAGAAATAAGTATGTTCAAAGTTTGTTGTCTTCAGTTATGGGAAAACATGTTGATGGAATCAATAGTTGTGTGAATGAAAATGGTCAGATGTTTCCAGACAAGTGCATACTTGAGAAGGTAGAAGATGAGAAGAATGCATCATCAGATGATGAGAAAGTTGTTAATGGACAACTTATAGAAGAAATGTACCTAATGACAAATTAGCAGTTGAGTCTTCCGATCCAAGAACCTGAAGAAGAATATGAGTTGGATTTACTATTTGAAGAAGAGATAGGTGATCAGAAATATGATGATACAAGTGATTATGTCAAGCCTACAAGTGTTGAGTGTAGCTTTGACACAAGTCTACATAGTGAGACAAGAGGGTTTTCTGATTTAGGAAATACTCTTGAGAACATAAGTTTATTAGTTGCAAGTGACAAAGTGTATGATGAATTTCATTTTGAAAGACAAGCCACAAGCAGCTGCAATTAGGAGACCATTTCTGGTTTTCAGCTTGGTAAAGAAGATGTTAATGATTATCCTCAAGAGGATGCAAGTGACAAGTTTAGTGATGATACCTAGTCTGATGTTGAAATGCAAAGTGATGTGGATTGTTGTTTTGACAACCCAGAAGAAAGTAAGAAGGGAGAAGTGGAAAATTTATTCACTATGACTGGTTATGACTTTTCTTGTGATAATGTTGTCAGCAATTCTGCCTCCTATGATTGGGGAGATCCAGTTTATGATCAGCCTACTGAGTTCTCAAAGTTGGAAGATGATGATACTTTGATATTCCCTAATTTGCAATTTGACATTGCATCCAATTCAAGTGAAGGTAAAGAAGAGGAAGTGGTTGAAACAATAGACCAAAACAATGATCTATTGACTTGTGAACAAATTTCAGATCTGTTGACCACAAGATATCAGAAATGTGCACATGAGGACAACTCTCAGTTGTTGTGTGCAACCCCTATTGACTTTGATAGTGGTGATGACCTTCAAGATGCAAGGTATGATGCAAGTGAATCTATATCTCTTTCCAATGATGAACTAATTGATCATTATGATGATGATATGGATGAAGAAAAACAAAAAATTAATTGTGATGATGCACTGTATGATGAGTATGAAGACATGGATGCTGACGTAAGTTCAAAAAACTCTTTTGATGAATTTGAAGCAGCAAATAACCATGAGGTTTACATATCCAATGAGTCAAATCTTGAGGATTGTAATGTAGATTTGGATAAGTCTTTGTTTGATGACTTGAATGAGCCTAGTCCTGAGTCTTTGAGTGAGAATGAAGATGTTGATTTCGATCAGAAATCAGATTATGCTTCTGAACTAGAATTGCTCGTTGTTGAGCAAACTTGTAATATTGAAGAGGTTGATACCTTATGTTCAGAGGATGACTATATGATTATAGATGATGATGAGTCAGAAATATGTAATGACTCTCAATACCAACATGATGAAGAACAATTAAAAAGTGTGCTAATGCATGAGTGTATTTGTTTGCATACACTTGGAGACGGTTTGCATGATGAGAAAGATCTTTTGGTAAGTTTTTGTGATAGTTTTAATTATAATATGCAAACTAGTAATCAGTTTGATTTTAATAGTTCCAGCCACAAGGCAGAATGTGAGTGCTATTTTTATCAGCTAGAAGAGGTTTTCACGGGAATTTGACAATGTGAAAAACACTGAAGCTAGCTATTTTCAGCTTGAGAATGATTTAAATGATGAATATAATCAGTTTTTGCCACATGATAATCAACATTTTGATGATGTTGTGAATGATTTCCTGATAGGGGGTACCGACATGTTTCATCAGGCAGATGGTTGTGATCAAGTTATGCTTTCATATGGTCTTGATCCCCATTTTTAAATACTACCACTTAATATTAAATCAGACAATGAAGAAAGTAACAGTGATGTGACATATCTGATTTGGTTGACACTTGATGATAGAGTTGACCAAAGAGCAAGTTCATATTTGCACAAGGGCAGTTTTGTATTGTTGTTTGCAAAGATGCAGTCACCAGTGTTGTTGTGGTTTGATAAAGGCAAGCATAAGTTGAGGGATATCAGTTCTTTCTACAAAATTTTATTTGAAAGAGGTAAGTGTTGATCCCCATTTTTCATTTGGTGGCCTGGGGTCATCAAATGAAGTGAAAAAATAAGGTTAAATAAAGGAGCAGTTTAAGGGCACCTATTGGACTCGGCTTTCGGTCTACTCTCCAGAGATCTGGAATCTTGATATGCCCACAAGGGGCATAAATCCCCATCCAGAGCCACTGATGGCACTCTCAAATTTTGCAAATTTGAGATGCCCATTTCAAAATTTTGCTTCTGCACTTTTAGAAGTGCACCTAAAGAATTTGTCTGGGGGACCCACTTTGGAGGCTTATAATTTAAAGCCTGTTGATTGTCATGCAAAATCCATTTGTAGACATAGTCAATTGACCTATGTGAGAAAGCATGTCAAATTTTAGCTTCCCATGATAAGTTTTGGCAGGTTTTCGAAACATGAAGTTGGAGGGTTTTGACACTGTTCTTTAGTTCACAGACTGTTTGTTTTGCGAAACAACTTCCTGTTTGAGCTTGGTTTTTGCAACCAGTTGATTGTCATGTCAAAATGAATGTTGTTCCATATTTCCCATATCAACATGATCTCGAATGTCAATTTGCAGAACCTCATGATCTGATTTGCTATTTTTAGCAGATCGAAACTAAATTCAATTTGTTTTGTTTTGCAGCTACATTCCTGACAGCCTTTTTGAATGGTCAACTTTGATTGTCAATAAATTTTGATCGGTGATGTTTCAAAGCAATTCGTTTTGCACACGTGCTTAGGGTACCTTAATGGAATTATTTGTATGATGGTAGCTCGCCAAAAGTTGATTTTCTATTTTTAAAAATTGGCAATTGGATCAGTTTCAATTGGTTTAGAACAACTGTTGTTTCAGAAAAGCCTGACTGGGCAACTTTTCTGATTAATATATTTCACCTCGTGATTGATTTCTCCAAGCCGTGTGTTGCACTGTATTCTTGGATCAAATTTCTAAATGCTTGCAAGTTTTCATGTCTCCCGGAGGTTGTTTGAATGGTTTCCCAGATTGATTCGTGAGTCAACTTGGCCTGTTTTGACCATTTTGCAAAAGTGCCAAAAAATGAATTTAGGGCTAACCTCGCAGCCTCACAACCTCATAGCCTCACAACCTCGCAATCTCACTGACCTCGCAGGATTATTGGTAATGTTATAAAAAAGGTGTGAGGTTGGCGAGAATGCAACCTCACGGACCTCATGGACCTCACGACCCTCGCGACCTCGCGGACCTCATGACCTCATTGACCTTGTTGGATTATTGGTAATGTTAAAATAGGGTGGGCCCAATGCCAAAAATTTAAATGGTAAAGCATGCCTAGGGGTAAATTTTTATTTTTTGCCCAAGTAAATGGAGAGTGAATTAAATATTCACTGGTGGTATTTTATAAAGTGAATTTATTCATTCTATAAACGAGTATATGTGGTGGGTTTTTATATGCAACAGTATTAAAGAGCAGAAATATTAAAGTTATTAAACTTTGATATATGAAAGAAGAATAAAGCTACAACATTATAAAGTGGTGAAATATTTCAAAGTATTGCTGCAGCAAATGAAGAGTAAAAAACATAAATAGTTTGTGCACAGGAAGGAGATATTTTGCAGCTGGATGAAATAAAAAGAATCTCCACATGGGCATGTTTTTTGTTGCTTGGCAATGATGGGAAAGTGTTTTTTTTGAGGGAATATGTTTGTTGTTGGAAGAGGAGAAGATATTATTTTTGATTGATCAACGGGAATGGAGCTGCCATGCGTCTGCAATAGATTGAATTTAGGGCTTCTTCTATTTCCCCCATTCTTCTACGTCTTCTTTTATTCTCTCATTGTAAGAGGTTCTGAGTTTTTGTATTGGGCTGGGTAGATAGAAATTTGTATTTTCTGAGTCATTGTTTGAGTTTGTAAGCTATAACTTTATGAATTTAAGAGTAAATACAACCAGTTTATGCATTTAACATCATGAAGTGCTTCCACGTTCATGAATGTCATCAGATTGTCTCCACATTTGTACAATTTCAGACATGTAAATTCAATAATACAAAGTTTCTTTGAATTTATCATCTCAAGTTTCATGAGATTGTTTTGTTTTTTCACTATTCTGTTTCAAGGAAATGGTTAAAATGCTTTGAACAAGTGATTGTGATTTCAGGTGCACAAATGGGATTTAAAAAGAAGAATCTGATTGATATCAAGAGAAGGATTGTTGGTGCAAGGCACTAACAGTTAATGCAAAGCATTAGCAAATTAAATCCACTGGTTGAAGACTGTTTGCTAGAGAATTAGTTTTATGTGTTTGAATCCATGGCCCAGAACTGGCACTGATCTATTTTTCAGTTGGTGCATCTCAGAAACAAAATCAATTGCAAAATCATTTTTAATCTTATTGTGTTATTGTGTGTCCTACTTTCCAATGGCTGAGAGAGGGTTGAGCTGCTAAGAATTTAGCCAAATTTAAAGTTGTCAGTGCTTCCCTTAGTGTTGTTTCATTGGGAATTATCTATTTTGTAAAACAATGTCAGTGTATGAGTGAATTAAGTTTTGAGCATTGTTTAGGTTTACCCACTTAGGTCTTGCAGAGCCAAAAGTGTAGGAGATGTCAGTCTTTGATTGAATCTTGTCAGTTGGCCACTAGTCTTTGTTGTTCTTCAATATAGAGGTTGGCTACCTCTTAGAGAGTTTCAAATTCTAGCTGGATTGTTATTTTAAACACCAACAAGTTCTTTTTTCACATTTTTACATATTACATGGTGGTTGCTTTTTTAATTTTTGTACGAATTCTTTTATGTGGATGAGATTTTCTTCCCATATAGAATTTTAAATTGGGATTTCATCTAGACATACAATCACACAACTATCTATGATATCCCTTAGAAAATCATTCATAAGTCTCATCAAAGGAGTTGGTGCATTACACAAATCAAAAGGAAGAACTAACAATTCATTAAGTCCTTGCTTAGTTTTAAATGTAGTCTTCCATGTATCTTCTTTTTCATGTGCACCTAATGATAACTTAATTTAAGATCCAACTTAGTAGAGTATGTTGCATGTTAGAGTTAGTATAACAATTAGTCTATCCTTGAAAGAGGAAATCTATTTTTAATGGCGATTTTAGTTCTTGGTAGTCAATATAAAGCCTCTAAGAACCATCTTTCTTTTCTACCATCACAAAAGATGAATCGCAAGGTTGAGTACTAGGGTATATAAACCCTTGTTCAAGCATATCCTAAAGTTGTTTCTTGATCTCACTACTCTCTAAAAGATATTACCAATACAATCTAATATTTGGTAAAATAGATTAAGGTAGGGGTTGGATCTCATGCTCCACCTCTCTTCCTGGTGAAAACCCTTTTGGATCATAGAAGAATTTTTGAAAAGATGACAAAACCTCATATTAGCCTTTCAATTTCAAGTTAGTGATGGTAGAAATTCCCAATCTATCATCCTTATATTATCTTTCAGCAAAAGTAAACAAAATTGTTTGGTTTCTTAAATTAATTTGATTGCTTGACTAGAGCCTCAAATATTATTTTTTCTTTTCATTTCTTAATATCACTATTATATTAGGATGTAATATTCTTTTTTCCTTCATTCTTTAAATGTATTTGTATAAACTGGTACTATGGGGATGGTTGAAACACAACTCTATTTTACATTTATGGTTTAGTTTTATGTTTGTAAGAAATCTATGACATGCAATAATACTTGAGCATACAGATAATAGTTCTTCAGGATATTTTGTACTTTGGTTATACTATTTTTAAGTGACCTTTTCAAAATAGTCCTTATACCCTAATTATTATTGATTTTGGTGAGTTAAATATTCAAGATAAGAAATTTATGGGTGGTTTTATAGTTTATTGGTAGTTTTCTCTCTTTAAACTCATATTGAAGCATACAGAGAATCATTCTTTAGGAAATTTTGTACTTTCATTATACTATTTTAAGTGACCTTTGCAAAATAGTCCTTGTACCCTAACTATTATTGATTTTGCTGAGTTAAATAATGAAGAAAAGATGTTTCTAGGTGGCATATATATAGTTTTCATTTGGAATTTTATTGTAACTTATGATTGATTGTCATTACTCAATAATGTTAGCAATTATATTGTGTACCATTTTGTAGAATACAAGTTGTCTTGGTTGTCTTTTCAGTTTCTTTGTTTCATCTTTTATTCTTGGAATTTCTTTTGTTTGGCTCTCATGATAATATAGAGGCATTTTTTTAAATATTGGTAGTGATGGTTTATTACAACCAATCATTGCAATTAATATTACATTTTGCACAATAGTCTCTATTATATGATAGATGTGTCATTCAAGAATTCTTATAGCCATGGGATCTAGCAGACATATTACAGTCTGTGTTTATGTATTGTATCTTTATCATATTGATATTAGTAGGAGGTATTTAGCACTTTCAATTTACATATCGCTGTTAGTCTAAGTTTCTATCCAAAATGACTAACATAGGTTTCATTGATATTTCATATTTAGTTCACAAATATATATATAATATGTGTAAATCAAATCTAAGTTCAATCATTTTGTATCTTCATTCTGATTGTTTGACAAGCTCCTCTTTGCTATAGTTTATGTTAAGTATTAATTAAGGTTATGATAGATATATCAAATTACTCTCAATTACCAATCGGAAATAGAAACCAAGAATGGTTAGACTCAGAAATAGAACATTTTCATTTCCATCCCTTATCTTATCTATGTCAGATCAAAGCTAATAACCAATCCTCAATCAATTTGGGTGTTTCCATTGGAAAACCCACTCAATTCAACTATTTATCACTAGAATATGCATGACCAATTCATTGCAAAATAGATTAGAGTATACTTCAGGGTTTGTGACAATCCTACTAATAGTTCATGCAATACTACATCATCTCCTCTCTATGAAAGTCACTAATGAGCTCAAACCAACATATCCCTTTAGGATAACCATATTCATAGTGACTTGATGAGTAACCTTTGATCTTGATGACTATCTATTTAATGACCTTACTCAAGAAATTTTATGGTTGTCATAATGTGACATCCTTTATTTTTGATGTATGTGATGACAAAAAAATTGTGTTGTTCTTGATAGTTCTGTGAGTTTAAATATCAAGATCTAGGTGTGATTATTTTCCTTTTGTACATTTATGTCTTATCATGTGGATTTTATGATGTCTCAATAAACTTATGAAAATCCTTTTTGGGTCTATGACTATCCTTAGGTATTATAATAATTCCTTGTTTGCTTGACTATAATTAATTTTTGATGTAATTATTCTTTCTTGGTATATATGGAAATTTTCCATGATAGGTTGTTGAACCTTTTGTTGTTGATATATGAATAAGATAACAAATTTAAAATTCTTGGAATTGAATTTCTTTGAAGAACCTATCAAATTGTATCATTCAAATATATATTATGCTTTGTATTTAACTTGAGGTAACAATCCATCATTCAAGTTGTATTTATTGGAATGGTATTCTTTGCTTTGATTAGTAGCTTCCATATTCAAAAATTCCCAGCCACCATCTACAATAAATTTATCTAGATCATCAGTAATAGTCTTCAAAATTAGCTACTAGTTCAAGTTCATTCTCCTTTCATAATAATTTATATCCATGGAGTTCAACCATTCCTTGATGCCATCGAGTGAAGATTGAGGAATAATGTCAATGCAGAGTACATCCCGCTTGAATTCTTTGAAAAAAATAGCCATATAATATTCCTTTTTTCCAAGTCCTACTCTCTCAAGGTTAAATTGATCTCAATCTCACTAACAGTGATTACTAAGAAAGGTAATTCCACCAACTCTACCAAATTGTTTACCATAGGAACAATAAAAGTAGACACTTTGAAAAGAACTCAATGAAAACTAAGCTCTCTAAACTGTATATCAAACTCTAGTTCAAAATATTTTAGATGAGGCTACTCCCATAGCTATGTTACTCACTTGACAAATCCTTGAAACTCTGCATTGTTTTTATTTTTCCTATCCGTCTCTTGTTGTTCTTCCTCAATTTCATCAGGATCATACATTGACCTTCTTGTCCCTCCTAAAGTTTGGACCAAATGCATTACCTCCACATAAAATTGGACATGCTTGTTCTTCTTGGTTCACACCATAATATGGTTATGTAAATGAAAATGAAGCAATGTAATCATCTCCTTCTCTGTTGGCTAGAAGAATGCATGCGTAATGTTTTGATACATGATATTATCTCTCTCTTCTAATCTCATGGTTGAATACCAAAATACATTATGGTGGGCCTCCATAGTTCTAGTCATCTTTCTTCCTCTTCCACCAAATTTTGGCTTGTTTTACTAACATTTATTAGAATTTTTGCATGTTTTACATCATTGGAATGACATATTAGTTGTAACTTTTTTGAAATTTTATTATGGTATGTGCACTTTGATATGATGTAATATGATTATGGTTTCATTTCATATGTTGTAATATTGCATATATAACAAAAAAATAAATTATTGCATGAAATAAATTTTGCAAAGATATCTATCATTGCACCAAAAGATCGATCTGCTAATGCCCAATACAACCACTAGATTTATACAAGATCTAAGATCCACAGGAGGTGGTTAAACCATGTCAAAAATCTTGAGCACTACACTAGCCCATGTCAAGGAGACCAAGGGTGACACCTTGCAACAATCCCCCCAGTGCAAGCAAGGGGTTCAAACCTATGACCTTGGCTCTGATAGCAATTGTTGCAAAGACAATTATCGTTGCACCAAAAGATCAACCTGTTAATGCCTGATACAACCACTAGATTTGTACAAGATCTAAGATCCCCAAGAGGCGGTTAAACTTTGTCACAAATCTTGAGTGTTGCATTGGCCGATGCCGAGGAGACCAAGGGCAACACCTTGCAACAATAAACAATAAATTTTCATTTTAATTGTTCTTTATTACAAAAAATGGGTCTTCCAAAAGATCAAGATGATCCTCATGATATAGATCCATACTATGTTGGTTCTGGTGCAAATCACATGGCAAAGGATGATGATGATGCAGATACAGAACACATTGAGGCCGATGACGATGATGTTGATAGTGATGATGATCATGATGATGATGATCAAAATGGTGATGATGATGATGCATATATAGAACACATTGAGGTCGATGGCGATGATCATGATCATGATGATGATGATCACAATGGTGATGATGATGATGAGGTAGTTGCTAGTAGTAGCCAGTGACATTCATGATCATATAGACTTCATCGTGGATCATTGTTGATATATCATTCTGATGCCACTTTTCATGGTACTATCATATGTATCATTTTCACGGATTGTAGTACCATATTATTGAGTTGTATCATTTTGAATTATATCATTTGGACATGTATCATCTTGACTTGTATCATTTTGAGTTACATAATTTATCATTTTTACTCATATCATTTGTACATGTACCATTTTGACTTATGTCGACTATTGGACATGTATCATTTTGACATGTTATTGATCTACTGGCATATTTGACTTTCACTTGTTTTAGTTATATATGATGATGATCTTATTAGTATTGACTTGTCAATTTATATATATTGAAAGTGGTCGATGATTTTTGGATCTATATTTATTACATATGATGATTTTAATCTACTGCTTAGGATGGATGTCAAATTCAATTAAATTAAAGATATTTAACTCACTTTTTGTAATTATAGATGATGATCATGTTATAATAATTATCTTGTTATTTAATCATATGAGTTAAATAATTAAATTACTTACTCTATAATCATACGAGTTATTTAAGAGGCATGCTATATTTAACTAATTAAATTGAAATAAAACATATTAAATTAATAAATGGAAGCAACAATGGAAGCCAAAATAGAAGCAAACTAGAAGCAATTTAGGTAGAAAACAAAGAAGTAATAATGGAAGAAATTTCAGAAGCAGCAAAAGATGCAATAATAGAAGCCATATTAGAAGCAACAAAAGATGTAATTATGAAAGCAAAGCTAGATGCAACAAGTGATATTATATCAAAATAAAAATTGGAAGTAAATTTGGAAGAAAAACTAGAAGCAAAACTAGAAGCAAAAATGGAAGCAAAATTTGAAGCCAAACCAGAAGAAAACCTAGAAGAAAAATCAGAAGAAAAACTAGAAGCAAACCTAGAAGCAACATTGGAAGAAAACCTAGAAGCAACACTGGAAGAAAACCTAGAAGCAACATTCGAAGAAAAAATGGAAGCAAACCTATAAGCAACATAAGAAGAAAAATTAGAAGTAAACCTAGAAGCAACACTGGAAGCAAAATTGGAAGAAAAATTCGAAGCAACACAAGAAGAAAAACTAGAAGCAACACTGGAAGCAACATTGAAAGAAAACCTAGAAGCAACACAAGAAGCAAAACCAAAAGAAAAATCAGAAGCCAAAGTGGAAGTTTCAAACGTTGGTGCTAAATCCAACACTAAATCCGACACTAAATCCGGTGCTAAATTTCGTGCCAAAGTGAAATGCAACTTGGCACAGAGTTTTGTGCCATCAGAAGTGCCCAATTGAACTCAAATGCACTAAAATTCGATGCTATTTTAGGTTCTATTTTCCTGTTTTGTTGTAATGAATGCATACATACATCATTGAATGATCGTGTACATAGAAATTTAAAATTTTAAGATCTAACTATGTAATTTTAATACATGTACATACTAAAAAATAAACTTAAAACATGAAAAAAATTCTCATTTGTGTCTAAGGCATGTATATAAAAAAAAAAAAAATTGTTAATGAAATGTGAAATCCCATAAAAAATTGCATAAATTTATTAGGATAAATTATGATGGCTTAAGGGGGTCCCCATAGAATGGCTTAAGGGGTCGTAATAGGATGGCTTAAGGGGATAAAATTTGGTGAATTTTTCCACGGCAACCAAATTTCATTAAGTTAAATATATACTATTTTTTTAAATGTACATATAGGAGGTAATTAATAGCATATGGTGGCTTAAGTGGATCTATGGCTTAACCATCCTAGGACAAAATTATGGGTTTAAGGTTTAGGGCTTAGGATTTAATCCCATTAAATCATTTTCTTAAAAATCCCCTTAAATCATTTCAATACAAATGACCTAATTGAATACAAACTAAAAAATGTAAGACTCATTTATGTTTAAGGCATGTAAATTAAAAAATAAATAATTATTAATGTGATGTGAAATCTCATTAAAAATTACATTAATTTATTAGGATAAATTATGAGGGCTTAAGAGGATAAAATTTGGCGAAGTTGCCTACGACAACCAAATTTCACTAAGTTATATATATATATATATATATATATATATATATTATTTTTAAAAATGTACATTTAAATGAGGTAATTAATAACATATGATGGCTTAAGGGGTCCTAAGTATAGTTTTGAGGGGATCTATGTATTACCTATCCTAGGAAAAAATGCCAACTTTAGGGTTTAGGGTTTATGGTAATAGAATGGCTTAAGGGGATAAAATTTTGTGAAATTCAAGATAGTGCTTCTAGCTTTAACTTTATTATTTACATCAATGTCAAACTAAATACACGGTAAATCATGAAGCAATATCTTTCTCAACTCTATGTGTTTACTATAGTAATATTTTAAAAGGTTTTTAAAAGGTTGTAATGTTCTATAAAATTCTATTTGTTTGAGGTACTCATGATATAAATAAAATTTTAGTTACATTTTGAAACATAAAAGGCTTCCAAAATGAGTTCCTTCCAAATACCTTACACATTTATTAGGGAAATTAAAGTACAAAGTTAAAACATATCAAGCTTTGTGGTAACTCACTTGACCTATAAATACCTTTTCATGTTATTACTCAAATTTTTCTTGGCTCTGTAGTTATGTAAAATCTAACTATTCACATTCAATTAGAAATAAAATTTGATAATCCACCTCAACTATCTAATATTTTTTCTATGTAACTTATACTTCACTATTCGAATTTTCAAATGCATTTTAAAAAAATAGCTAATATAATATGTATAGTTTTCTTATATATTGCAAATGATAATAAAAAAACCTCTACTACCATTAGACGCAGAATAAAATCCCTTTTACATACATATGTATCTAGTTAATAGATAAAATAAATACTCAAAATTTATCCTCTATGACAAATTTTATGACATTGGGAATGCTATTTTTTTTTTTAATTAAATTAAATAATTATTTTGAAAAGGTATAAAATAATTTAAAATTACTTAGCTAAAAAATTTGTAGCTATTAGATATTGACTCATCACATATGTGCGAAGGGGAAAAGTGTGCTATTTTTAAGTACAAAATAAACTAGAATACAAAAGAAGCACAAAACACCTAACACCTCAAATGATTAGCCTAGTTGGATTCAAAACAAAGCAAGATAAAAATGCACAATACGATTATACCTTGTCTCAAATTCATCCTTTCGTTGGCCCTTGATATCACTTTGATGTGTGCTCCTTGGATGATATGCTTGCAATAATGGTGGTTGAAGGATTAATGGAGGTAGATGAATGCAATAATGGACTCTAGGATGCAAGTGAAAATGCTAAGAGGTTGCAAGAAATGGCTTGGAATGACTTGAATGGCTTGAGATCATAAGTTGGCTAAGAATGCAATAACTAGATAGAAGATGTAATATCCCTCAATGAAGGAAAAAATGGGTTATTTATAGAAAAAATTGAATTAAGGTTGAGCTACCATGGCCAAGATGGAGGTCTATGGTGAGTTGAGGAATCACAAGCCCTCACATATGGGCATGTGGCGTGTGTGTTTTCCAAAGAACAAGTTGAGATGGCAAGGGTACAAATGACATGGAAGAGGCCATGTGGTCCCAAGGTAGTTGCAAGTACCTTGGAATGTGATTGATGTGACCTCTCAATGATCACATGGGGAAGGGGAAAGCTTTGGAGGAATAAGTGTGAATTTTTAATTCACACGGGGAAAAGGTCAACCCAAAAAATGTAAGTACCAAGAAGGTTGACTTAAGGACATGTTAAAAGGGGTAAGTGATTAGGATTAGGATTGTGCAAATAGATGATTAGATTAATTAATGATGATTAGAGGGAAGTGACAAGTTATGGAGGATGTGACATTAATCCTAATTAAGGATATGCACATCTTCATGAAGGATTAATTAAATTAACCCAGATCAATGAAAAGGTTATGGAGGATGTGATGAGGAGAGAGAAAGAATGACTTTAAAATTGAAAAGGATAATTTCAAATAAATTAAATAAATTGATTACATTTATTTAATTTAGAGATGAAGTGGGATTATGTATAAAGTATTTAATTGATTACATTAAATACCTTAGGAACATTAGGGAAAAGGGACAATATTAATTAAATGTGTCATTTAATTAATAGAGATGGATTAGATGAATAAATGATGGGATTATGACCATATGAAAGTGGTCAAATTTAGGTGTCTACAATATGAAAGAACATAATTTTATGAATATTTTTTAATTTATGAATAGATTGTGTATTTCCTTAGATAACTTTTATGATTGATGAATTAATAAAACACTTGCTCATTAGATCTCCTCAAATTAGCATCTTTGTTGCATTGGAAAAACTATGCCATATGATGAAACCATGTTCAAGACTAAGCCACAAACATGACCTCATTTACATAAGCTAAGATTGTTCACTCTTAGTAAATGAATGACCTCACATTTTATATTATGTTGAAAAATGGGCCCATATTTGAATAAATTTTAAGCTTTAATGGACCATGGATCTAATGAAAATATTTATATTAAGGAATTTTGTGGATGTCATCAAAGTTGAATATTAAATTGTAACCACAATTTAAACTTATCATCAATGAATTTGATTATTTTTTCAATGAAATTTATGGTTTTAAATTACTAAATACCTATGAATTTGGGATCCATCACACCTAATATTATGTTCTATGTAATGTATAGTGCTACATTCTCCCTATATTATCCCACTTTTGAAAATTTAGGATAGTCTCTATGGTCTACCCTTGAATTTATAGAAATTCCTATATTTAGAGAAAATTAAAATGTGTTTTGAAAAGTTGTTGGAGCTAGATCTTAAAATGGTTATTGAAGCCTTGATTAGTATTGGAAAATTATATTCCTTCCCTAATCCTCTTCAAAGTAAATGAATAAAAGGAGTGGAAGGAAATTTGAAATAGAATGCCTTAATGTTTATATATAATAAGATATTGGTGCAAGTGCATAAGCTAGCATGGACTCATATGTGCTACTATGGAGAGGGAAGGTTCAACCTCCCCTTCCATGAGAAGCATCTCTTGAATTTTTTGTAGGAAACAAGGTTGTTTGATGGGTACACTTTGGTATTATTTCTGTAATGGGAAGGCTCTAGTCTATATATTATAGTCTACTACTCAATGTATCTAGTAGTATTTGTATTATAAAATATTTATGTAAGAGCATCCCTACGTAGTGTGATAATCTTGCATAATTTTAGAGAAATGATCTTAGTTTAGTTATTTATTTTTTATTATTTTATAATTACCAATTTGTGGTAGAGAAATTTATTTCATCTCACCATAATTTGAAATTGGATTTTTCAATTTTGAACATCTAGCTTGATTTAGTGTTAAGAATGTCATGTTAATGTTTGAAGTGATTTAGACAAGGAAAAGATAATAAATTATTGAGAGTGTTTATGGGTAGAAAATTCTATGCATTTATAATTTTTTCTATTTTGGAAAGTTATTGAGAGTTCATGTGAAAAAAGAAATATTTAATGGTTTTATTCCAAATTGATTGATTTGATCAAATTTTAGGTGAAATTTATTAATTTTTTAGACTTAAATCATAAAGGAGGTTCAAGGATTACTCTGGTAGAAAACTATATGTATGTTAATATTTTAGAGATTAGGTGTTTGTTTTTGAAAAGATAAGCAACATTTACAGGGTGTTGTACCCTTCACAACAAGCCACAAAGGCCAAAAAGGAACAAGACTAAAAAGCTAACAGTAAGATAAAAAGGAACATAGACAACACTTTAACAGAAAATAAACCATGGATAGACAAATAAACAACAGAACATTGGTGCAGGCAACAACTAACTGGCATTGTTCCAATTTTTGAACAAGAGGTCCATAGAATCATCACCGACCCAGTCTTGGTTCTCCTAGGAATTATTGCCCTCTAGCTCCTCTTTGATAACATTGGATAGGGTGTTGGTAATGAAGTAACTCAACTTCATTGTGAAGTGGGTCAAACTTCAAAACCTTTTGTTGAGCATGTCCATCTTCTTCTCCAAAGCACAAGGCTCCTTCCTAACATCCATAATCCCTAGGATCTTGTCAAGCTCAGCGACCAGGGGGTGCAAAGAGTGAGAGGCCAAAGTCTCTTCCGGTAACTTGCTGTCTTCCAAGGTAAACTGGGGCCCCTCCATAGTTTCGTCCTCATCTTCCTTAGTCTCCTCATCCTTATACTCCTTGCTATCTGACTGCTCCTCCTTTGAGTCCTCAATAATCTATCTTTTTTTATTGTTTTTCACCAACCTCTCGGATCTCCTTATGGTAGTCTCTCCTCCAGTCATGAACGTGGTTTCCACAATAGTATCACCTTTATAATATCTTCCTATTATTTTCTTCCCTTTCCCCTCCTTCACAATCAGCTTCGGCACACCTTTTTTACCATCCTTACCTTTTTTTATAGTGTTGGATCTGTAAGTAGACTTTGTCAGGGTGGACTTGAGTTCACAAAGGCTAGCCGCAACACTAGCATGTGCATTACCCATCCCTCCTTTAAGTTTCTTGGTAGCCAGTTTAGCTTTGGGATTTCCCATAGCACCTAGATTGGATTTTCGAGGAGGGCTTTTTGATTCAGCAGGGGAAATGTTCACAATAGTCAGGGGTTCAATTTCATCAATACAAACAACCGAGATGGCTTTTGGAGGGAAAAGAGCTAGGTGAAAATGGTAAAGTCTCAGGATAAGCCCCTGATGGAGCGAAAGAGGCAGGAGGTCACTTGAGTTAAGGCTGGCCAGCTCCTTGCATTTCTTAACCAAATTTTCAAGGTCCATGAGCAAAAAAAGGGGAAAGCTAAGCAACATTTTATGCCTTAAATGATTTAGGAGGGGAAAATGATAGAAGAAATAGGTTTTGAACCTACCTTCCAAAGTGACATATTTCATCAAAGGTAAGGACACCTAGTCCCAAGGCTTCGAGAGGGCTTCACATTCAAAGCCCGACTGGTTTCAGACTGGTTCCTCATTCTCCATGAAGAATGATTTCAAGCTTTCATTGTCCAACATCCTAGTGTGCTTAGGGTATTTCTTCCTAGTACAGAGCATTTTGGTGGCTTGCGTGGTAACCTCTTCACTGACTTCAAAGGAAATAGCTCCCATCGTGACCCTTTGGTCCTTCCAAGAATTAGCAAATTGACTAGACAAATTAGGGTCGTGGCCAACCAGAATCTCCATGAGAGGAAGAAGGCCACCCTCATCACAGATATGTCAAACCAATGGATTCTTCCAGAATTCTTTGTAATTATCTGGCTCAGTTTGAATGTGGTAACAACCCATGATTTACACCTACATAGAGAAACATAGAGTTTGTAGAGAACAAAAATTGTAAAATCCAGCAGGGTAATGACACCAGTGTGCAGGTGACACGCGCGAAGGAGAAAATCACCACAAGGTGACTTGATGGTGGTATTAATGTGGATCTTGGGAAGATTACAGAAAGTTAAACAAAAATTGGTGGGCATGCAGGGTTCCTTGGCCATGGAGCAGTCACGCAAAAAACAAGACAAGTTGGCCGCATAGCTAAATTTATAAAAATCCATGTGAGTATAATTAGAAGCCCGTGCTAAATTAGTAAGCATGAAGGCGCTATAAGGTAGCATTCCTTCATTATAAGGGTTCAAATTAACATTCATAATCGTAGTCTTATGGAGGCCATGATGGATTAAAACAAGATATCGCATAATCCCAAAGAGGAGAGATCGCATGATACGACATCTCAGATTCATAAAAGTCTTGTACTTTGCTAATCCCTTCTTAGAGCCACATTTTTTAACCATATGACAAGCCTTAAAATTTGAATCCCATCACGTGCCAGCCACCTCAATATTAGAGCTCATCCACCAGGCCCAAAGGATAATCAAGTGGGCCCCTCAACCAACACCCAACACCTGGAATCTTTAAACACTTGATTAGCCATAAAATTTGAATCCCACCACCTGTCAGCTATCTCAGCATTAGAGCTCATCCACCAAGCCCAAAACATAATCAAGTGGCCCCCCCAACCAACACCCAACACCCAAAGATTTGAATTCATTGTAATAAGTGGTTGCTTTGTTTTGTCAAGATGATATCTTGAGTCCTTGGCTGTAACTTCTCCATACTCCTCCAAAAACTTAGAGTAACCCCAGCAAGTGTCGAGATTAGCCAAGGCATCCGCCACTTGGTTTCCCTCCCTAAATATATGTGTCAATTTTTTACCCCTGAGCTTGGATAAAAGGAACCTAGTGTCCAATAGGATATCCTTTGTATTCTAGCCAATTAGTCTGTCTATATTCACAACATCAGTAATGGACTTAGAGTCCCCTTCAATGTGGAGGTTACCAATCCCTAGAGAGACAACAATTTGGAGGCCCATGAGTAACGCATGAGCTTCTGCCACAATAGAAGAATGGAAACCAATACCTCGAGCAACCCGGACCCCCTGGGGTCTCTAATCACTCCACCAATACTAGCCCCACCTGGGTTTCCCTTAGAAGCCCCGTCAAAGTTGAGTTTAAACCAGCCTCTATTCGGAGGCTCCCATTTGGTATCTTTCCTAGCTAAGGATTTAGAATTTTCAAATGAATTAGCCTCTAACTCCTGATGCAAAACCTTGGCCATTCTTATTTTGTAATCAAGAGGTCCCATATTCGGGGGTTTCCCATTGAAGAGGGAAATGTTTTCCTCAATGAGCTATACACCTATACCAAAAAAATCCCTAGGATTTCTCTCAATATTCTTGAAGACCCTTTTTTTCCTTTCCTTCCATAGACACCAACCCATAATAAGAGAAACCTGATTCCAAATTTTACCAAGCAGGGGGTGGGAATAAGGACAACCCTAGCCTAGGATGAAGGATATGAGATCCTTACACATAACCCAAGAGACTCCCAATTTTTCAAAGGCCAGCCCTCAAACTTCAGCAACAAATGGACAATGTAACAACAAATGACTGATAGTTTCCTCACTGCACTTACATAGTAAGCATCTATTGGCCATATAAATTCCCCGTTTCCTCAAATTGTCCTAAGTATGAATCCTATTATGGCAGGTCGTCCACCAAAAGAAATTTATTTTAGGGATCATGTGGTGGTTCCATATCTTCTTCCAAGGGTCCACCATAGTACCTTGGTTTGTCAACAGATTGTATGCCGACCTAATAGATAGATCCCCCTATTGTCAAAAGTCCAAAAAAAATCATTTTCTTTGTCATAGGAGGGAAACCTAGTAAGAGAGAGAACCTCCTAGAGGGACCGAGCTAGACAACAAAGGTCTTGAAACTAAAGACAACAAAGGATTAGGTCCTTCCAAGCCCTAGCCCTAGGGGGTCCAAAAACATAATCACTGATATGGGTAGCAGAAAACCTCTAGGCTAATCCCATGAGATTCCTAAAGTTAGAACAAACCATAGGGGTATCAATTAACCATAGATCTTCCCAAAATTTGATCCATTTTCTATTTGATCCCATTCCTTAGTAGGCATTGTGTGCTATAGATGCTCCTTTAGGCCAAGGAGCCCTGAGGGTGAGACTCTGAAAGGAAATTGATCAAAAGCATGTCCTAAAGATATTTGGAATTCAATATTTTGCACCAATCTTTTGTATTCCTTAACTAATCCGAACTAACCTTGGCCATCAAGGCCTTTCTAGTGTTGAAAATTGTTCTAATTCCAAGGCCACCACAATTTTTGGCTTGGTAGAAATTTTCCCATTTCACCAGAGCAAGTTTCTTTTTATCCTTAGTCCCAGACCAAAGGAAATTCCTTTGGATTTTCTCAAATTTATCATCAATGTACAGAGGCATCTTAAAAATGGAAAGGAAATAAGTTGGTATACCTTGAAGAGTCACTGTGAGAAGTTGGAGCTTCCCAAAATGGCTTAGGATGAAACCTTTCCACCCAACCAATTTCCTTTGAATTCTTTCTAGCATCAAATTCCAAAATTCAGGGGTAACCTCCTTAACCATGAGAGGGAGCCCAAGCTAATATGAGGGGAGGGACCTGCTTAAACATTCCAGAACCATGGCACTCTAGCTTGCAAATTAGGTGTGTTGTTAAAGAAATAGATCATGCTTTTTTTGTAGTTGATTCTTTCACTAGAACATGAGGCATAATTGTTTAGGCAGGCTTTCCATTTCCTAGCTTCCACCACAGAGGCTTTCAAAAAAAGAAGTGTCATCCACAAATTGTTGCACAACAACCAAGTCCAAGGAGGAAGCCACTCTGATGCCCTTAATAGAGCCCTCCAATAGTAGACCAATAAATTTATTTCTCAGAACATCGGCAATCATGACAAAGAGATAGAGAGATAGGGGGTTGCCTTGCCTGATCCCTCTTCCAGCAGAGAAAAACCCAAAGGGGGGCCCCTGAACAAGAATAGAGTACTTGACAGTATTAACACACTTCATAATGAGTTTGATAACTGGATTTTTGAACCCAAACTTAGCCAAAACCTTTGGGATGAAATCCCATATAACTTTATCATAAGCTTTAGAGATGTCCAATTTGAGAGCCATCCCCGCATAGTTACATCTATCCATAGAATGGAGAAGCTTGTGGGTGGTCAATGTAGCATCAAGAATATGGCGCTCGAGGACAAAACCTTTTTGGGTAGGACTAATGATTTTATCTAGAAGGGGATTGATACGGTTCAGTAAGATCTTAGAAAGAATTTTATAAAAGGTGTTACATAGGCTAATGGGCTGAAATTAGTCATGGACTGAGGCTCACCAATCTTAGGAATTAGGGAAATGAAGGTGTGACTTAGTTGTTTAAGGATTTTACTAGATTTGAAGAAATACGTAGGTGCTAGCATAAGGTCCCCACCCATAGTATCCTAGAATATCTGAAATAAGGTAGGAGGAAAACCATTAGGGCCTAGGGCTTTGAAAGCCCCCATACTAAAGGTAGCCATTCAAACTTCTTCCAAAGGAACAACACTCAGAATCCCCATATTATCTTCTTGGGAAATGATGGTAGGGAGATGGTTGAGTAGAAAGTTGTCCAAAGCCGGGTTGGGTGCCTCATTTGGAGCCGAATAAGCCTCATGAAAGTAGTTAGCAGCTGGAAGGCCAATCTAGGTAGGATTCAAAATCACCACTCCAAAAGCATCAATTAGTTTAGAAATTTGATTCCTTTTTCTATGCTTGATGGCAGACACATGAAAGAAAGAGGTGTTCCTGTCACCTTCCATCAACCATTGGACTCTGAATTTTTTCTTCCAAAATATTTCCTCATTTTTGAGGACCCATTCCCATTCCATCCTAGTTTCCCTTTCCTATCTATGAGTCCACTGACTATCATCTCCTTCCTCCATTTCCTTATGTAAGGTTCTCAAATCTTCTTCTAAAAACATTTTTTTTTGGAACACGTCACCAAACACACTCTTGTTCCATCCTTTAACCATGTTTTTAATATGTTTGAGTTTGAAAAAGATCCTAAACATGGGGGAGCCACGAACAAGAATATTTTACCATTCAACAATTTTATTTTTGAAGTTAGGGTGAGAATTCTACATTATCTCAAATCGGAACGGGATGGGACCCACAATAGGTCAGATATTAGAATTAGCAAAAGGGGGTTATGGTTAGAGACCGATCTAGGCAAATATTTTAGATTGGCATTTAAAAAATTGGCCCAATGGGGATAGCAGAGGAAGCAATCTAAATGGACCTGAATCAGATGTTCACTAGAGCATCTGTTAGACCAGGTAAATTTATGGCCCATAAGATCAATATCTATCAAACCCGAAGAATTCAATAAATTTTCCAGGTTAGACATGCTATCAGAGTAATCCAGCAGGCCACCACTTTTCTCTGAAGGAAAGAGAGGAGAGTTGAAATACCAAGAAACCAACCAATGGCCTCCCCTATCATGATTTATTTTAACCACAAGGTCTTGCAACAACATACTCCTCACATTCCTCTAATTAGGAGAATAAATATTGATTATGGAATAGGATTCACCAAGGTAAGTAAAGGAGGCCCCCACACTACTTTTACAGTGGAACAGTTCAGAGCCCAAAATTTTTAATGGGTTCCAAAGAACAACCAGACCACCCAAAGCACCCTCAGCATCACTATAGAGATAAGATGCATTGGGCCAAATAAATTGAGCAATTTTATCAAAATTTGTCTTCATCATTTTGGTTTCTTGTAGTAGGCACATATCAATCTTATGTTCTGGGACATAGTTCTTTAGAAAAAGTTGTTTGTGGGAGCTATTGAGCCCACAAACATTCCATGACATAACTCTCATTTCTGACCTTTCTTAGAAGACACTTCCAATGTCCTCTGTTTACCCAGGGCAATCTCATTTGTCATTTCTCTCATCCTAGTGTGTCTCTAAGTGGGCCTTCCTAGCTTTGAGTTTACTCCTATGTCAACCTTCTTCTTCCTCCCTTTTTTCTTTGGCATTGTCCAGATCCCTTCTTCTGCATTTTTCTCGAGCTTCAATCCCCCCATACTTTCTATAGATTCATCAACTATTTTGATACTCTCTTATTCTCATATTTCACCATCCTCAACCATTGTCTTGTAAGTCCCTGCAAAGACCACTACAAAAGGAGGAATGACAGCCATAGAGCCTAGATCTTGGGTCATCTGGATAGCTAGGAGTTTAACAACAGACTCCAATAAACCAACATTGGAGTCAACTAGGTTAGATAGTGGGTCAACAAAGGTGGGTGAAGGTGGTGGGTCATCAAGGGAAGGTGCAACATTTGAAGGATTGGGCCTAGTTTCCTCCGACAGATGGGGTTCATTTCCCATAGGAGGTGTAAGATTCTCCAAGGTACAATCCACCTCAGTCCTCCGACAGAAAAAAGATTTGAAATCAAAGATAAGGTGACCAACTTTAGCACACTTTTGATAGTAGATGACAACATTTTCATAACACACTGGTTGGATCCAATTACCAAACTTAGAGCACAACTTGACTATGTTCAGAAGGATTTTATCAACACAAATACTAACACAAAATCTAGCAAAGACTAACCTAGATTTTGACTTGGTGATAGAGTCAATGGTGACAAACTGACCCAACGAATCCCCAATACAATTGAAAATGGCTTCATCACAATACTCAAGAGGTAAGCTAGGCAACCAAACCCATATTGGAGATGACCTTTTTAGGTCCACAACAGGGTCAAAACCTGGCTTCCAATGACACATGGCCAAGCTATGTTTCCCATACACCCAAAGACCCATTGAAAGAGTCACCACCATGTCCTCCATAGCCATGAATCTGAAAATAAAGAGACCACTAGCCATTGTGTAGATCTCCACACTCCCCTTGAGATGCCATTTCGTGACAGCCCATTTTTTAACCATATCCACCATTGGACGAAAGGAAAGAAATATACCCACCACAACATTCTCCATGGAGGTGAGGATCCTATCACAAACTGATTAGGAATGTTAAAATCTGTCCTAGAAGTCGTGACAGCCTCGAGTAAAAGAGGGGTCGAGGAAGAGATTTGTTTTCCATTGGTCAACACATCCTTCCAACCTAATACAAGAAGAATCTCCACCACCGGCACACAAGATTCACCTGGGAACAAAAAATTCTTTGAAATTCCCATGGGTGAAAGCACTGTCCCCACAATAGTGAAACCGGAGGGACACAGGCTCATAAGTGAGGTGCCTAGGTCAGGAGGGACAAAGGGGGATGGTTGGGTACCCCCAAATCAGTTACCACCATGCACATAGGAAGTTCAAATGTAGGTAGAGGAGAGGGAAGCGAGAGAGGAGACATTCGTACTACATTTATAATAATGCTAATTATTATAATATAATATTAAATTATATTTCAATTTAATATATAATAAATATTATAAAATATTAATTTTAATCTAATTGAATTAGAATTATCATTAGAACTTAATTGGAATCCTAACCCTAATTTAATGCTAACCTTAACCCTAATTAAACCCTAATCATAATTGAACACTTACCTAATCGTAACACTAATTTAACTCTTATCCTAATTGTAATAGAATATTTTCTATTAAGTATAACTCTAACTCTTATTAAATTCTTAACGCTAATTAAACCCTAACAATAAAATTTTATATTTATTTATTTTTAAATTGTTTTAATAACAATAATTAATATATATTTTAAATATATGATGATATTATATATTAATATTATAAACTATAATAAATAATATTTGTATGATAGAGGGAGTGAGAAAGAGTGGTATGGATTTATTGAGCAATAGGTACGTAGAAAGAGGGAGAGGGTAGATAGAGACAATTAGAAAGGGTAGGAGAGAGGGAGGGAGCGAGAGATGAAATGCATAGATAAAGAGAAAGGTATAGGGTTGAGGGATTAGGGTCGAGGACCTATATGGTTGATGGTTTAGGGTATTAGGTTGAGGGTATAGGGTTGATGGATTAGGGTTGATGGTAGAGGGTATTGGGTTCAGGGTAGAGGGTAGAAATTTTAAGGGTTTAGTGTTGAGGGTTAAGGGTTTGTGGTATAGGTTTGATGGTCCAATGTATAGGGTAGAGGGTATAGGGGTTGAGGGTTTAGGGTTTAAGGGTTGAGGGTTGAGGGATTAAGGGTTGAGGATTCAAAATTAATCTTGGTTGAGAGTTTAATGTATAGAGTAGAGGGTAGAGGGTAGAGGTTTTAATAGTTAGGGTAGAGGATTGAGGGTATAGGGTTGAGGGTCCAATATATAGGGACAGGATATAGGGGTTGAGGGATTAGGGTTTAAGGGTTGATGGTTGAGGGTAGAGCATTGAGGGTTGATAGTTTAAGGGTTGAGGGATTAAGGGTTGATGGATTAGGGTTGAGGATAGATGGTATTAGGTTGATAGTAGAGGGTAGAAGGTAAAAGGGTTTAGGGTTGAGGGTTTAGGGATTAGGATAGAGAGGGAGGGATGGAGGGAGGGAGAGATGGAGGGAGAAGTGAGATAAAGAGAAGGAGAGAGGAGAAGGGATGGATAGATATATGAGGGTTGAGGACCTATAGGGATGATGGTATAGGGTCGAGGGATTATGGTTGAGGGTAGAGGGTACAAGGTTTAAGGGTTTAGGGTTGATGGTTAAGGGTTGAGGGTAGAGGGTTCACGGTACATGTTTGAGGTTATATGGTTGAAGGATTAGGGTTGAAGGTCCAATGTATAGGGTAAAGGGTATACCTAGGTTGAGGGTTTACGGTTTAAGGGTTGACAGTTGAGAGATTAATGCTTGAGGGTTGATAATTGAGGGTATAATATATAGGGTAGAGGGGAGAGAGATAGAGTGAGTGAGAGAGAGACCTGAGAGAGGGAGAGGGGGTTGGAAGGAGAGACTTGAGAGAGATAGAGAGATAAAGGGAGTGAATGAGTGAGTGAGACCTAAGATAGGGAGAGGGGGTGGGAGGGAGAGACTTGAGAGAGAGAGAGACCCCACTAGCTTGCCAATTCAATGAAATTGGAAACCTAGCTTGGCCTCTTTAAAAAAATGGGTCCAAGAAAAGGGGTCTCCCATTGATACATCAGTGGGAGACCCCATTTCCTAGACCCATCTTTTCAAACAGGCCAAGTTAGAGGGTTAACGATTAACGGAAGAGGGTTTACGGTATATGTTTGAGGGTATATGGTTGAAGGATTAGGGTTGAGTGTCCAATGTATAGGGTAGATGGTATAGGGGTTGATGCTTTAGGGTTTAAGGGTTGAGGGATGAGAGAGCAATGGTTGAGGGTTTAATGTATAGCATAGAGGGCAGAGAGATAGAGTGAGTGAGTGAGAGAGAGACCTGAGAGAGGGAGAGGGGGTGTGAGTGAGGGAATTGAGAGATAGAGATAGAGGGAGTGAGTGAGAGAGAGAGACCTGAGATAGGGAGAGGGGGTGGGAGAGAGAGACTTGAGAGAGAGAGAGACCCCACTAGCTTGCCAATTTGGTGAAATTCACAACCTATCTTGGCCTATTTGAAAAAATGGGTCAAAGAAATGGGGTCTCCCATTGATGTATCATGGGAGACCCCATTTCTTGGACCCATGTTTTCAAACAAGCCACTACATTTCCAATTTACTGAATTGGCAATGTAGGGGCCACTGTGAGTGCCCATTTCTATGAGGAATTTTTTTATACTACCCCTACCTTGTCAACCCTACCGCATTGGCAAGCTAGTGAGCTCACTAGTTTTTCAATGCTCACACTATTTTTTGGATGGAGCGCCTTAAGAAATGTGGTCCTATGGAATTTCTTGATTGCAATATAGGCTTAAAATGTAAGCATGGACAAGGCATGTGAATTGTTTGACAATAATGTTTTCATAGAAATCTATGTAAAATGTGGTAGCATTGGAAAGCTTGTGAGATCACTAGCTTGCCAATGCAGTAGGGTTGACAAGGTAGGGAAGGGTGAGAAAATGCTTCATAGAAATAGGGTCTCACTAGCCTTGCTATTCTCGAGTTGGAACCAAATGGTGTGGAATTTTTGTATGTAAGTGCCTTCCATCTATTTTCATTTCATTTCGATTTTGGATGCTCTTTCTTTTTCTTTTTTAATATTTCCTATTTGTAAGTAAACTAATAAAAATTGATTGGTATCTCCTTGAAAAAATGTTGATTTATGAACCATCCAAGAGAATCTCAGCCAAAAAACCAATTCCACATCCTTATTTTGATGATCTTGACAAATCTCAATTCGGATTTGAAGTCATTATAAAAGAGCGTGTGAAGCTTAGCAAGGGAATTTCAAGTTATTCATTTGAAGTTAACCTCATCATGAGCACCTATGATGTAGAAATTATAAGAGAATCTTGAATGTATGAGTCACATTGTAAAAGATCTATGAGAATAGATTACCTAAGGCATTCTTGAATCGTATTTTTGGTTATTATGAGAGAATCTTATAAGTTGAGTTTGTGTGATTTAAAATGGATCACATTGATTCAATATTTGATTTAAGTGGGTTGTTGGAATTCATATAGTTTGAATTTTTTTTCATGATTTTTTATTACCATTTGATAGTTTTGAGAAAGCATTGTCCCTGCAAGTACAAGCACTTGGGTTTCAGAACAGTATATGAAGCATAAAAAAATTTAGCATAAAAAAAAGAATTAGGACTGCCAAATAAATCTCATTTTATTGTAAACATCATATTATTGATATTGTGAGTGTATGACCATTGATGGTTACCAATCATTCTTTTTATTTTTTTATTCTCTCCCTATTATAACTAGCACCAATTGAATAAATTATTATAAAAAAATCATTTATTAAAACAAATCAACCTAATGATTATATATCAATATCAATATAGCATACCATCTATTAACATAAGCATTTGTTATGATATTTACTCAAATTTTGAAATTTATTGCTCCCATCAAACATTTGTAATTCATGCAACGTAATCCCTTAATAGTCCAAATTACAAAAGGGCAACAATCTTTGACAACCTATTATCCGAATACCGTGTCAGTTATGAGCAATATGTTTGAGGCATCAAGATAATGTAGGGAACCACTACAATAATATCTCTTAGTTTTTGTTATCTGAGAGTCATTTTTTTGTGTTGTCCAATTTTGACTTGATGGAAAAAGTGTCAATTATAAGCATTGTAAAGTTGCAAAGTGGTGCAACCTTCGTTCTATAACTCATGTGACCAAAAAAACTATTCCAACGCATCTAGATGGGTACGTTTACACTAAACATGGTCCTCTTTTGCACCCAAACATGCCGAATCACTCTGAGCCACATTCAATCGGCTCGATCCCTTAAGGGTCCAAAGTGCAAAATGGATGCAATCTTTGACATGATATTACTTAGAAACCATGATTCTTATGAACTCTTCATCTAAGTGTACAAGATCCCATTGGGTCCCTCTACAATAAACTCTCTTGATTTTTATTATCTCGAAGTCATTTTCTCATCGTGTCCAATTTTCACATGATAGAAAAAGTGTCAAATGCAAGCAGTGTAAAGTTGCATAGTGGTGCAACTTTTGTTCTACAACTCGTGTGACAAAACAAACTATTCCAACATATCTAGATGGGTACATCTATTCTAGGCATGGTCCTCTTTCACATCCAAATATGACAAATCACTTCGAGCTACATTCAACCGACTCGATCCCTTAAGTGTCCAAAGTGCAACAGGGAAGCAATCTTTAACATGCTACTACTCGGAAACCATGATGCATACAAACTCTTTGTCTAAGCCTATAGGACTGAATTGCACCCCACTACAATAACCTCTCTTGAATTTTGTTATCTCAAAGTCATTTTTCCATGGTGTCCTATTTTCACTTGATGGAAAAAGTGTCAAATGCAAGCAGTGTAAATTTGCAAAGTGGTGCAATTTTTTTTCTATAACTCGTGTGACCAAACAGACTATTCCAACACATCTATATGGATTTTTTTACACTAGGCATGGTCCTTTTTCAAACCAAAACACACCAAATCACTTTGATCTACGTTCAACCAACTCGATCCCTTAAGGGTCCAAAATGCAAAAGGACAACAATCTTTGACAAGCTACTACTCAGAAACCACGAGGCTTAAAAAATATTCATTTGAGCTTATGGGATTGCATTAGGATCCTCTACAATAATCTCTCTTGGTTTTTGTTATCTCGAAGTAGTTTTCCTGTGGTGTCCAATTTTCACTTGATGGAAAAAGTGTCAAATGCAAGTAGTGTAAATTTGCAAAGTGGTGCAAATTTTGTTCTACAAATTGTGTGACCAAATGAACTATTCTAACACATCTGGGTGGGTACATTTACACTAGGAATGGTCGTCTTTTACACCCAAACACACTGAATCACTCCAAGCTATGTTTCACCGACTCGATCCCATATGATGGCATGCAAAACAATCGAAAAGAGAAACATTCACATGACAATTGAGATGTCTAAGTTTTCCACACCAAAATAATATGATCATCCTCAAGTCTAGTAAGTGCAAGATGGTTTTTAATTATCCTCCTTTCCCTTACAAAAAAATACAACCAATTGTAAATCGTATAATGGTGGAACTTGGAAACATTTTATTTTTCCTCAATTAATAACTTAGATTGGGAATCATTTTGTCATTTTCATTTGAAATGATTTGTTATGCTTGAAAATTGGAGTCTAAGAGAAACAAGTGATGGTCTCATGTACATTTATTATTTGGTGTGATAAATAAATTTTTCACCCAAGTCCATTTCTTATTTGTATTATAAATTATAAAGCTTTCATCCAAGTCCATTTCTTATACAAGAAATAATATTGTAAAAAGTTGACATATGCATCTTTCAACATGTTTATATGGTGATGGATCAAGAGCATAACAATTCATTATGTTTTGTGAGGATTATGTTGTAATTATTTTTAAATACTATTCAATATAAATGTTTGTATGATAATGTCTCAAGAAGTTAACTACTCGTCATCTATTATGTTTTGCAAGTGATGTGAAGATTATGTATCCTTTTCTTAATTGATTTGTTCCAATCAAATGATTAAATATACTAGAATATTTTTATGAAATAACTCATGGAATACCAATTGAAAACATGTTTTTTACTTTTAGATAAAGCATTTGATGAAACTCTTTGAATTTACAATTAATCTTTTCTTTTCAATTTGTGCAATTTGTAACTCTACTAGTATTCCTAGAAATATTGAAGTTGTTTAGCATCAACTATTAAAGTTGTTTAGCATCAATCAATAAATATTCAAGACAAACCATGAAGGGCAACAATGATCAATGCTAGGGCTAACCAATTAATAAGTATACAAGTGAATAAGTTAAGCATACATGTGAATAAGGGAAGCACAAGTACTCAAATACATAAAACCCTAAGTATACACACAAATACATAGTATACATAAATTGATACAAAGTGTATGCATGAATACAAGGTATAACATGAAAGATCATAAGTAGCAAAGTATACATTGGAATACATGTAAGTCATGAAGTATACATGTAATTTGTAAAGTATACACTTGAATACATGTAACTCATATCTATTTGTATAGGAGTGAATCTACACCCCTTGGGAAAATTCCCCTTTTACCATTCTCCACTTTAGAAAACCAAATCCAAAGGTGAAATTCCACCTAAGCCCACTGCCTTTATTCCACTTGGCACCTGTTTTGAGCATCGATAGAGACATTTCTATCTAGGATGCCTGCTCGACGCATAGACGTCTACACGATGCGCTAATGTCCTTGATAGATTCTCACATCTGGAGCTTGCAAAGGCATTACAATGCCCTCTTCAATGAACCGACCTGAATATGGCCATTATCTTTACCCTTTCCTTCAAATTCACTCACCTTCATTCATATCATGGCTCGTTGATCTCTTCACATCCTTCCTAGCTCTCTTTTCATTCTATAGCTCTTCACAAGCTCCAAGCAGCTTCTCCAATCCATCACTCTCAGGCAACACTTTACACTTCACAGTAGAAACATCTATACTCCATCACTTCAGTAGAGCAAGTGTGGAATGAAACACCACAACAATAGAGGCTTGAGTTCCTCTCATTTTCTCCCCCACTAGCCTTGAGCGATTTGGGTAGAGGTGATAAGCTTTCACTCCTCTCCTCTATTATTTTTGTGAGTAGAATAATAATATTTTGTAGTTCTTTAGTGCTCTTTACTTCATCGTATTTCTCTCTATCCATCTTGGCTCTCCGTGGAGGTCAAAACACCAAAATGGGGGTTTGATTGAGGAAAACCCCTATACAGCCCCAACATTCTCTCTCTCTCTCTCTCTCTCTCTCTCTCTCTCTCTCTCTCTCTCTCTCTCTCTCTCTTGTGTGAGGTTATTGAAGATATCCATGTGCTAGAGGCTCCATCATTCGCATGGTTGTAAGAATTTCCTTTCCTTTCCTCTCCTTGTCTTTATCACTTCTATATCACTTCATTCCAGTTCTATCACATTCTGTTACTTTCTCACATTCTAGTAGTTCTCAATAATTAGATTGCTAGTAGTCACCTAGCTATTTTCTATGATAAAATCGTTCTATGGTCCATACAAGATGCCAACACACCTCAGGGATGCAAGTGTGCCGCGCTATCGTCTGTATTCTGTATTGATGTCGTCCAGTTGAGAGCTTGTCGATTTGTCCACAAAATCTCTATGACCTGCTCTTTCTAGTTCTAGAACTCCGGCCGCTATCCTTTGAGGTAGTTTAGGGAAATTTTCCCTGTGAGGTTCTCTAAATGAAGAGAACTTGTGAGTAGTGAATCCCCCTTCTCTACATTTTGGTGATTCTGACATGAAGAATAGTGTTCTTCGAAAAAATAGGAATTTATTTACCCCTACTTGGCTATGTCATAACTTTTGACTCAGTGCTTGGAATTCAGAACCGTTTGCACCATTGGAAAGGTATTCTAGAGAACTAGTTCAATCCCTACAATAGATTTTTCTTTGGAAATCAAATTTTAGGGACCAACACAAGTTCCAAACCCAAATTCTACTCTGAAGACCTCTAAAAATGCAAATTACAAGAACATAGAAAATAGTGAAAAAACCGTGATGAATTTAATATCTTCTTTTATTAGTTTTGTATCTAATCCTATTTAAATTTTTAATGATTCTCCATTTCATTCATGTGATAGTGACTTGGATTTTCCCATGTAACTTTGTATCGTTGATCCTTCTCATAAGAGTCCTCTTGCTTTAGAGGACATCTTGTTGCAAGAAGATGAAATCATTGATACCTTTCTTAACATTACTCTACCTTCTATTCATTTTGATGCACTCTCTTCTAAAGATGATGCATTTATGAATGATGAACCTTCTACTCCTTCCAATGCACTCTCTTCTAGGGATGTTGGATTTGTGAATGATGAATTTCTTATCTATTCTAATGCACTCTCCTCTAGAGATGATACATTGGCACATGATTAATCTCTTTCCACATTTGATCCTATTTGGATTGATGTTGAGAATATGTCTTCGAGTAATAATTCTACTAGTTGCGATGATTCTGTAAATTTAATCTATGTCTTCGCTACCCCTCAAAGGCCTAAGAGACCTGTCATTTACGTGACTCCAGCTAGTCCTTCTCTTGAAAGGGTTTGTTCTACTAATGGTGTTCCATTTGATAGTGATTCCCTTCATCTTTCTCAGCCTCCCTCTTATAGAGCGGTAGCCTGTACCTATGATACTAGAATGAATAAACCACCAAGCCTTCCTCAAGCACCTAAACCTATGACTAAAGCACCTAGTGGTTACAATATTGCTGAGTAACCTCGGGTTACTCCGGCTAGGATCTCACTATGGGACGTGCTTTAGTCTACTTCAATTTATTAATGTATGCTTCAGGAAGCCTTGCAAAAGATCCTCTTTCCTTCTTCTTCTAGGCCGACATATGCTAATGAATTGTTGGCATATATTCATGTGGATTCACTCAATATTACATTATATCAATAGGAGCTCTCATCTCTAGAAGTGCAGAAGAAAGAAAATCCTCTAATGATTATAGTCAATATTAATAAGATTAGCATTACATGTACTCTTTTTGATGTTGGTTTGGTGCTCAATGTATGTAGTATTGATCTATTGCCTAAGATTAATATTGATCCATCTTCTATTAATGCTTATTTTACTTACATTCATGGGTTCGATAATGTTAGAAGACAAGCTCTAGGTATCATAGTATTACCTTTTGTAGCTTGGACCCATTATCATACCTACCCTTGTATATGTTATGTCAGAGAATTTACCTTAATTTCTTCTTGGTAGACCGTGGATTCATGCTATGGGCGCAGTCTCATCTACCTTGCATAAATCAATTAAGTTAGTTTGCAATAATCGAGTAGTCATAGTTAAGGTTGACCTTGATGCTAAGCACTTATGTGAGATGGTAGCTGCTAGTCATGCTTCAGTTATGCCTACTCTTATTCCTTAAGTATCTTCTAATGCATCGATGTTTACTCCAGCAGTACCTACCACAAAGGATACTCTTGAGATAGATGTCCCTAAAGAAGATCCTTCTGAAGTGAGAAATATAAAGTCTACTCCTTCCACCTATTGTCAAAAGGATGCGTGTCTTGGTGGTGATGATTAGGGTCCTTTAGAATTTATATATTCCTTCATTCAAGAATACAAAGTCAACATGATCCACTTTGACCCTTTGATAACATCATTCACACCTGTTATCGAAGATGGTTATTCCTTTGTATCATAGGATAATGTGAATGCGAACTATAATGTTCTTAGTGTTGATCCTCCTTCTGAGGAAGATGATTATGCTTCTGCTAAAGAGAATAATGTTGAAAATCTTATCAAGAATTATGATGATGATCCCATAGAAGAGTATGTTCCCCATTGCTGGAATAATTCTCTCTATGAGGATCTCCCTTCTTCTCATGATTTGCAAACCTGTTATGGCCCCAACTTTAAACTCATCTCTAAGTATGGCTATGAGTGTAAAGGTTGTGGGTATAATGAACAATGCATATAGGTCCCTATAGAATTTTTGCCTCGTAAGTGTAACTTGGGACTTGGCTTCTTGAATAAACCATCTTAGTAGAAACCACAGTTGAGTGTCGACATGATGTCCACTCAACCTCGTTCTCATGGATTGATCCATCCTCCTTTATCTTCTATCTTCATGTCTTCTTCTTCTTGTGAGAAGTAAAAATTTTCTCCATAAGAGAAAGGGTTGCTTCTCGCTCCTCATCCTTTGTTTGAGAAAGAGCGTATTCTATTGTTGCTTCTAAAACCCCGCTTAATTACTCTTCTTCCTCCTACACACAAGAAATCTCATAAACACGATAAAGAAAAAAATTATTTCTATGCATACCATCGAGTGCCTAGCCATTCCACTAGTGAATGTTAGGCCTTGAAGGAGAAAATACAACTTCATGATTCAGGTGCCATCACTCATTTGTTTTCTGATGCACCTGCCTATTCTTGAAATGACAAATGATATTGAGGTTTACCTCTATCTTGTTCTAAACATCGGGCATGGTTCTCCTCCCTAATATATTAGGGGAAATGATAACTTGTTTTGAAGATGTGTGTCCTTTTGACGGACCCCCTGTATGTCTTTCAAATGTAGCATCCCTTGAGTGGACCTCCTTCCTTTTGAAGGGTTCCCAAGGGACCCCTTTGAATTATTTTCTCTTGAATGAATTATATGGCATTCTATGGCATCTATCTTGGCGGAAGCCTAAATAGACCCACTTTACATCTTGGCATCTAGCTTGGGGGCAACCCGACTACACCTATTTCACATCTTTTCATCTAGCTTGGGGGAAACCCAACTACACCCGCTTCACATCTTCACGTCTAGGTTGGGGGCAGCCTGACTAGACTTAACTTTTCAAACAGTGTGTCCCTTGAGTGGACCCTCCTTCCTTTTGAAGGGTTCCTGCAGGAGCCCTTTGAAAGAATTACAACTTAGCGACGGTCTGCATGACTGTCCATTCACTGGCCTATGCGGCCACTTCCTAACATGTTCTATTTGTGGGTAAACATGTCACCATCTCTAACTCTGTAGAGTCCCCTTTTTTTTATCTCCTTCATGTGAGGGTTCTTGGAGGATACCTTCCTTGTAGGTCTACGAGTGTGTAACGAACTTTATTTGTTTCCTTCATGTGATAGTTCTTGGAGGATACCTTCCTTGCAGGTCTGTGGGTTTGTAAGACACTTTCTTTCTTCAACTTCATAGTTGCATGGAGTTATGAAGTCCTTTTCTTGTCCTGCACTCTCAAGTTTGCTAGATCATGTTCTACTTCCTCGACGGTTCAGGTATACCTTTTTAACCTTATGTTTACTTCTGATCTAATTTACCAAAGAACTCATCAGTATTTTCACTCACTAAATTGGGGGAAAAATGTATAGGAGTGAATTTGTACCCATTGGGAAAATTCCCCTTTCACCATTCTCCAATTTAGAAAACCAAATCCGATGGTGAAATTCCACCTAAGCTCGCTACCTTCATTCCACTTGGTACCTATTTTGACCATTGATAGAGGCATTTCTCTCTAGGATTCCTGCATGGCACACAGACGTTTGTGTGGTGCACTAACCTCCCTAACAAATTCCCACATCTAGAGCCTACATAGGCATTCCAATTCCCATTGGGAGTCAACCTGTAATGCCCTGTTCGACAAACTGACTAGAATATGGGTGTTTTCTTAACCCTTTCCTTCAAATTCACTCACCTTCATTCATTTCATGGCTAGTTGATCTCTTCACATTCTTCCTAGTTCTCTCTTCACTCTCTAGCTCTTCAGAAGCTCCAAGCAGCTTCTCCAATCCATCACTCTCAAGCAACACTTTATACTTCACAACAAAAAAATCTACACTCCATCACTTCAATAGAGCAAGTGTGGAATGAAACACCATGGCAATAGAGGCTTGAGTTCCTCTCATTTTCTTCCCCACTAGCCTTGAGTGCTCTAGGCGGTGATGTTAAGCTTTCACTCCTCTCCTCTATTATTTGGTAGAGTAGAATAACACTATTTTGTAGTGCTTTAGTGCTCTTTACTTCATCGTATTTTTCTTTATCCATCTTGATTATCCGTGGAGGTGGGAACACCAAAATGGGGGTTTGACTAAGGAAAACCCCTATACAGCCCCAACATTCTCTCTCTCTCTCTCTCTCTCTCTCTCTCTCTCTCTCTCTCTCTCTCTCTCTCTCGCACGGTTGTAACAATTAACTTTCCTTTCCTCTCCTTGTCTTTATCACTTCTATATCACGTCATTCTTGTTCTATCACATTGTGCTACTTTCTCGCATTTTGATATTTCTATGTAATCAGATTGCTAGTAATCAGCTAGTTGTTTTCTATGAAAAACTCATTCTCTGCTCCGTACGAGACACCAACGTGCCTCGAGGATGCCAACATGCCACACTGTCATTCGTATTTTGCGCTAATTTCCTCCAGCCGATAGCTTGTCAATTTTTTTAGAGAATCTCTATGACCTACTCTTTCTAGTTCTAGAACTCCCACCACTATCCTTTGAGGTAGTTTAGGGCAGTTTGCCTTGTGAGGATCTCTGAATGAAGAGAACTCGTGAGTAGCGAATCCCCCTTCTCTACGCTATTGAATTGTGGATTTATAATGAAAATATGGACACCATTGCTAAAAAATATTTGTATTAACCAAATATCCATGTAGGCATACATGAATATATGTTGATATAAGTATAAAATATACATAAAATAGCCATATAGGCTTATGAGAATTCCATCTAGGTATACAATGTCAAATATATGCAATACAAAATATGTACAAAAATGTGATATAGGCATACAAAAAAGGGCTTTGGAATCAAAATTCATTGCTATCCATGCTTTCAAAATAAACTCTTACCCTTTGATTTTTGATCGGATGGTGATAGGTCTCTCACTCATTTATTCTGAGGTCGAGGAGTGCTCCTAGTGCTCCTCCTAGGGTTTAGTTCTTAGTCAAGCCTTATCTGTTACAACAACAAGTAAAGATATTAATATATAAAAATTACATTATAAAAAATGATATATTTAACAAAATAATCACTTACCATCATCTGATGATCACTCTCCTTGAGGGAAGTATTCAAATGCCCATTGTGAGGTGTGTTGAAGCCCTATAGAAACTATCCAAAGAGAAATTAAACTACAAATCGATAATGGTTTGATTTTTAACTAACTAACAACTATAATAACTAATGCAAATTTAAATTTAGTAATCTTCCTCATACCTCCATGAGGGGCATCGATGATTATATAGAAAATGAAAGACCAAGATCCATTGCCCTATGAACATTTGGAGTTGTATCCACTTCGAACTTCTTAAAATAAAACAACAAATTATTCAATCACGAAAACTACAATAGTGATGCACATCAAGGCTTATAATGCATGAGATAATGAACAAAATTTTGAGTACTTATTAAACTATATATTTTTGAATATCATGCTTACTATTTTCCCTATCCATAGCTTGTTCGAAATCACCTATTTTTAGGATTTTTTGCATAGCAGCAAGCCGGTGAACCATTTGATAAAATCCTTTGGTAGACATGTATGATAACTGTGGTAGCATAGAGAATGAAGTGAACTATTTGAAAATATTCCTCAAAGAAATGGGGTCTCATGGTGATGGAATTCCATTACAAACAAATGTGTCATGGTATTCCATCCATTACAAACAAATGTGTCATGGTATTCCATCACCATGAGACCACATTTCTTCAAGGCATTTTTTCAAACTACTCACTACCTTGACTATGATACTGCTTACTATTATGCTTTGATATATTTTTTCCAAGCATCCATAGTTTGTTGGAAATCACCTATTTTAGGCTTTTAGCCATAGCAACAAGGAAGTGAGTAGTTTGATAAAATACTTTGGTAGACATGTATGCAAAATGTGGTAGCATAGAAAAGGCAGTGAGTTGTTTGAAAAAAATCCTCAAAGAAATGTGGTCTCATGGTTATGGAATGGAATTCCATCACCATGAGACTGCATTTCTTCGAGGAATTTTTTCAAAATACTCACTGCCTTGTCTATGCTAGGTATGTGTAGGATCATCATGGAAAAAAGAGGCCCTTAAGTGGCAATAAAATTTAGAAAATCAGAGTTAGGAAACTTGACTTAAAAAAATGACTAAGTTCTCTATATTATTTGAAAAATATGTAAGAATAGAATCTGTAGAAAATTGAATGTAGTTTCTAAACTACTAGGTATATTTAAAAATATATATATATATTTGGTGAAAATTTGAAATTTCAGGGAAAAATTAAGAAGTAGGTGTTTGTCTAACCACCCTAACCACAATAAAATGATAATGTATTTTTATTAAATTTTATATATAAGTAGGGGACTCATGTCCCGATGTGATGCATATTTTTTTGTCATGTTTGTCTAGTAAATAATTAATTATGATTATTTTATTACAACTTTTAAAAAATATAAAAACTCGTATGTCTGACCACCTTAACTCTATCAACACTTCATGAAATTCAATTTTATTTCTTTTAATCCTATAGTATGTGAAACATAGAATGTGACACATGTTTTGGCTTCAAAAAATCTGATACCGTTTGAAAGCTATAGATATTTTTCAATTAGCCTATCAATCAAAACTTTAGTCATAATTCAAATAGAAAATGAATAATAATTATTTATTAAATTCAAATTAAAGGATAATTATTGGTGGAAAGCTGATAATCTCCTTTAAAAACCCTTTTCATTTCATCAATTTTGTGTAAAAAAAGAGTTGTCAGCCACATGGGCCATCATATCACTTAGATATCGCCACTTTTTGGCCCATCATGATCCTACACATACCCTACTATTGCTTACTATTATTCTTTGATAGATTTTTTACAAGCATCCATAGTTTGTTTGAAAGAACTTTTTAAGGCTTTTAGTCATAGCAGCAAGGAAATTAAAGTAGTTTGATAAAATGATTTGCTAGACATGTATGGAAAATTTGGTAGCATAAAAAAGGCGGTGAGTTGTTTGAAAAATACCTCAAAGAAATGTCCTCTCATGGTGATGAAATGACATTCCATCACCATGAGACCACATTTCTTCGAGGAATTTTTTCACACTAGTCACTACCTTGTCTATGTTATTGCTTACTATGATGCTTTGATAAAAAATTTCCATGCATCTATAGTTTTTTGGAAAGAACCTAATTTCGGCTTTTAACCATAGCAACAAGGAAGTTAGTAGACTGATTAAATGCATTGGTAAACGTGTATGGAAAATGTGGTGAGTTGTTTCAAAAAATGCCTCAGGGGAATGTGGTCTCATGGTGATGCAATGGCATTCCATCACCATGAGACCACATTTCTTCGAGGCATTTTTTGAAACTACTCACTATCTTGTCTATGCTATTGCCTACTATTATGCTTTGGGGTATGTGCAAGATCATCATGGAAAAAACAAGCCCTTAAGTGGCGATGAAAATTTAGAAAATCAGAGTTGGGCAACTTGACGTAAAAATTTGAATAAGTTTTCTATATTTTTTTAAATATATGTAAGAATAGAATCTGTAGATAATTGAATGTAGTTTCTAAACTACTAAGTTTATTAAAAAAAATAAAATCTATTTGGTGAAAATTTGAAATTTCAATGCAATAGTACTTAAATTTCAGGGAAAAATAAGAAGTAGGTGTCTGTCTGACCACCCTAACCACAATAAAATGATAATATTTTTTATAAGATTTTAGATATATGTAGAGGACTCATGTCTCGATGTGATACATATTTTTTTTCCGAGTAAATAACTAATTATTAATTTTTTATTACAACTTTTAAAAAATATAAAAACTCCTATGTCTGATCACTTTAACTTGGTCAAAAATTCATGAAATTCAATTTTTTTAATTTTTAATCCTATATTATGTGAAGCATAGAATGTGACACATGTTTTGGATTCAAAAAATGTTATACTGTTTGAAAGCTAGACATGTTTTTCAATCAACCTATCAATTAGGACTTTAGTCGTAATTCAAATAGAAAATGAATAATAATTATTTATTAAATTTTAAGTAAACTATAATTTATATTGGTGGAAATATGAGAATCTACTTTAAAAACCCTTTTCATTTCATCAATTTTGGGTGAAAAAAAAGTCGTTAGTCACATGGTCCATCATATGACCTACATATTGCCACTTTTCGGCCCATAATGATCTTGTACATACCCTTTGATAGATTTTTTCCAAGCATCCGTAGTTTGTTGGAAAGCACCTTTTTTAGGATTATAGCCATAGCAGCAAGGATGTTCAAGTAGTTCGATAAAATGCTTTGGTAGACATGTATGAAAAATACGGTATCATAGAAAAGATAGTGAGCTATTTGAAAAAATGCCTCTAAGAAATGTGGTCTCATGGTAATGGAATGACATTCCATCACAATGAGACCACATTTCTTCGAGGCATTTTTTCAAAATACTCACCACATTGTCTATGCTATTACTTACTATTATTCTTTGATAGATTGTTTTCCAAGAACGCATAGTTTGTTGGAAAGCACCTTTTTTAGGCTCTTACCCATAGCAGCAAGTAAGTGAACTATTTGATAAAATTATTTGGTAGACATGTATGAAAAATGTGGTAGCATAGAAAAGGCGGTGAGCTATTTGAAAAAATTCCTCAAAGAAATTAGGTCTCATGGTGATGGACATCACCATGAGACCACATTTATTCAAGCCATTGTTTCAAACAACTCATTGCCTTGTCTATGCTATTTCCTACTATTATTCTTTTAGATATTTCTTCCAAGCATCCATAGCATAGACAAGGCAGTGAATTGTTTGAAAAGATGAATTAACAAAAAGTGGTGTCATGGAATTCCATGATAAGAAAATGCAATTGGTAGCTGCTCCTAGTTATTATTTATGCTATGTGAAGTAATTGCTTCACAACTTATGTTGACTTTCTAAACAACTATATTGTGACTTTTAATTTTTTTCATCTATCAACATCTAGTTATAAGTTATGGAATGTGCACTAATTCTTTGAGTTTGAAAGATATGCAATGTAATGTAATCAACAATATGAATATAAGCTACACAAATCTATTAATTATAATTCAATAGTTACACTCTTTATTCTATTACCTACGTGAACATTTGTCTAACTCCACTAGCACTAGGAGGTGTTCCCACGAAACCTCCAATATTAGCCTATTCAACATTGAAAATCAGATATTAGAATACCATTCATATAAAAATGCTATTAACATGTAAGAAAGATATAATTGTTTACTAGTTATATACCTCAATGGTAGATGTAGTGGAGTAATAAGTAGTGTATGACCGTTGTATCTAGTATCAACACTGTAACCCTAAAATTTTATTTAAATCATAATACTAAATTAGTTAATCTTGCATTTCAAAATTGAAATTTAATAAATTAAACTCAATTAACTTGATAAAATTTACCAACGTATCAATTCCATATGCCTCATTCAAAATGTCATCTATCCTTGCCATCTCCATAGCTACAGACATATCCTACATAGTAGCCTCCTGAGTGTCGGTGGGGTCATATGAACAAGTCGCCCCGCAAGACTGACATGAGTGGGGTGGAAGCCTACCACAAGAAGACTCTGCTAGATGGCATTGTAGTATAGGATTGGCATGCTAGATGACACTCTGGGACAAAGAGGTGATAACCTACAAAGTGTCTACCTCAAGACTCTCCTTTGTGATGGAAGGGATAACAATATGATTATGATCTGGCCTAGCAAGAGCTCATCTCACTTGCCGCCCCGGATCTTGCCATGCACCGGGTCTATCTTGAGTTGATCCCCCACCTCTCCCCTGGAAGTCCCTCATATCAAAATAATTCAAGATTTTGTTCAAGATGAACTCACAGTATAGTTTCCTCAAGAAATATTGTGGGACTTCACAATTTTTGCATGGTGGGTAATCCAAAACTATGTACCACCTATCCCTTAAAAGGTTACCGATCCATTAGTGGTGGCAGCAATGGATAGGAAACTTCTTCGCATTGATTCCAATATTTTCATTTGTGTTTGGGTCAGTGAATACTAAACAAAAATCTACTTTAGTAGTTTTTAGATCTTTTAAATATGTATATGATAATTTATCCTGATAAAATTTCCTAGCTTCTTGCCTCCTATTTTGCCAATCACCTAATTTTTTGTTGACTACATCTACATGTTTTAACAATTATTTAAGTGAATTTATAAGTGTTCTTCTCTCCATGGTTGAACCTCCTGGATCATTCAACATCGTGATTAACTCCTCAATTTCTTTTTTATTGTTTTCAATTACCCCCATTAAATTTTGCTGAGTGCCAGGAGGATGTTGAGGAATTGGTGGAGGATATAGCTGTTGTGGTTGTTGAACTTGAGGATTTTGTTCATGTTGTTGTTTCTCTAGTTGTTGCTCTAGTTGTTGAGGATTTTTAGGAGGGTTTTGAAGAGGGTTTCTAGGATCATTATCAATTCCTACAAATTCATCAAATGACTATCAAAAACAACCTGAAACTAACAAATTCACAACAAAAAACAAATAATTCTTACCTATTCGACCTCCCCACCAATGTTGTGGCATCCTGGTGACAAAAGAGTAACAAATTGATGAAAAAAATGCAAGTTTGTCTCCTCCCAGAATACAAGCGCATAAGAGAACAGTTTTTGGCCGTGAGCAATAGAAAAAATAGTCGACATACAAATGAATTCAATTTATTTATTTTGTTTTGTTTTGTTTGGTTTTAATAGCTCATAATGCGAGTGTGTTATTCTACGCTCAGATTATAATGTGAGTGTGTTATAACGCGCTCGCATTATAACCTATCAGAACTTTTAAAAAATTTTGGCCACAATTTGGTCCCCCATCTTTTTACACCCGCCCTTTTTTAGAATAATTATATAATATTATTTATACATTGTACAATATAATATATAATTTATAAGATAAATATTATATATTAATATATACTATATTATGTACATATTATATGGTATGTAATATATAAATATAAATATAATAAACTTTAGACACCGAAAAATAGGTCTAGGCTTGCGAGCACCACATTCGACATAATTTTCTATTATCCATGGTCATGATTAAATAATGTTTATTATTTAATTACCTTTCTAACATATATTTCCTCTATTAATTAAATACCCTTTTTAATTAATTCATTAATTCATTATGACCTTTATTCAACTTGATTAATTAAATAAATCATATTTATTTAATTATGTCGCTAACTAATTAATTCTTCCTTCTTAATTAAATAATTTATTATTTAATTACCTCTTTGTCATATTTCAACTATAATTAAATATTTATTATTTAATTATTCAATTAATTCTTTCCGACAGTCAATTAAATAAATTACATTATTTATTTAATTGATCTTTCAATTTTCGAATGTTGAATTAAATCAACACTTAATTCATTATTAATTATTTATGTTACATTATTTTTTCATTCAGTTGACTAATCATTCACTCACCTTCTGACTCAAGATCTATTTTAAATCCGTCAATTATCTTTGGATTTGATATCTGATCCTCTCTACGAGAGGAATCTCTGTCACAACCAGTCCGTTAACTAGTTCTAACTCATATGCATGGAAGCATTTATTAATTAAATATCTTTATTTAATTAATTAATTCATGTGTGCATTCAAACTCTTTATTCTTTGAGTTCTAACTTTGTCTTTGCCATTCAAAGTCTATTTCTTCTATTTTCGAAGACTCTTAACTAAATATTAAATTTTTTATTTAATATGGAACTCATGTTCTTTCTATTTTCGAACAATCTTGACACAAAATTAAGTTATCATTTTAATTTAATCTTTATCCTACAAAATTTTCTAACTCGCATTCTATCTGACACATAACTCACAACGCATGAAATTCATAAATCTCATTCATCGATCTCTCTTTTGAATCTAAGCCGATCATTCAAAAACCAAAAATCTATAAAATGGCCTATCATTATCATTATTCCTCCCCCAAAAATCAATACTTTTGAGAAGAAACTTAATCTTCAATATTTTTCTTAGACATTAAACAAGGTTATGCATGCATCAATACTGAAAATCTGAGGGCAAGAATACTGATACAGAAAAACGGATAAAGACAATCGAGATAATTCAAAGAAGTGGACGAATATTCGGTGAGATATTTTCAGTTATTTATTTTATTGTTTTATGTTCATTTACTCATTCTTTGTTGCTTTTATTTAGATTATTTATTAGATTTGGTCATCTTAATCTATGCAAAAAATTCCCTAGAAAATCTATGTTACATTTGGCGAACCCGACGTGAATCATGCTCCAAATTCGTGCAATACTTTTCATTTTCCATTTTTTCATTTTGTAGGTTATCGTACGGCACACCGCATCCACTCAAATAAAAGATGCATCTATATTCGCAAGCCACATCTGACATTCTGCACTGCATCCACCTATTAACATCGTGCCACATCTGTGGCTCGGAAGCCGCATCCACCTGGTAATAGATTTTTCACTTTTTTATTAACTTTCGTACATTCACGTTCTCATTTTCATTTTTTGTGTTATTTTTTTTTTTCACTAATGTTTGTTTGTAGCTATGTTTAGAGGAGTAACTTAGTTTTTGTAGAACAAAGCATAGAAGACCAAATAAAAACCAAAAACAAACTTTTTTTCTGCAGGACGAAAGTCGAAGACACAAAGGGAACTACTAATCAATTTGCATGCAGGACCTAATGACTTTGTTAATTTTATCTGGAAAGCTTTCTGTTTGGTACATAAATAATTGTCATTTGGATTGAAAAGAATCAGTGTTTGCTTTATCCGGTGTGAAATCACATTTTGTAACCCTTTACAATTCAGTATATCGAAGTATCCTCTATCCTAGTGCAGTTATGTGATCCTGGGTGTAAGAGAAATGGTTACTAACTCTAGAACTTGGGCCTATCTTGGTGGGAAAAAGTACTCACCCCAAGACGACTCAGACCGGTAACACGCTTTAGCCAGCAACTTCCACCTGGTATATAGAAACAGATTTTTGGGGGAAACCCCAGAAATCACACTCACTATTCCAACGAGAAGGGAATAAATGGTCTCTCACCATACTAGATGGTGCCCCATGAATGAAATTCCCTTACTAAAAACCATGTTGTAATTTTTCCAAAATCCTATCCATTTGCTAGTGTAGCGGGTTTGGACCTGTGAAACCATCTTACATTCTTATGGTTCATGTGTGGAGATGAGATGTATGCCATGGGAGTTTCATGGGTATAGTGTCTTGGTTGCCTCGTATAAGTGAGTGTCATGGAGGGGAGCCAGTGGGGTCAAGCTACTAGTCATCCACCTTGAATATGCATAGCTAGATTTATCAAAGTAAGAACTCATCAAGTATTGTCCAACAAAGCCTAGGTTGTAAATGTTTTATGATTTTAACAGATCTATCACTACAAACTTAAAAACACTTGTATTTTGTGCTTGTTTTTGTTGTATTCGTCAATAAAACTTGATCAATCAAACGAAGTCAATCGAAACAGAATCTACAGAAAAAATCGTAACTCTAAAAAAATTTCACAATTGTCACTTTTAGAACCGCATCTATCTGAGAGAGTCGTAACTGTCAATTTAATCACCGCAAGTGTCTGTTAACAAAGTCCAGCTTCACAGAGTTTAGATATTGCACTCCAACTATCAAATCTTGAGTCACAAGTGTATTTTTTGGCCGCATCTGTCAAATGAAAAAATGCAACTATCTGTCAACAAGTTTAGGCTCACAAAATCCATATTCTGAGTCATAACTGTTATTGTGAGTCGCATCTGTCACAAGTCAAAATTACAGGTCAACATTTGAAATGAGTTTTTAGTCAAATCACCACATCAAAAAATTGAAACACATTTTTTAAAAGTAGAACCACATCTGATAGGTGAATTGCATTTGACTGCCAACAAAAAACTGAGAAAATTGCAAACCGAGTCTGAACGCATAACTATCATTTTTGTTTTTGTTTCTTAAGATCAACCTTGGACAAAAACTGGAAAAAATTTGCTCAAAACCTTGCATTATTAGGTGTCATATGCACCCTAGTCATAGTCATCCTAAGTTGCATGGATTTAGATACTTCCTAAGAATTTGCATATCATAGAATAGATAACTTTTCCCATCATTGAACCTAGTCACTTTTGTCCTATTACTGAATCTTTCCAGCTCAATAGTCTAGTTTGGTAAATTCACCTTGTCCACTGTCTTTTTCCTACAATCAGGTTCCTTGGTCAACTCAGATCATTGCATGAATTTATTCCATAGGTGGTAGGTTATACCCATTTTAGAATCATTTACCGTCATATTCTACTCAAGATTTTGCATATTGTTCATCCTACCATACGTCATATTAGAAATCTTTAGCAGCATCCTTTATTGTCAAAAAAACCAAAAAACATAGAAATAGGACATACCAGTTTTTAGACATAGTTTGTGTTACCCCATTTTGAGCAACTTTTCATGGTCGAAACAAGGTCTCAAAAGAAACATAAAGCAATGTTGGACCCTAAAAAAATTTTCAATCCTTTTGCAAGTCAACCATTAGGAAAAGAAAGACCACACAAATTTTTTCTTGAAAAATACATCACTAGAGACACACATGGACAAATTTATGTTGAAGACATAGATGCTGCAATACAAGATCCTAAATTTTTATCCTTTATGGATGAGTGTTTGGCAAATGATCCCTAATGATATCTAGCAAAGTTGCTAGTAGAATGTGCCACACTACCACTAGGATTTGATATTCATACTTTGAATAAACCGTCTACTCAACCAACACAAACTGTGACATCAAGTGTTTCTATTCCCCAAATCACCACAACAATACCAAATAGCATACCAACTCAAACATCGTCAATTTCAAACACAACCCCTTTCAACATAACACAAGGTTTATAATTTACTGTGGGAGCAACTTCATCAAACCCCTTTGGCACCAACACTACTGGTAAGAGATCCAAATTTGGCATGAATATTCCTATACCAAATCAGAACATTCAGACAGAGAAAATTCCTATACCAAATCAAAATATTTAGATAGGAAATATCCCCACACCAAATCGGAACATTCTAACGGGATATATTCCCTCACAAAACCATAACCCGTCACAGAACACAACATTTCAGAACACCTACATTGATCCAAACAACGCAAAAAACATGTCCTTGACACAAGTAGATGTTCTCCAAAACCAAATGCATATGCTTCAACAACAGATGGACACCATGTCTATGTCAGGCAAATGAACTATCTCAGCGCAATATCTATGTCCATGTCCATTTGACAAAGAGCTCTACATGACACCTTTCCCCCATGGATACATCATACTGAATTTTCCTAAGTATAATGGGAGGAAGAATCCTTTGGAACACATTAGAGAATTCTCTACGACATGCATGGACATATCATATGACCCCACTACTTGATGAGAGTATTTCCATGAACCCTTATCGGGATAGCACTAGAATGGTTTTCTAAATTACCATATGGCATACAATCTTGGGGTTAATTAGCTGAGAATTTTTTCGAACACTTTGCATTTAACATAGACAATGAAGTAACAATAGCTACCTTGTGCCACATAACACAAGAAGATGGCAAAAATTTCACCACTTTCTTCCAGAGATGGAGAAGTCTAGCTAGCAGATGTCCAGTTGAAATACCAAAAAAATAGAAGGTCATGATATTCCTTGAAAACATCAATCCAAAACTAAGAGGTGACTTAAGGGTACATTGTTGTACTTCATTCCTAGACTTGGTACACAAGGGAATCATCCTTGAAAAAGGCCTTATTGACAAAGGAGAAATAAAAGTACCAGGCAAAAATCTAGTGGTTCAACATCAAAATGCACCCAATGATAGAAACAATTTCTGGTCTAGAAATAAAAATGTTACAAATGACGGCATTATTGATGCTAAGACCATAGATACAAGACCAGTTATCACAATTAGAGGTTACAACCCCAATAAAGAAATGAGGAACAGTCCAGAGCAAACAACAATGACCACAAAGGAGTTTTCCTACATGTGAATTTACCCCTTTAGGGCAACTAATCAAGAAATTTTTCAAAGAGTTGATTAAACATGATCTCATTAAACCTTTGGAACCAAGAGAGTATAATCCTGGATAGTTTAAACCTTCATGGTGGGATGATAATGCCTATTGTGACTATCATCGAACAAAAGGACACAACTTACAACAATGTCGACAACTAAAGAATATTATAAAAGACTTTGTTGAAAACAGAACCATAGAGTTCAATGGGTAGAAAAATACCAAGAATAGTAATCATACGATCTTCACAAACCCATTACATGACCACATGAAAGGAAAGGCCTTCAGTTCGGGAACCAAGAATACTCCATCAACCAATTATACCAATACCAAGTATCACTATGGTAAAGGAAAGATCATAAATCACCTCTGAGCTACAAATGAAAACGTCCATACCATCATCATTAAGAAGCATCTGGAATGTGTTTTAAACACATGCAAAACTAAGATAATTCTTCTAGGTCCTTCTTCTAAGCCACCTACATAGTCTTCCAAGTCTAAGTACAATCTCCTTGATCAATTGAGTAAAAATCCCGCACAAATATCCATTTTTGAACTATTGACTTTATCACCTAAACATCAAGACATTCTAGACAAAGCTTTGCAGAACACGATTGTTCTTATAGACTTAGATGTCAATCGTTTTGAATAAATGGTGGGACATTTAACCAACTCCCATCATACCACATTTTCCCAACAAGATTATTGAACTGAAAAGACTCATCATAATGACCCCTTACGTTTGGAAGTCCTAATCCATCAAACCAAAGTCAAACGAGTCTTGGTAGATGGAGGAGTAGGTTTGAACCTGTGTACCCTAAAATTGGTTAAGGCATTAGGATTCTCAGAAGAATGTGTAGACACCTCTAAGAGTATAGTCATCAAGGATTACGATGATGAGGAAAGATCATCCAAAGGAGTTGTCACACTCCCTATCAAAATTGGCCCAACAGTTATGAACACCAACTTCCAAGTCTTGGATCTCACTCTTCCATATAACCTATTTTTAGATAGACCTTGGATACACAAAATGAAAGACGTACCTTCCACATATCACCAATGTCTTAAATTCCCATATGATGGTACCGAGATCACGATTCATGGTGATCCAAATCCTTTTCAATATTGTACAAGCCTAAGGGAAATTCCACAATGATAGGTACCAGTTAACCAAGAAGATTCATCATCCACTTTATCCCTATACATTGACCCATCACATCTTACCAAGTCCATTTCATTCAAACCACCATTATCCACTCCTAAGGTCGAGATCCAAGACAAGGGGTGTTGAGAATATTACATGAAGGCATCCTATTGTGTTAGTTAGCTAGTTCCACCTAAGGAAAATGGTCTACCCATGGTAGATAGAAGACATTCAGTAGTCACATTTCATGTTCCCCCTATAGTGATATTGACCAAATGGGGAGAGTTAAGTGAAGAAATTATGGATCAAGGTGATATTACCTCCTGGTTGTACCGGGAAGACAATTAATACCCCTCGCTGTCTATTCAAATAGCTAAGAATCAATATGGAAAAGGCTTTAAGATGATGCAAAACAAAGGCTATGATGGGCATAGTGGGTTAGGTCTACATCAAAATGGAAGGACATAACCAATCATTATCTCGCCATGGCCAAAATAACTAGGGCTAGGGTTTCAACCACTTAGAATTTGGTTTCCTAGTACTTTGCCACCATTTCAAGAGGAAGTGAGTGCTTATGCAGACATCAAGATATCTCACAAACCACTTCCCCCAGTTTATGATTAATCTCCCGACTCAAGCGATTGTGAATTGAATTCCCTTTCCTCTACCAGTACCATGAACCTAGACAATCTATTTGGAGAATTGGACCTAATGTTAAAACCTATACCAGAGCCATCTAGTCCCCATCATACGAAGTCCTTGTCTAAAGAAGAATGGATTAAGCACTATTATTGGGAAACCCTTGATCATGCATCTTTGGCACCTGACAAACCATCTTCTGATGACATAGCCCCTACAATAGTCCCACATCAGAGTTTACCTACCCATAGGAAAAATAACAAGAAGGAGTTAGTCCAAAAATTTTGTGACCATATCAACCATTCTATATTCACCTTGTCAACTTCCACCTTTGATAACTCCGATGATGACATGCCTCTCATATATCCCGAACTTATCAACTCGGATCAACAAGGTACACCCATCTTAGACACATTCGAGAATGACAAAGCAGTAGCTGAGTTCATGGGACTTTGAGAAAGCATAACTAGAGGGGATCATAAAGCTAGTTTCACCATAGACTTGGATGAAAAAGCATATTTTGGGGAGTCTATTAACACCTCTAGTCGCAAAAATGAAAATAAAAAGAAAAATGAGGAGTCCCTAGGTGAAAACCGAAAGGCGCCTTTGGACAAAGAAATAGTCAAAGTAAAGGACGTAGCCGAGGGCGAAAACCTCTCTGAGGCACCCAAGGATGGAGGTTTAAAAATTCTCCTTGTTGAGCAAGAAAAGTCACCAATGCTAGTAGAAGAGTCTATTGAAGTCAACATAAATACAGAAGAAAACTCTCAAAACATATACTTTGTAGCATCATTGACGGAGATAGAACAACCTGAGTTTAAGGACTTCTTCGCAAAGAGACATATAAACTTTGCATGGTCATACATTGACATGCCTAGGCTGGATCCAGACCTAATATTGCACCATCTACCATTACAGCCAGGTATTAAGCCAGTCAAACAAAAGTTAAGGAAAATGCATCCACAGATTGCTCTACTGGTTAAAGAAGAACTTAAGAACTCTTGGATGTTGGATTTATAAGAACTATAGACTATGTAGACTGGATTTCAAATCTTGTGCCAGTGACGAAACCAACTGGGGTATCGGCATTTGCATAAAATTTAGAGACATCAACAACTCATGTCCTAAGGATGACTTCCCTTTGTCGAACATAGACATGATAGTAGATATTACAACATGATATGAGATGCTATCCCTCATGGATGGTTTCTCTAGATATAACCAAATGAAAATTGCAGTTGAAGACCAACACAAGACAACTTTCACATGTCCATTGGGCACATACTATTGGAATGTTATGCCTTTTGGGATTAAGAATGTAGGAGCTACCTATGAATGGGCAATGACTACGATTTTCCATGACTTTGTACATACTCTCATGGAAGATAATGTATGATGAAATTATAGCTAAATCAGAAACAAGGGCAGATGATTTGAAAGTTCTAGACAAGATATTCCAGAGGATAGAGAATTAGAACGTCGGGCTAAATCCCAAGAAGTGTGTCTTTGGAGTAAAATCAGGTAAACTTCTAGGGTATATCATTTCCAAAAAAGGCATTGAAGTAGATCTAGATAAGGTAAGAGCTATCATAGAAATTCCTCCTCCAGTAAACATTGGTCAACTAAGAACACTATAGGGAAGATTATAGTCCATCAAGCATTTCATTGTACAATTGGCAGACAAAATACACCCATTTCAACATTTACTCAAGAAAGGAGTACCATTTGTGTGGACACCTAAATGTCAGGAATCTTTCCAACAAATCAAGGATTATTTGATCACTCCACCTGTCTTAATCCCACCTATAGATGGAAAACCATTGATACTATACATTTCAACAACTCAGTCAGCATTAGGAGTTCTTCTTGCACAAAACGATGATCAAGGTCATGAAAGAGCAGTGCATTACATCAGTCATACCTTGGTGTGATATGAATTAAAATATAGTAAAATAGAATGTGCCTACGTTGTGGTAGTCTTTCCTACTCAAAAAATTTGGCACTATATGCTAAATCACCAAGCAATGTTGGTCACAAATATTGATCCCCTTTAATATCTCCTAAGTAAAGCGGCATTAACAGGCTGATTGGCTAGATGGGTTATGATAGTTAGCGAGTATGACATCCAATATGTAGAGAGGAAAGCTATAAAAGGACAAGTGATTGTAGATTAGTTAGCAGATGTACCTATGAAGGCAGACCATCCTTTAGTGGCAGATTTTGTTGATGAATTTATCTTCACAGTTGACACTAGAACCGAATAGAGATTATACTTTAATGGGTCACATACAAATCATGGTTTAGGAGAAGGTATCCTATTTGTTACACCTCAGTGTCATACTATTCCTAAATTATTTAGGATTTCTCTCCCTTGCACCAACAGTATAGCAGAGTAAGAAGCCTTAGTGATAGGATTAAGAATGGCAACCCAGTGGAAGATTAAGAGTCTACATTTTTTTGGTGATTCTCAGCTAGTAGTCCGGCAGGTAAATGATGATTATGAGACTAAGGATGAGAAAATTCCCCCCTACAAGTGCTTGGCTGATAGTTTCAAGCAATACTTTGATGACATTA
>CM021102.1:386987460-387024726 GCA_007115665.2 Sequoiadendron giganteum
AATTTGAAACATTTATTTCAATACTCATAAACTCTTCATAATTAAATAATATTAAAACAAGGAAACCTATGACACAACAAACATGATTGATGACACACTATGGCTAGGCTGTAGACCTGACACATGTTACATAGCTACTATCTCCCATTCAACTTAACCATTGGATCAATGTGCTCAAACCTGTGAAACTAGGTGGAGTCGATGTCATGTACCTGCAAACCTGTAAATGAAATAACCAAGATCATATATATATGCAACATAAAATACACACCATGAAGAGGAAATCATGGAATCATAGGGCGCTCGCAAGCGAGTGGTGCGATCCTGTTCCCTTCACCAAAACACACATCATAACTGACATTTCCATCATAATCCAATAATCTCATATGCAATAAACATGGTATAGCAACAAGTATTTTAACACCAATTAAAGCATGTCAAATAAAGCATAAGATAAGATACATCACATCACACAAATAGTTCATCGCTCTATAAATAGCTATCAAATAACACACATGATAAAGTATGCAAAGTATCACAATATTTGAAACCAAAACAAAGCATGGTATGTTGTCTGAACAAGAAGCTAAAATGGAGGGGTATTACATTCTCCCCCCAAGGGTCAGGCTTACTCCTGGAAGCCTACAAAAAAGTAGGGATATGATTCCCTCATCCTAGCTGTATCTTCCTAGGTGGATGAAGCATCATCCCTAGGATCCCACTGGACCCTAACCTGATCAATATCTCACCCCCGAAGAGTGAGTGTTTTGTGCTCCATTACAACCATGGGCTCCAAAGCCAGCTACCCGTCCTCTACCTATAAAGAATTCCAATCAAGGATGTGAGAAATATCTGGATTGTATGGCTAAAGAATAGAAACATAAAAAAAATTGTGAACACGTGAAAGACTGGGTGGCAAAGCAAGATGGTAAGCAATTGGACAAATCTTTTTGAGTATCTCAAAAGGTCTGAAAAAGCAAGCCACCAACTTAGAACCCTTTCCATAACAGATTGGACTCTTTCACGGAAGCACCCGGGTGCTGCCACAATAATGGGTTAGACTTTTTGGGACATCCTGATTTTTGCTGAAATCACATATTTTTAGAAAATATAATAATTTAAGCCTTAAAAAGGTTCCAGTTTAAGGGTTTTAATTGAACAGGTTTTGATCAAACCCACTTATATCAAACCCCCTTGGATAGAAAGCTGCTAGTTTTAAACCATACCTATAATGGAGTCTCCTCTATACCTATCAAAATGCTAATAAAAAACCACTTTTGGTTTAACTTTTAGGCAATCAAATTAATTTTATTTTATTTTATTTTATTTTTTTAAATGTAGTCCTTATTATAATCTTCCCAAAGAGTATAATTTTAAATATATTTAATTTTATTATTATATATTTTTTTTATTTCTTGTGAATGTAAGGTTTTCAATGAACATCAAGGTCTTTATTTCACACATATGGAAAAATAGGAAATAAGAGAAAAAAAAATCTTTAAAATGCATGTACACTAGCTATTGATGTCCTTATTCCAAGAAAATAATAATAAGTTAATTCAAATGAATACAAAAAAAATTATGTAGCTGAAAGTATAATATATCCAAATTATAATTACTCTGAATTATAAAATTTATTAAAAAATATATATGCAACAAAAAATTATGAAAAAATATCCATCGACTAGATAAGGGTGTGAAAAAATTGTATTTAAAAAATTAGAATTGTATGCTTTCTATAAAAAAAGTTATGTAGCTGAAAGTAAGCATTAGTTTTTGAAAATGATGTTTAGTAAAAAAAATTAAGATAATTAAAACTACATTAAATTATTCACAATTTATTTTTTAATTTTAAAATAAATATATAATTAGATATCCAACACAAAATATCACAAATCACTATTTTTCTTCATCTTCAAATTCTTAATGGTTTAGCTTCTATAAGCGTATAGAAGTGAAGATCTAGGGAAAAATGTTGTTTTCAATGTCAAGTTTGGCCAAAAAGTGTAACCCATTATTGTGGGATCACCCACCCACAAGAACACTCTGTCACCAATAGAAAATTGTCAATCCACTATGCACATCTGCATACTTCTTCTACCTATCCTAAGCTACTACCAAGTTCTCTCTAATCCGAACCACCTATTGCTCCATGTCTTGTAACATCTCCGGACCTAATAATACTCTATCCTCTAATTGATCCCAACTCAAGGAGGTACAACATGGACATCCATATAAAGCCTAGAATGTAGGCATGCCAATAGAACTCTAAAAATGTTTATTATAAGAAAACTCTACCAAATAGAGATAGTGTTTCCATCATGTTTGCTGGTCCATTACATACATACGCAACATGAATTCAAGGATCTGATTAACCCTCTTAGTTTTTCCATCTATCTCTTGGTGATACACTAAACTAAAGTTCAGTTGTGTCCCCATCGCATGTTGTAATGAAGTCCAAAGAGATGAGGTGAACATTGGATCCATGTTAGAAATAATCTGATGCGGAATACCGTGCAACCTAACTATGTCCTCCATGAACACTCTAGCAATAGATGATGCATTATAGGATGAGCGAATAGGTGAGAAGTGTGCTACCTTCGTCAACCTATCAACTGTCACCATAGTCGCATCATGTCATCACGAGGAGTTGGGTAAAACAACAATGAAGTCCAATGAGATCATATCCCATTTCCATTCTGGCACAAGATGCGGTTGTAGAAACCCTGTTCGATGCTGGTGTTCAGCGTTCACCCGCTGACACTCTAGACATCTTGGTACATAATTTGCAATATCTCGCTTCATCCCTGGCCAAAAATACAATGGACGCAAATTTGAATGCATCTTCTTCACCCGAAAATGGGCTGAATAGGGTGCACGATGTGCCTCAATCAAAACTACAGTACGAAGACCACCTTCTGAAGGAATGTAAATCTGTTTGTATATCTTGGTAAACCATCTATATCAAGTGAATATACTAAGAACTTTCCCTCTAGAAGTCTGCCTGCCTCAATATCTACCCTAACATCTTGATACCAATTGTCTGGTAGAAGAGAAGTAAGAATCTGACTTAGTAGATCCACTACAAGAGTCAACTCGGATATCTCGTGCCTACGTCTACTGAGTGCATCAGCTATGATGTTCTCCTTTCCCTGAATATACTTCACTTTGAAGTCATATTCATAGAGAAACTCCATCCAATGCCTCTACCTAGCATTAAGGTTTGGGTATGTGAAAATATATTGAAGACTCCTATGATCATTATGCAACTCAAATTTGTGCCCAAGCAGAAAGTATCTCCATCTAGTCAATCCATGGAAAACTACCGCTAACTCGAGATCATGTGTAGGGTAATTCAGTTCATGATCTTTGAGCTTCTGTGACTCATATGCTATAACATGACCCTCCTACATCAACACTGCTCCTAACCCCTCTAAGGATGCATCTATACAGACTAAAAAGCTCCCTGTAGGATCAGGTATCACTAGTATTAGTACACTAGTTAGCTTCTCATTAAGAGTCTGAAATGTCATCTCTCACTACTCTGACCACAAAAACCTCTTTCATTTCCTCTGAAGGGAGGTGATAGGATGTCCTATCCTCAAAAAGCCCTGAACAAACCTCCTGTAATATCTTGCAAGGCCCATAAAGCTATGAATCTCTACCAAATTCATGAATGCAGACCAATCTAATATCACTTGGATCTTTCAAGGATCCACCGATATACCTTCCCCTGAGATCACATGACCAAGATACTTGATCTCAATCTTGAAGAATTCACATTTCGACAAGTTAGGATAAAGTTGATTATCCCATACACACTGTAATACCTGTTGCAAATGCTCCTCGTGTTCCTCCACTATTTTGGAGTATATCAAAATTTCATATAGGAGCACAAGGATAAATCTATCTAAGTATGTCCAGAATACTCCATTCATCAAACTCATGAGCATAGAAGGCACATTTGTCAACCCAAATGGTACCACTGTGAACTCGTAGTGACCATATCGCATCTCAAACATCGTCTTATGGATATCTGAGTCAAAAATATGGAGCTAATGATAACCTGACTTAAGGTAGATCTTCAAAAAGACTATAGCACCCTTGACTTGGTCAAAAAAGTCATCAATCCTAGGAAGTGGATACCGATTCTTGATAGTCACTTTGTTCAGCTGTCGGTAATCAATATATAACTGAAGTGAACCATCCTTCTTCACAAAGACAATTGTTGCTCCCCAAGGAGAAACACTAGGGTGAATGAAACCATTTTCTAACAACTCCTCAAGCTGCAAGCAAAGCTCTTTCAGCTCCTGAGTGGTCATACGGTAAGGTGCTCATGAAATGGGCTCTGATCCAGGTACTAAGTCTATCTTGAAGTCTATATCTCTTTGTGCTGGCATCCCTAGATTGTTGTCTGGGAAAACATCTAAGTACTCTTGAAGAATGGAGTGACTATTGAGAGATAATTTCTCCTCTCCATCTCCTAATCTCAAATCCTCCACTGTGATAGCGAACAACTGAAATCCCTGTCATAAACATCTTCTCAACTACATAACTGAGATAATCCTCAAGGATATCGGCCTCTGAACCCCCTCAATCACCACCTCACTACCAAATGCATTAATGCACCAAATCAACTTACGTCGACAATCTATCACTTCTTGGTGAGCCTCTAACCAATCCATACCTATGACAGTTTCATAAAAACCCAATGGTATAACTCAGATATCCAATGTAGTAAGGAGAGGTTCAACCTCCAATCTACATTTTGGTACTATAGAATGTGATGCAACTTTTGAACTCGAAGCTAACTCGACCTGCCACCTATTAGCTTGCTTTACGGCCTCGAGTCTGCAACATGACACTATGGAAGAAGAAATGAAGGAGTCCGATGCTCCAGAATCAAATAGAATAGTAACTAGGTTACCTGATAACATACCATAAGTCTCTATGACGGCTTCCTAATGCTCTTCCTAGCGGTTATCAACCACTGCGAATACACGATGACGTCTACGTACATCAACTACTATCAGCTTGGATTCTGTTGGTCTCTGCATGAATCCAGATGGGCCCTTGTTAGGACACATTCTAGCAATATGGCCCTCCTAGCCACATGAGAAAAAACCAGTTCCTCTACCATATCCCCTGCCTCTAGCTAGTGCACTAGAATGCTGCACACTACCTCTGAAAGTGGAGTGGAAGCTCTGAGCGGGTTTCTTAGAGTTGAAATACTTCATGTGCCTCTAGTTTTTGTCGCCCTATCTCTGCTGGAAACCTTTATGTTTCCCCTAAGATACCTACTTCTAACTGCTCTATGCTGATCCCTATTGTGTCTTAGGAGGCATAACTCCCTATGTTTGTCCCCCTCGTGCACTATTCCCATCTCATGAACCATTGCCAATAATTACATCTGTATGGCCTCCCAATGCTAAGGTCAAATTCTCCTCCACAAATCGTGCCTTCTCCATAACTGTCTTCATAGATTTGGGACACCACCACTAATACAGACATTCAATCCCCTGAAAAAGTGTTGAACAAGCATTCCCTTGTCATCACCAATTCTTGTGAACTGTTTAAGTTCGTAGAAACATCTCTCATACTATTCTACGGTCATGGCTAGCTGTCATAAGGCATGAAACTCATCGCCTCTACACTAACGCGAATGGTCAGAAAAAAAGTGGTCTATTAACTACTCAAAAATATCTCCTAGGACACTGTATTAATATCAATGTGGATCTTCTACTCCTCTAGCCTCCACCATCTGGATGCAAACCCCCGCAGGTGCATAACAGTGCATGGCGCTTTAGTACTACTATCGAATGGATGTATAGCAAAGCATCGGTCAATTCCTATAAGCCAAGTCTCAACCTCTAATCCACTGCCTACTTCATCTAACCATGGTGGTCATGATCGAAGAAAGTTTCTCATATAAGAAGAGGCTAACATATTAGACTATATCGGAACTACCCTCACACTAGGATTATCCTCTGCATCTACTTGTCTCGTACCAAGGAGTGCTAATGCCTCCTCAAAATCTCTACTTGCGGCCTCAATCCTACTATCTATCACTGCCCCTTCGGCCATTTTGTGATGCCTTTTGTTCCACTTGATCTGGAATATGTGTAACATGAGGTGGAGAGTCATGCTAACTCCCATTGTGGTCGTCTACTTGGCCATGTCCTCATCCTCTGCCTCTTCCACGTCTAGGAGGCATAATCCTACACAGAAACATAAAGGTATTAGACAAGGTAACACTTGAAAACTTGTGCAACTAAGCTTAATGGGTACATCATAATCCCAGAGCACCCAGTGCTTAAACCTAGGCTCTAATACCATATGTAATGCCCCACCACGTAACCCTAAAGGAAGTTGCAATTCACTACAAAAGCATACAATTTTTTTTATTTAAAATGTAATTAACATACATATTCACCAACAATTGACAACAACCTCTAAGGCTATGCAACCAAGATTACATAAACCCTCAAATACATCAATATACATCCATAACATTTAATGTCATTAAGAAATGAGTATTTAAACAACATAAAGATTCAACCAAATACCATACTCATTAACTAGTCAAAAGGGTTACATCAGCCATTCCCAAAATGAGGCAATATTACAAATGTGGTACAATATACATAAATTCACCTCATAAACATAAGAGGGGTAAAATAACATGATACAAATTGAAATAATACATTGCTTCAATTATAAACAAGAATCATGAGCTCTCCAACTGGATACCTTGCCACCAAGTACTGTAGATCAAAGGGGGGCCCAATAGTGTACGGTGGATATTCCACCCAGCCAAGTGGTACCTGAAGGCCCACCCCCCATGCTAGGAGATAGTAACAACATAACATGGTCAAGCTCTACAACCTATAACCACAAGCTAAATCATACTGACACAACCAATCACATGTACAACACAAATCCAACTCTAACATGGTCACATTGCTTCCAGATATAAAATAGATCAAGTGTGCTTAGTAAACCATACACATAAAATCAAATATCAACTATTGTCCTAGAGAGAGTGTCATCACACAACTCGTCATGAGATCTCCTCAAGGAATTCTTCATAGGCTCTGGTAATCCTGGTGACCTCAACTAAATCATGGCCCTCATACTCACTCATGCAGAATCAAATACCTCTCATAAGGAAAAGATAGATGACCTTTCAATTCAAGGCCTTCCCACTCATCCCAATTCTAAACGAGCACTTGAGTCTATGAGTGAGGTTATTTATCTTGATTAGTGTGAAATGCTACCTAATATTATAAGTACATTAATTTAGTTCTCACTTGATTAAACTACCTCCGGAGGTTACCCAGTTTACCTTTTTGGGCTCTGGTGCCTAACATAAGCCACTCTTCTACTAGACAACATACCATACAAAACTAAACCCCAAGGGAATCTCAAGTGCATACAAACTAGACAAAACAACCACTCCAATTCTAGGAGGCAACATATAATGAAACTCAATCCAAAAACTTGGAGGCAACAAGGCACAATGCACTACCCAAGGGAAATACAAATGGTTGACATAAAAAATCAACAACCCTCATCCTCTAGAACTTTCTAGAAGACTTACAATACTTAAGACCCATTTTCCGAAATATGAACACAAAGGAAATAATTACTACAAAGAAATTACAAGGAAATAATCTTTTTTTGGATATACTAAATCCATTTCCCTTTCAAATACATTTCACAATAAATAAAACAATTTTCTTAACAAAATAATTGATTAAAACAATTAAATTGCCTCTACAGTAAAATCAAAATTTTAAATAAGTTTTAAAACAACATAATTCCTTCTACAAATAATTCCTTCCATTTTCCAATGTAAACATAAAATATGATATCTTTTGAAATAAAATTATTCTAAATATAAAAATATACATTTAATATATATACATAAGATATACATAATTATATATTAATATATAATTATGTATATATACTTATAATATATTCATTAAATACTACTTAATATTTTATAGACCAAATATAAAACACATATATAAAATAATATATATACATAATATATATACACATACACATATACAATATATATATATACTATTTATATGAAATTCACAATAAAATAAGCGAACAAAATTTACTTCACCCGTAATTTATTTTCTCACATTCGCGGCTTACAAAATAAATCCCTAGTGTTTGGGACGAAATCAACAACAATCATGCCATTATTTCAAAAGCAATGTGGGGAGGGGTGGCTATCACAGCCGACCCTCTCCCAAATCATGTCTGTAATACCCCTCTGTTTTGCTCCTTATTCGGTTTGCTTTATGTTATGTTTGGTTGCAGTTACTTTGATACTGGATACATTTTTTTATGATGTTTTGTTCGCTACTATTGAGCGACAACTATTATTGTGTGATGTGTTGACCTAATTAGTGTTTCTCACGCTTTAATGATGTAATGATGTTAGTAGATATAACATGTGATTTTATATGAGATTATTGGATTATAATAGAAGTGTCAGTTTTGATGATTGTATTGGTGAAGGGGACGGGTTCACATCACTTGCTTGCGAGTGCCCTATGAATCCGTAATTTATTCCTCATGGTGTGTATTATATGCTGGATATATTGTATGATGTTGTTTACTTGGTTGTAGGATTGCAGGTACATGACATCGACTCCACCTGGTTTCATAGGTTCGAGCGTTTCGATCCAACGGTTAAGTTGAATGGGAGATAGTAGCTAGGTAACATGTGTCAAGTTTACACCCTAGCCTTAGTGTGTTGTCAGTCGTGTGTGCCGAGTCATTGTCTGTCTTGCTTTAATGTTATTTAATTATGAAATATTTTTGACTTGGAAATAGATATTTGGAATAATTGCATTTAAATCATGTTGATGGTTATTTAATTTAAATAATGCAATGTGGATAAAATTTTATATTTAAATTAATTAATTAAACGTGATGCAAGAGAATGAAAGGAAATAAAATAATTAAAATTATTTTTGGAATTTAATTTCAACGTGTGGGAATTAAATTAGAAATTATAATTAAGTGTTTATTTGGGAAATGAGTTTCAACTTTGGAAATTAATTTATTATTTGAAATTGCATTTTAAATTGAAAGTGGGTTTTCAAAAATTGAAATTGAAATTGAAATTAATATCTAATTTGCGTGCAATGTGAATTAGGGTTGTAAAAATTGAAATTGGAATTGAAATTGAAATTAATATCTAATTTGCATGTAATGTGAATTAGAGTTGTATTAGGTATTTTTGATTTATAAAAAATACTTGTTTTAATTTAGGGCATAAAAGTTTTTTTAAAAAAATCATTTTTACAGCAGAGAAGAAATTTTAGAAAAATTTGCACAAAGGAAGGGTTTGAAGAAAGTTTGATTGTAGAATTGATTGGAGGAAAGATTTTTTGCATTTGTTGGGTTTTGGATTGCATTCGTTGGATGATTGAAGAAAATTCAGGAAATCTTTGGAGGAGGCTTGCAGCAGAAATTCATCTTTTCCTGTAGCTTCTTGAACAGGGTTTTCTTCTATGTTTTTATTGTTCTTGATTATTATTTTTTAAATAGTAGCAATTAAAGATTTGTTTGTTAAATTTGTATTACAAAATAAATTTAATATTAGAAAAAAAAATTAAATAAATTTACTACTTTTGCTTGTGAAAATTATTGAGTGAAAATTGTGAAAACCTTAGTTGAATTTAAATTATTTGGGGAAATCGATTATGTTGTTATTGAAATCAAACATACAAATGAACAATGCATTTAGAATGTTTTTAGAAAATGAAACCCTCTGTTTATTATTAAAAATCAGATTTTAAAATCCGCAGGGAAGTTATATTTTTTCATGGTAAAATGGTCTAGTTGCGTCGCGTATAACTCCACTTACACAAACTGGGTTGTCAGGAAATTTAAAGGGTTTCTGTATCTTGAAATTTTCCTATCCCTATAAAAATCGTAAATACGCAAATCATAACTTTTGAGTTATTCTTGAAACACGAGACTGCTGTTAAGTTATTTTTCCATGGCTGCTCTGATTATAATGATAATAAATTGATATTTATAAATATTAATATTTTATTTATTGTTATTATAATATTAAAATATTATTTAATAATATTTTATATTATAATTTATAATATTAAAATATTATATTTATTTATATAATTTTAAATAAAATTTGTATATTAGATTAGTGGAAACAAAATTATAAACGTATGGGGAAATTATTGTTTATTCTTAAATAGCATGTTAAAGTGTAATTGAAGGAGTTAAATATCTAATTTAAAGAATGCATAATTTAAGATTTAATTGTGAAATTTAAATTCATGTGTAAAAGGTCCAATTATTAATTTGTTTTAATTGAAAATATATATATATATATATATATATAAGGGTAAATTTATAAGAAAATATATTTATTTGAAATAGAAGTAATTACTTGATTTAAATGAAAAATTGAAATAATTTCTTGTAGATGACTTAATTTGGTTCTTAAAGAAAACATTGAATTAATACCTTTTATAATTATAAACTGATGACAGTTGTTTAACTATTTCAATTATTTTGAAAGAGTAATAGTTTTATATTATTGTGAATACAGATTATAAAGATAAGGAAAAAGATATTTTATAAATTTCATGTTTAGATAGAAAATTGATTGAATTATATGAGTTAGCTAAAAAACGAAAAAAATCCAATTAGATGTGTACTTGTGTTGGTTTTGAATGCATGGTCGAATTGTTAAGAAAAATGATATTTAAATATATTGAAGAATTGTAGAAGTATTTATATTTGAATGTTTGTTTAATTAATGAGATTTAATTGGAAACAATATGAATGCATGGTTAAATAGAAAAACCAAGAGTTATTTTTATACATTGATAAAACGGCATGTTTTAAATAGAGAATAGAAAAGATATAGGTTTTGGATAGAAATAGAATATAGTAATGGAAATAGTTTATGTTGTATTGGAAGTAAATCTAGGAAATGAATATATTTGAAAAGGTAAATATTTATTGTGTTTTATTTATTTTTATAGAGCAATTTAATCATTGTGATTGAAATATTAAAGGATATATATAATTAAATTCATTAATATATATATTTGGTGTCTATATAATATGGAACATATATAAATATGTTAAGTGCAAATTCATTATCGTTTTTTCTTTTAATAAGGTGCCTGCAATATATTATTGAATATAGATTAAAAAATGGACTAATTAGTGTATATGGGTAAATGGATAGAGAAACGATATTTTATTATATTAAAGTGATTTCTTATTTTAAATAAAAAATTGAATGAGATGTAAGATTTGGTTAGGAAGTGGAAAGAGTTTTCTTGCATGATTTTGTGTCGATTTAAAAGTAAATTAAGAAGTTGTTTATATTGATGAGGCAAGTAGTTATCTTTAATTGTTTTCTTTCCATTAGAGCTATTAATTTATTGTGAATGAAATATAAAAGAGATATGGATTTAGTATATCCAAAAATAGTATTGCTCTTGTGATTGCCTTAAATGTTCTAGTTTCTCTGTATCCCGTAAAGGGATGGAAGTTTAAATTGTTTAAGATTTCTTATAATGGAAATAGAAATATGGGTATATGATTATCTGAGTTAACCCTGTAAGTGTGTCTTTGACCTTGTTAGTGTTACCTATTGAATGAATATGGATTTAGGAAATCCAAATATTATATTTGATTTATGACTTGAATGGTTTTGTTTCTATGTCGTCAAGTTGCATTGTGGGTTTTGAGATTTAGTGTTAGTCCTAAATTATAAATCTTCCTGAAGAACCTAGTGAATGAAGGTTGTCGAAACTTTGTCAACCCGTTGTTCTTCCCTTGTGTAGTGTATGGTGTCTTTCAGTTATTACTCGGTTTTCATGAACAGGGATGTTTTGTACCTCTTGAGAAAGGAGTGGACTATGTGTTTTGTTGCCTCCAAGATGTTTGGAGTGTGTTCTATTATTTGTATCCTCCTAGAGTTGGAGTGGTTATATTTTCTAATTTGTGTGCACTTGAGATTTCCTTGGTGATTGGTATTTGTATACGTGTATGGTCCTTTGAACATACTTGGTTGATTTTATGTCTGGAAGCAAAGTGACCTATGTCAGTGATATTAGTGTTGTACCTGAGTTGTACTCATTTAGTTCATTTGTTTGGTTATGTTAGTATGAGTCTGCCTTTGGTTAGTGGTCGTAGATCTTTGTCCATATTGTGTGGTTACTATCTCCTAGCATCGGGGGTGGGCCTTCGGGTACCACATGGTTGGGTGGAACATGCACCAAAACTATTGGGTCCCCCTTGATCTTCAGTTCATGGAGGCGAGACATCTAGATGGATAGCTCACGATTCTATTGTATTTTCTTGCATTGTAATATTTCTATTTATATAAGTTATTTTACCCCTCTTATGTTAATGAGGTGGAATTATGTAATTGTTATACTTTTGTACTATTGTTTCATTTTGGAAATGAGGGATGTAACTATTGGGTTAAGTTAATGTTTATGAGATTGTATCTTGGATGGTCATCTTGTTATGTTATGTGGTATTCTTATGATATATGATATTTATTTCATAAAGTATTTATTGATATGGTTTATGTAAGATGTATGTGTGGGTTTAAGTAATCCTAACCTTGTAGCCTTAGAGGTTGTTAATTAGTAAGTGAATGTGTATGTTATTACACTTTAAAAAAAAAAATTGTTCACTTAAGTCATTAATTACAACTTCTTTTAGGGTTGCAAGGTGGCGCATTACACATGGTATCAGAGCCTGGGTTTAAACACTAGGTTCTCTGGGTACATTTGTGCCCACTATGTTGTTCCTGTGATTTGTTAGTAGAGTGTTAAGTGATCACGTGTTCATGGCTTTTACTTTAGCATGACATACTCTGTGAAAGAGAGTAGCGTGTTAGTAACCTGATATAAGGTTATGGTTGGGTAATGTTATGAATCCTATGAGATATGGAATGGGATATTCCTTTGGGATTATGTATGTAGTTGTACCCCCCTTGTAAATGTAATAAACCAGTAACTGTATCTTGTTTAAATATTGTGGAAACCCGTACTTGCTTTGAGTGTCCATGTGATGGTGATACTTGGTACCCATCCATGGGAAAAAGTCACATTTCGGTGTGGGTTCTACCATACCATTATGTGTGTTTGCATGTTTGTTACCTGATTGAGGGCCAACCTAGGTGTGGTTGAAATTTATATATAAGAGTAACCAAAAGTAGCACTTTTTCTTTTGGTTCTCTAGATCCTCAATCCGTGAAGGGATAGTAGTAGCCACAAGTTCCTTGGGTGGAGTGTGCAGCGTACACATAATGCGACACAAAGCATCTTAGCTCAACCAATTCTGAGGAAACGTACCCACTACTTTCCCTTATGATGGATTAGGATACTTGATCCATATGTGTTAGCCTAATCCCCACATATTTGAATATAGTAGCATGGTTTGTTATTTATGCCTAGATGTCCGTTGAGGCAATGATCTGGCATTAGTGAGTTAACCTCGTCTATATGAGAGGTGAAGCTCAATAGCCCCATAGTGAGATTATCATATTGCATTATGTATATGTACCGTATCTGCATGTGTTCTGACATGATGCAAGAGATACAATGCCACACCCCACTCATGTTCCGACATAGTGATGGTGATGATGCCATGTTACACGATGCCACGTGCTAGACACGTGAAGGCGCATTATGAGATTTTCTTTGTTAGCCTACTTGTGCGATGAGCGTTATGGGGCCTCGAACACTTGTAGAGGGATCCTCATGGTTGCCTTGACCATGTTGGTTGAGTAGCATATGAGTAGATCTTAGCCATGTATACCTCTAGCTTCAGCGAGTTCCTATGTGTGTCTTCTCCACGAGGTATTGCGGGTGGAGTGTGTTCTGTGCATGCCTATTCTGCGGACCCTTAGACACATTGCCATGTGGCATATGACCAGTCCATGGCTTCCCCAGTTGGCGTATGACCAGGTAGAGTGACGATATTTTATTAGTCGTGGATACACTCTAGATCATGTGGATAGCATGCTCATTCCGCATCACATGAAGGCTATTATCATTCTCGCTGGATGTTGTTTCCTCCTTCCTCATTGGTGGCTAGTATCTAGTCACATAATGATGTACAGTGCAATTTTAAAGATTGTGAACTTTCTTTCGGTTATTGATGATTTTTCAATTGATTGTGAGGGCCGGCACTTTGTTTATACTTGATTGTGAGGGTTTAGCCACAATTTGTGATCTTATTTTCTTATAACCCTAGTGGTTATATATTTGATTCAGTGTTGAAATTGTGCACATTTATTGTCTTATTGTTGAAATTGAACTTTAATTTGCTATTCTTTATGAACTTGGTGGCTAAGCTAATTATCTTTGTTGTTTTCATGTCAGCTATGTGTCGTATTGTGATTCCTCTCCAAGGACGTATGAGGCGAACTTGGTGAGAGTGTACGAGGAAGTAGACGTAGGAAACGTTGAGGATAGGAGTATGTGAGGTTGTTATGTAGCTATGACCCGCTACTCACCTATGTGGGATGACTATCTCTTGGAGGCTAATCACCTTACACAACAAGAGATAGGTCATGGTGGTCTTGTTTGGATGGTTTCACTTTATGTATGACCTAACACCATCAAGCCACTGATTGTGATGTTGATATATTTGAGATGGTTATATGTTCTTGAATCATGGATTCCTCTATCATGGATGGTATGCTGCTTTCTGGTGTCTAGATGGACCCTTGTGTAGCCTTATGATGATTCCCGGTGATGTGTATTGGTGCATATGTGTATTAAATATGTTAATCCATGGTTATGCATTTTTGGAGACTTGGTTGGTGGTTGCTTTACCATGTTGTCTCATTTGGATTGACAGTGTACTTGGTTGAGTTGTTTACGACACGGGTTGTCGTTGTTTATGTGTTGAGGTATGGAGTGGTTCAGTTGGAACCTTTGGCTATGTGTGATTGTATGGAGTTTTCTCTAGGGGTAGTTGCAGGCTTCCAGGAATAAGCCTAATCTTTGGGGGGGAGAATGTAATACCCCTCCGTTTTGCTCTTTATTCAATTTGCTTTATGTTATGTTTGGTTGCAGTTACTTTGATACTAGATACATTTTGTTATGATGTTTTGTTCGCTACTATTGAGTGACAACTATTATTGTGTGATGTGTTGACCTAATTAGTGTTTCTCATGCTTTAATGATGTAATGATGTTAGTAGATATAAAATGCAATTTTATATGAGATTATTGCATTATAATAGAAGTGTCAGTTTTGATGATTGTATTGGTGAAGGGGATGGGTTCACATCACTTGCTTGCGAGTGCCCTATGAATCCGTAATTTCTTCTTCACGGTGTGTATTATACGTTGGATATATTGTATGATGTTGTTTACTTGGTTGCAGGATTGCAGGTACATGACATCGACTCCACCTGGTTTCACAGGTTCGAACGTGTCGATCCAACGGTTAAGTTGAATGGGAGACAGTAGCTAGGTAACATGTGTCAATTTTACACCCTAGTCTTAGTGTGTCATCAGTCGTGTGTGCCGAGTCATTGTCTATCTTGCTTTCATGTTATTTAATTATGAAAGATTTTTTATTTGGAAATAGATATTTAGAATAATTGCATTTAAATCATGTTGATGGTTATTTAATTTAAATAATGCAATGTGGATAAAATTTTATATTTAAACTAATTAATTATATTTAATTTATTTAATTAATTAAATTTAATCCAAGGGGGTTGAATTTAGTTATTAAATAATTAAATTAATTAATTAAACGTGATGCAAGAGAATGAAAGGAAATAAAATAATTAAAATTATTTTTGGAATTTAATTTCAACGTGTGGGAATTAAATTAGAAATTATAATTAAATGTTTATTTGGGAAATGAGTTTCAACTTTGGAAATTAATTTATTATTTGAAATTGCATTTTAAATTGAAAGTGGGTTTTCAAAAATTGAAATTGAAATTGAAATTAATATCTAATTTGCATGCAATGTGAATTAGGGTTGTAAAAAATGAAATTGGAATTGAAATTGAAATTAATATCTAATTTGGATGTAATGTGAATTAGGGTTGTATTAGGTATTTTTGATTTATAAAGAATACATGTTTTAATTTTAGGGCATAAAAGTTTTTAGAAAAAAATCATTTTTACAGCAGAGAAGAAATTTTGGAAAAATTTGCACAAAGGAAGGGTTTGAAGAAAGTTTGATTGTAGAATTGATTGGAAGAAAGATTGTTTGCATTTGTTGGATTTTGGATTGGATTCATTGGATGATTGAAGAAAATTCAGGAAATCTTTGGAGGAGGCTTGTAGCAGAAATTCATCTCTTCCAGTAGCTTTTTGAACAAAGTTTTCTTCTATATTTTTATTGTTCTTGATTGTTTTTTTTTAAATAGTAGCGATTAAAGATTTGTTTGTTAAATCTATTTTAGAAAATAAATTTGATATTAGAAGAAAAGAATTAAATAAATTTACAGCCTTTGCTTGTGAAAATTCTTGAGTGAAAATTGTGAAAACTTTAGTTGAATTTAAATTATTTGGGGAAATCGATTATGTTGTTATTGAAATCAAACATAGAGATTGAACAATGCATTTAGAATGTTTTTAGAAAATGAAATCCTCTGTTTATTATTAAAAATCGGATTTTAAAATCCGTAGGGAAGTTATAATATTTTATGGTAAAATGGTTTGGTTGTGTCGCATATAACTCCACTTACACAAACTGGATTGTCAGGAAATTTAAAAGATTTCTGCACCTTGGAATTTTCTTATCCTTGTAAAAAAATCGTAAATACCCAGATCATAGCTTTTGAGTTATGCTTGAAACACAAGACTGTTGTTAAGTTATTTTTCCATGGCTGCTCTGATAATAAAATGATAATAAATTGATATTTATAAATATTAATATTTTATGTATTGTTATTATAATATTAAAATATTATTTAATAATATTTTATATTATAATTTATAATATTAAAGTATTATATTTATTTATATTATTTTAAATAAAATTTGTATATTAGATTAGTGGAAATAAAATTATAAACGTATGGGAAATTATTGTTTATTCTGAAATAGCATGTTAAAGTTTAATTGAAGGAGTTAAATATCTGATTTAAAGAATGCATAATTTAAGATTTAATTGTGAAATTTAAATTCATGTGTAAAAGGTCCAATTATTAATTTGTTTTAATTGAAAAAATATATATATATAAGGGTAAATTTATAGAGAAAATACATTTATTTGAAATAGAAGTAATTACTTGATTTAAATGAAAAATTGAAAGAATTTCTTGTAGGGGATTGAAGTTGGTTTTTAAAGAAAACATTGAATTAATACCTCTTATAATTGTAAACTTATGACACTTGTTTAACTATTTCAATTATTTTGAAAGAGTAATAGTTTTATATTATTGTGAATACAGATTATAAAGATAAGGAAAAAGATATTTTATAAATTTCATGTTTAGATAGAAAATTGATTGAATTATATGAGTTAGCTAAAAAATGAAAGAAATCCAATTAGATGTGTACTTGTGTTGGTTTTGAATGCATGGTCGAATTGTTAAGAAAAATGATATTTAAATATATTGAAGAATTGTAGAAGTATTTATATTTGAATGTTTGTTTCATTAATGAGATTTAATTGGAAACAATATGAATGCATGGTTAAATAGAAAAACCAAGAGTTATTTTTATACATTGATAAAATGGCATGTTTTAAATAGAGAATTGAAAAGATATAGGTTTTGGATAAAAATAGAATATAGTAATGACAATAGTTTATGTTGTATTGGAAGTAAATCTAGGAAATGAATATATTTGAAAAGGCAAATATTTATTGTGTTTTATTTATTTTCATAGAGCAATTTAATCGTTGTGATTGAAATATTAAAGGATATATATAATTAAATTCATTAATATATATATTTGGTGTCTATATAATATGGAACATATATAAATATGTTAAGTGTAAATTCATTATTGTTTTTCCTTTCAATAAGGTGCCTGCAATATATTATTGAATAGAGATTTAAAAATGGATTGATTAGTGTATAGGGGTAAATGGATAGAGAAACGATATTTTATTATATTAAAGTGATTTCATGTTTTAAAGAGAAAATTGAATGAGATGTAAGATTTGGTTAGGAAATGGAAAGAGTTTTCTTGCATGATTTTGTGTCGATTTAAAAGTAAATTAAGAAGTTGTTTATATTGATGTGGCAAGTAGTTGTCTTTAATTGTTTTCTTTCCATTAGAGCAATTAATTTATTGTGAATGAAATATGAAAGAGATATGGATTTAGTATATCTAAACATTGTACTGCTCTTGTGATTGCCTTAAATGTTCTAGTTTCTCTATATCTCGTAAAGGGATGTAAGTTTAAATTGTTTAAGATTTCTTATAATGGAAATAGAAATATGGGTATATGATTATTTGAGTTAATCCTGTAAGTGTGTCTTTGACCTTGTTAGTGTTACCTATTGAATTAATATGGATTTAGAAAATCCAAATATTAGATTTGATTTATGACTTGAATGCTTTTGTTTCTATGTCGTCAAGTTGCATTGTGGGTTTTGAGATTTAGTGTTAGTCCTAAATTATAAATCTTTCTGAAGAACTTAGTGAATGAAGGTTGTCGAATCTTTATGTCAACCGTTGTTCTTCCCTTGTGTAGTGTATGGTGTCTTTCAGTTATTACCTAGTTTTCATGAATGGGGATGTTTTGTACCTCCTGAGAAAGGAGTGGACTATGTGTTTTGTTGCCTCCAAGATGTTTGGAGTGTGTTCTATTATTTGTATCCTCCTAGAGTTGGAGTGGTTATGTTTTCTAATTTGTGTGTACTTGAGATTTCCTTGGTGATTGGTATTTGTATACATGTATGGTCCTCTGAACATACTTGGTCGATTTTATGTCTGGAAGCAAAGTGACCTATATCAGTGATATTAGTGTTGTACCTGAGTTGTACTCATTTAGTTCATTTGTTTGGTTATGTCAGTATGAGTCTGCCTTTGGTTAGTGGTTGTAGATATTTTTCCATGTTGTGTGGTTACTATCTCCTAGCATGGGGGGTGGGCCTTCGGGTACCACATGGTTGGGTGGAACATGCACCAAAACCATTGGGTCCCCCTTGATCTTCAGTTCATGGAGGCGAGACATCCAGATGGACAGCTCGTGGTTCTATTGTATTTTCTTGCATTGTAATATTTCTATTTGTATAAGTTATTTTACCCCTCTTATGTTTATGAGGTGGAATTATGTAATTGTTATACTTTTGTACTATTGTCTCATTCTGGGAATGAGGGATGTAACTATTGGATTAAGTTAATGTTTATGAGATTGTATCTTGGATGTTCATCTTGTTATGTTATGTGGTATTCTTATGATGTATGATGTTTATTTCATAAAGTATTTATTGCTATGGTTTATGTATGATGTATGTGTGGGTTTAAGTAATCCTAACCTTGTAGCCTTAGAGGTTGTTGTTAATTACTAAGTGAATGTGTATGTTATTACACTTTAAAAAAATAAAAATGTTCACTTAAGTCATTAATTACAACTTCCTTTAGGGTTGCAAGGTGGGGCATTACAGTGTCATACACGCCTTAAGAGAGGACGAGGATGGGGCTGGAGAGGCCCTTCATCCATAGTCATCCCCTAATGGGCGCGGCGATAAAGGCAATGCCTCCCAAGCCTCCCCCATACAATAAAACCTAACTAAAACAAAAACGACGATAATTAAATTTCAAAATTCCTTATGATTTTTCTAACGTCGTACAGACGGCGATAGTAGTGAAAAATCCATATAAAATTTCACAAAAAGATAAATATAGATATATATATTATATATACATATATATATGTATATATGAAAACAACTGTATATACATGTATATTTATATTATATATATATATATATATATATAAAATAAATATCAACAAAATAGATTAATTGGAATTTTTTAATTTTTTTTTCAAAATGTTCACCTACGGGTGAAATTATAAAACTTTCCAGAGAAGACCTAAATTCATAGAGGATTTGAAAACAAACTTTATAATTAGCTTACTCAAATTTAAACCCCGGTAAGGAAACTACTAATTTCTTACAGAGGTTTTCAATCAATTCCTAATATCTTCTGGGTTTCTCCACCGCAAAATACACAAAGGTTTCACAATTTTATTTTTTTTCTAGAGAGGTTTAATTTACCCTAAATCTAAATTTGTTTTCCTCTAGATTTATTTCACAATTTAGATCTATATTTCCTCAAATAACACAAATCTTATTATTTGGTTTTCACTGTAACTAAATTTTTCTAGATTTCTTCACGACAGTCACAAAAGCTTTAAATTTCCTCTTTTCTAAAAGAAATTAAACTTCCATTTATAGATCTAGCACAACAATTTTCTATAGCTATACAATTCCAAAACAAATTTTAAACAAAACCAAATACACAAGAAAGGAACCAATTTCAAGAAGCTTTTGAAGAATTTAAGTTTTCATTCCGAGCCTCTTTCAAAGCTTTCACAGCTTCCTCCCAACAACACAATATTTCCAGAACCAAATTATGTATCCAGATTCACAAAAACTATACTAAAATAATACTTTTAGATTTTCCTATAGCCAAGAAATCTCTACAATCTTCTGTGTTTTTTCAATTTCCCATTCCTCTCCAAAATTTTTATTTTTGTTGAAAAATATCTTCTCACTCCCATGAAGAAGCTTTCCTATTCTTTCAACCAAAAACCCAAATTTTCCTCCGTGAATAAATTTCCAACAACTTCTTAATTAATTAATCTCACACATGTGAGAATTAACAAATATCTCAAAGAATCACATTTAATTTCTCAATATAATTTAATAATTTCAAATTCCAATTTAATTACTTCTAATTCAAATTTAAATTCTCAAATTGAATTAAATTCTCTTTTTCAACTTTCTAATAACATATTTAATTAATCAATTTTAATTACTTAATAAATAAATTTAACCCAATGGATTAAATTAAATTTACTAAATAAATTAAATATAATTAATTAATTTAAATAAATAGCTTCAATCACAAAGTCTAATTTTAATTAAATAAATGTCAACATTATTTATTGCAATAATTTGAAACATTTATTTCCATACTCATAAACCCTTCAGAATTAAATAATATTAAAAGAAGGCAACCAATGACATAACAAACACAACATAGGATAGACTATGGCTAGGGTGTAGACCTAACACATGTTACATAGCTACTATCTCCCTTTAAACTTAACCATTGGATCAGTATGCTCAAACCTGTGAAACCAAGTGGAGGGAATGTCATGTACCTACAAACCTATAAATGAAATAACCAAGATCATATATATATAGGCAACATAAAATACACACGATGAAGAGGAAATCAGGGAATCGTTGTGTGCTCGCAAGAAAGTGGTGTGATCCCATCCCCTTCACCAATACACACATCATAACTGACATTTCCATCATAATCCAACAATCTCACATGCAATAAACATGTTATAGCAACAAGTATTTTAACACGAATTAAAGCATGTCAAATAAAGCATCAAATAAGATACATCACATCACACAAATAGTTCATCGCTCTATAAATAGAAATAAAATAACACACAAGATAAATTATGCAAAGTATCACAGTAACTAAAACTAAAACAAAGCAAGGTAATGTTGTCTGAACAAGAAGCTAAAACAGAGGGGTATTACAAATGCTACATCCACAATATTGGCTCAACAACATGAATGGATGCACTAAACCCCTGACATGATGCTTGAATCTTGATGATGGCTCCAAATGCTTGATGAATTGCTCTTGAATGCTCTTGTGAACTTGATTTGACTATAGTGACTTCTCTCACAATAGACTTGGATGAAAATGAGTGAAGGGGCCTTCTATTTTTACTTATTCATGCTTAATATCCTAAAATTGCACCACAACAAGTAGAAATATTAAATCATTAATTAAAGGAAGCAAAATTCCCACCTAAATTTGAAATTGCAACTTGAAAATAAGCCAAGGAGAACTAAGATGCCCTTGGTGGTTTCTTAGTCCCAAGGCTCAAATTTCGGGGCACGAACTCCAAATAGGGACCTTTTCTAGAGGTTTTAGAATTAGGGTCCCAAGACGCATGGAGGAAAAAGATGCCCAAGGTGGCATCTTATCCTAGTCCATAAATCAAGGACACATAGACATAAAAATTAAACGATGATTTATATTTTGATGTTTGTCAGGATTTTCCATAAAAATATATAGTTCATAGGGCTTGTGGATGCAAAATAGGACCAATTAAGCCATAAAAAAAGCATAAATAAAGAAAGGTGGACCCAAACAAGTGTGAAAATGCAAGGGGATGAATTTTACAAAAAAAATTACAAAATATGGTGACAAAGTAGATTGACAAAGGTTGACAAAAATGAATGGTGAAGACTATTTTCATCGTCTTTCTTAACTTTTAGAGGAATGTGAGTTTTCAACTTCAAAAATAAGCCAAACATTTCTCATTGAGGGAATGCCTTCGATGTAATAATAAGGTGGTCTTAGTTGGAAAATATTTATTTAACATTTATTGACTGTGGAGAGCGACCCACAGAGAGATCAACAATAAGGAGAAAGAAAACATTGTGGTAGAGGAAGGAATGGGATGATTAATATCTTCCCTGATATTTATTCACTAAAAACAAGGCCATCTCTAATGTGGATATTATTTTCAAGCATAAAATATAAGGACTCTCAGAAGTTTATTTCTAGTGATCGAAGTGTTCTGAAGCATTTTGATAGGAAAACCCTAGTGTGAGTTGAGCATTTCTCAGTAGAAATATGCTATGGTGGTCACCACTGGAGGGTGGCTCTTTATGCATTCTCAACCCATAGTCGGTATGCAGACCCTGTTAGAGTTAAGGGGTAACAAGTATTTGTGCATGTTGAATAAGATGAGGCTCAAAGCAGAAGCATGTTTAGTGAATGAGGAGAAGGGAGAATCACTACTTGAGAGCCCTAAGATTGCAAATAATAAGGGGGAGTTGAGAGTTGAAGAGGAGATTATATTCAGGATCATCATGGAAAAAACAGGCCCTTAAGTGGCAATGAAAACTTAGAAAATCAAAGCTAGGCAACTTGACATAAAAATTTGAATAAGTTATCTATATCATTTCAAAAAACATGTAAAACTTGAATCTGGTTTCTAAACTACTATACCTTTAAATTTTAAAAAAAATCTATTTGGTCAAATTTTGAAATTTCAATGCAGTATTACTTAAATTTAAGGGTAAAAATAAGAAGTAGGTGTATGTTTAACCACCCTAACCACAATAAAATGGTAATATTTTTTTATAATATTTAATATATAAGTAGAGGACTCATGTCCCGATGTGATGCATATTTTTTTATAATTTTTTTCCAAGTAAATAATTAATTATGAATTTTTTATTACAACTTTTTAAAAATATAAAAACTCATCTATCTAACAACCTTAACTTGGTCAAAACTTCATGAATTTTTTTTTTTTAATCCTATAGTATGTGAACACGAAATGTGACGTATGTTTTGGATTCAAAAAATTTCATACCATTTGAAAGTTATAGATTTTTTTCAATCAGCCTATCAATCAGGACTTTTTTCGTAATTCAAATAGAAAATGAATAACAATTATTCATTAAATTCAAAGTAAAGAATAATTTATATGGGTGGAAATCTGATAATATCCTTTTAAAACCCTTTTTCGTTTCATCAATTTTGGGTAAAAAAAAGGTCATCAACCACATGGGTCATCATGTCACTTACATATCGCCACTTTTTGGCCCATCATGATCTTGCACATACCCATTAAAATCTATAGAAGTGTCAATTGTTGAGAAAGAGTATGCACTAGACAATGCAAAAGAGGAGCTTGTAGATGGGGACACAAGTAAAACTTTAGAACTTTTTCTTCTTGATGATGTATTAGATTACATTGTTGAATATCAACATAGGTCTGCTATTTTGTTCTTTTTGAGGGGTATTCATTCTGAGGCTGATTTTTATAAATGGGAAAAAATTAATTGGGAGAAAAAAGGGTGGGAAATAGAGGCTATGAGAGGTTTGGGGAAGGGATATGACTCCTGTACAATTAAGTCATTTGATCATGCCCATGTTGTGCTTCAATATGGCACTTGGGTGATTTGTGGCCAGGTCTATTACTTGCAACCATGAACTGCAGATTTCCATTTTGAAGGTCCATGAAGGTCTAAATATCCAATGTGGCTTGACCTTCCTTTTCTAAACCTTCCCTTGAGACCCCTCTTGAAATAAATTGCTTTGCAATAGCATAGAGTTTTATGGTGTAAAAGCAATACAAATAAATTTTCTAGTTTGAGGGTTCACCCCCAAGTTTGTGTTGAAATGGACCTTAAAAAAAAAATTCCAAATAATATTAAATTGATAGGCCTAGGGGTTGAGTTTTTCAAGCCAATTATTTATTTGAACAAGTAGAATTATTTTTTCTACTGTAGCCAAGACGGAAATTTAATGAGAGACTATCCTATTAGGAGAAACAAAATCATTCAACCTCTTGGAATGGCTGAAAATGGTCCATTGTAAATGAATAAAACAATCTCTGAGATTTGGCCAAGTCCTCCCATGTGCACCAACAAGATAATGTAAGCTCATAGGAAAAAAATTATCATTGACACTATTCTGAACTCCTCTATGTCTTATACAGATGTAACTATGGCTTATAGGTGGAGAATGGTGAGAAAAAGAAAGGAGCCTTTGGGGGGTCATGATTCTCAAAAGGTTTTGATTCCTTATAATTATTCTTCTTCTCCACAAAGTTCTAAAGTGAATTATATTGAGACTCGACCTCCTACTTTCGTTGTGAGACAAATTTATCCCTCTTTTGTGAGACATAGATCTCCTTCACCCTATGTGAGATCAGGATCTCAATCTCCTACTCTCAAACAAAGATTAGGTCTTTGATCTTTGTTGAAAAGAAGAAAAGACATTTTGAATAGAATATATCACTTGCTAACCAATTTGAAGCCTTGCCTCAAGAGGAAGACATCATTAACTCTATTTTAGCATGAATTTCAAAATTCTTTCTTGGAATGTAAGAAGGATTTCCCTCCCTCATCGCAAATATGAGGTTAAGGAAGCTATATGTAAATGGAAACCATATATCCTCTTTTTGCAAGTGTTTAAACCTAGTGGTCTCTGCCTTTTTTCTCTCTATGAATGTGTGGAAGGAGGCTACTTTCTTCCATACATCGCATACATAGGAATGATGGGGGCTATTATTGGAATTTCTTCATTGGTTGATAAATTTATCATTGATAAAGGGAGGACCCTTCTCATAATTGTGCTGGAATTCTCACCTATATCAATGACCAACCCATATGTTTTTTTTTCTATATATCCTCCTAACATTGCTAAAGAAATAAGTGATTTATGGGATTGGTTGGCTAAAAATCTCCCTCAGGCAGATTGGATTATAGGAGGTGATTTTAATATGGTGGAAAATAATGTGGTTTGTAGCTGGGTTTGTCATGTAAAAGTTAATAACGAAGAGTTTGACAAACTGTGGTTGTTGTGTCATAACGGTTTGGGAGTTATAGACCCTATTGATAAAAAAAGTGCCAGTCAAAAAAATCATTTGTTTACTTGGACTAATTATAGGTTTAGGGTGGATAAAAAACTTAGCAGGCTTGACAGGTTTTATATCTCTCTAAATTTGCATGTTTTTTATGATGCTTCATGAACTTGTGTTGATGTAGATTATTTTACTACTTTGTTAGATCATTTCCCAATCATTTGTGCTACATCTTTGTTGACCTCTAATGGGGGCTCTTATTGAATTTACCCTTCAAAATTAACACATCACATGTGGAAATTCCTTCTTGTGTCTCTGCTTTTGTTGGATTATGGAACTCCATCCCTAAGCCTAAAGATGGAGAATCTTATAAGGTATGGTAGAATACTTGATGAGTCTTGATTTTGGCCTAGTTACGGGGGTAGAATCTCTTTTTATTTGCTAATATTGCCACAAAAATTGATATTATATGCTAACACTTTCATATAGTTTCTCTAAGTTATATGACATATGGACTAAGTTCATTTCTGGTAGTTTTAATGACATTTACCCATTATGTGGACCATCTATGTTTATTTTTCATGTGATTGATGAGTTTTATTTAAGGTGGTTATGATTATGTGAGTATTATGTGTACTGACATTACTCTATAGACATGATTGAAATGCTAAGTTGATAAATGTAGCCGCTAGCCGGTCAGGTTGAGGAGTAATGTGAAGGTCAACTGAAGATGATGGGGAAAGATTCCTGTCTCAACTGCATGTAACCACCTTGCACCGATCTTTAATGGAATTGAGCATTGTGGGTGTTACTACAATGGTCGAGTCCACATTTGGGCATGCATGTCCAAATGGATTCCCTTGCATGCGTAACCGCCCCTTCTATTTTTATCACTTTCCCTAGATGGCATCCTCTTAGTTAATGAGAGTTGATGTCCTTGTTTAGTTGATAAATAAGGCTTGAATCCTCCTTCCCCGAGCTAGTGATAGTGAGTTAGTGAGTTGATCGCCAAGTTCTTGTAAAAGCTAATTGTCAAGAATATTTCTATAATTGCATTTTTTGATAAATAAAAAATGATTATGAGTTGATAATCCAAGTTTTCTAGTAGTTTAGAGGATACTCATCCAAGGGGACCCACTTGGTGAGTAATATTTTCCTTTAGTTTAGTTAGATTAGTGCTAGTTTATGTTCAATACTTAGTTAAGATTTTTGTATTGACTATTCCTACAACCACTAGAACTTTGTTCTATGAATTTTCGATAGCCAAGGTGGGTAGAGTATTTTTTGTTGGATGCTTAGATTTTCCTTTATGCATAATTAGTTTAGATTTTTTTGTGTGATGTTAAAAAAAAATTTTGTTTTCTTTCATTCAATTTACTTTCGACATTAATCCTTTCTTAGTTATAGAAAAAGATGACTACTCTAGAATTCCTAGTGCACATATTGTGCTAAACCATTTCAAGTTCATGCCCCTGGGTTAAAAATTTAAATGTACCTTCATGGTGGTTAAGATAGTTATTCAAGTCAGATATCCAATCTTTGAATCATGGCTATAAGGGCCTAGTTATTGAAATCATTATTGTGGGCCAACATTTTTGGTGTCATTGCCAAGGATGGTGTCAAACTAGGGAGTCCTTTAGAGTCATTGATAACTTTTCTGCTATAGTATTTCTGAATTTTTCTCTTAGTGTTAGAAGTATGATGCACTATTTTTCCCCACCCATTCGTTATGTGAGTTGGCTGATATTGAGTTGATACTACATGCATAGAAGAAGAAGAGATGCTTATGGGAGATTCCTTCCTAATAATCTTGAACCATTTCAGCTAGTGGAATGTCCAAATCTTCCTAGAGACAAAGAAGAAGAAGAACCACAACCCTTTGCTGATATATTCTCTGACTTGACAAGTTCTAAAGTTTCCCTTGAAGATCAAAATCCCATTGAAGAACCTTTTATTCTAGAATTTCATCAAGCAAACATGGCTGATGCATATGGAGATAGGCCTAACAAGCATAACCAACCATATTTCCCCTTTCCCATTATTGAATAGAATGAATTAGATAACCTCAAAAATATCCTTGTTTCCGTCCTTCCTAAATTCTATGGGCTTGTCACGGAAGATCCTGATACCTTCTGGTTTGAGTTTGATATACTCTACAAAATCTATGACTATACCACTGATACCCACATACTCAAGTTATTTCCTACTACTTTGAAAGAAGATGCATTAAGATGGTTTATGAGCCTTGGTAGAAATACTGTGCGAACTTGGGAAGGTATGAAGATAAAGTTTCTTGAGAAGTAGGGTATGTGTAGGATCATCATGGAAAAAATAGGCCCTTAAGTGCAATGAAAATTCAGAAAATCAGAGTTAGGCAACTTGACGTAAAAATTTGAATAAGTTATCTAGATTATTTCAAAAATATGTAACAATAGAATCTATATAAAATTTAATGTAGTCTCTAAACAACTAGCTTTATTTAAAAAAAAAAAAAATCTATCTAAAATAAGAAGTAGGTGTCTGTCTAACCACCCTAACCACAGTAAAATGATAATATTTTTTTATAATATTTTAGACATAAGTAGAGGACTCTTGTCCCAATGTGATGCATATTTTTTTGTAAATTTATTCCAAAAAATATAAAAACTTGTATGTTTGAACACCTTAACTTGGTAAAAAAATCATGAAATACAATTTTTCTTTTTTAAATCTTATAGTATGTGAAGCATAAAATGTGACAAATTTTTTGGATTCAAATAATGTGATACCATTTGAAAGCTATAGATGTTTTAATCAGCCTATCAATCAGGACTTTAGTTGTAATTCAAATAGAAAATGAATAATAATAATTTATTAAATTCAAAATAAAACATAATTTATATTGGTGGAAATTTGAGAATCTCCTTTAAAAACCCTTTTCGTTTCATCAATTTTGGGTTAAAAAAAATTCGTCAACCACATGGGCCATCATATCACTTACATATCACCACTTTTTGGCCCATCATGATCTTGCACATACCTAGTACAAAGAATACTATAGGGGTAGCAACATGAGAGGAGGTGACATTTTTAGAATGCAGCAAAAAGTTGATGAGAGCTTGGAAGATTTCATTTCAAGGTTTTTGTTTTGTCTACAAAAATCTCCACATCATACACTTAATGAAGACTCACAAAAGTTATTTTTCCTGAGAGGAATTAATGAAAGCTGCACTGATGCCTTGGACCTAATGGAAAGAGTAGATATCACTCAAGTCCCTTGGGATGATATCAAGAAGCTATGTCAGAACTATTCTAGGGAAGCTTCAAAGAAACGAAGAGACTATGAATCCTCTATGGGTAAGTCATCCAGCAGTGGAGTCTCAAGGATGGAGATTACTAATTTGTTGGTAGATTTCAGGAAAGATATAATTAATAATATATCTACTCAGCTGGATACACTTCAAGCTAAAAAGAGACATGAGGAGACATAAGCAATATTGACATAATATTTCCCCTAGTGTAGACAGAAGAAGAAGGACTACAAATGGAAGGGGATAGCTAACATTGACATTAAATAGATTCCACCTGAGTTCAAACCAATTTAGACTGAGGAAGATAAAGTTTTATTTTTTGCACAAAAGAGGCCATGGGCTTCAAAACAAGGTATGCCACCAAATCCACTATATTTTATTGGACCTTATTTTAATTCTTCTTATTCATCTGGTAACCAGTGGCAGTTGCCCTATCCATTCAACTATGGAGGATACCCACCCTAGAATTGGAATAACCCACCCAATGCTTGGTCCAATTATCAAAATACCTCACCTCAGTGGCAGCAAGCTTAGGGGAGTTATCAACAGCTTCAGGGACCTTGGCAACCACCCCTAAGAAATTGGTAGCAAACATCTCAATGGAGAGGTGACCAAAAATGGCTGAACCAACCCACTAGCTCTATGCAACCATCTTCTCAAACCCAACATCCTTCTCTAATGCCCCCTCCTGCTAATCCAAGGGTGAAGCCACAATAGTGCATTACAATTTGATGGAGGAAGGAAAACTAAAAAAAAATGACCCCATGAAAAAAAAATTGATTTTGGGGGTTCGAACAAACTAGTTGGTTCAAACGAACCAAAAAAGGGTTCACTCGAACCCTAGTTCGAGTGAACCAATTTAATGCACACATAGATGAAAAACTTTTGAAAACCCATTTTGACAAGGGGGATTGCTTGAACCTAGGTTCAAGCGAACCCCCTTTTGTCCTCATTCTCCCCCTCAAACACTTTGAAAGTCCAAATTTGTACGCTTCGAAGGTCAAGTTGAAGATGAAAATGGAGGAGAATTCACAAAACCAACTAAAATTAGGTAGTCCCTGGAACGAGCAATCAAACGACTTTAATTTTAAAATGTTTTGGTTTTATTATGTATTTATTTTTTTAGTTTTATTAAACATAGGTTTTTCACCAAAAATCAAGCTTTATGGTCTGCACATGTGGAAAAATAGAAGATTATAATTTTTTTATTGAAAAATATGAGTGCACTAGATATTGAAGTACTTGATCCAACAAAAAAAATAAAATTGAATTTCAATATATACAAAAAAAGTTACGCATTATACAATCACACTATGTCTAAATTGTAATTGGTTCAACTTTGAAACTTGATTAAAGAAGAAATATTAAATAAAAAACTATCTAACCAAATGGAAGCACTAGATATTAGAGCTGTTTATCTAAATTTGAAAGAATTATAATTTTATCCTTTATAGAAAAAAAGTTATGCATTATACAATGTGCATCACTTTTAAAAAATGTTGTTTTCTAAAAAAAACCAATTTTAGTGGGAGATGGAAAAAGAAGTGCAATCTGATTCCAAATTTTTTTTTTTAAAAACATTTTTAGAATCTATAGACAATATGTGATGAGACTCTAGTTTGCATCATCTTCAAATTCCTCATGGTTTTGCCGCTATAGGTGCCCGAATGTGAAGATTTAGTTAAAAATAATAGTTTCAGTGTCCATTTTGGCCAAAAATTGTAAACCACTATTGTGGGATCACCCTCAAGTGCCAATATATATAAAAATACCCAATTACCAGCCCAACCCACACCCAACCCAAATAATAAACCACAATGGCAAACCATATATTTTGCTGATCCAAACCAATTCCCTGCATATGTTGTGATTTTAAGTGACATACAGCTATGTTCAAGAACAACCTTGCAAGCTCCTTCCACCCCCATTATCACTAAGCTACTCATGGAAGAGAAGGAAGAATATTTGACTAATTCCATTAAGCCTTGTTCAACTTAATCTCCTGAACCAACCCCAGTAAACCAGACAACAGAAGAACCATCATTTCCTTAGAGATTAGAAGTTGCCAAACAAAAAAGAAAGACAAGGAGGAAATGAGCTTTGATATCCTAGATCAGCTCAAGCATATATGTTTCCAGATAGCTTTGTTTCAGGCCATCAAATATTTCCCCATCTATGGAAAGGAAATTAAAGAAGCATGCCTTAAGAAATCGGGCTAGAAAAAGAAGGACCCCACTACAGTCCATGTAGTAGGGTAGCTTGTTGACATCATGCTTGGAAAAGTAACTATCCCCAAGTACAGTGATATAGGTAGTCTTGTAGTTGAAGTTGTTATAAATTGGATGAACATAAAGAATTCTTTGATTGATTTAGGTGCAACAATCAACATTATGACCAAAGACATCTTGTAGCAACTGAATATTACAAACATGAGATCCACTCCTACAGTTCTGCAACTTGCTGATAGCTCCATTGTTAAGCTAGATGACATTGTAGAAGACCTGGTGGTAATCCTAGACTCTTGGGCATATCTAGCCGACTTCATGGTTCTTTCCCTTAAAGAAAAACTAGGAAGATATTCACTTATCCTTGGCCGGATCTCATTAGCAACTATAGACGCTTATATTGGATGTCGGTTAGGTGATATGACAATTTCGGATGACACGAGCACTAAAAATCTTGTTTTGTATCCTCATGCTCATCCATACCACAATGAAGAAAAATCAGTATGGCCACATATTGGTGAAGAAGCCGAAGATGTCAACTCTAGGGCGCAACTTATGATGCTCGGAAGAAGCCCTTTCCTACAACTTCAATATGAAGATGAGGTGTTAGCTAGTATTATTTAGAACCAATTTCAGATAGAGGAAGCATCATCTAGTTCCACAGACATCAAGAAAATACTTCTATCTATTATGCATGATCTTCTTGCAACAACTCTTCCCATAGACAAACTTCCTTTGGCCACTCTTCCTGCAACAATTGTCTCTGCAGACACTCTTCCTACAACAACTGTCACCGTAGACAAAATTCCTGCAACAACAGGTATGTTTCACTCAATGCTACCACCTAAACTTAAGATACCTTGTATTAATGAAGCAGCTATGATAGAGCTCATCACACAAGTACAAGTGTCTGAGGGGCACTCTCTAAACATTAATAATAAATTGAACAAGGAACAACAATTGATATTGGTAAATTTGTTGAAAGCTCATCAAAAATAGTTTTCTTGGGATTATCATGACATGAAAGGATTAGATCGCAAACTCTATGCTCATAAAATCTATATCAAGGGTGAGTGTATGCCTGTTAGATGACCACAATGGAGAATCAACCTCGTCTTGAGAGAAATTGTCAAAACTGAACTGCAAAAGCTGCTAGACACAAGATTTATATACCCTATTTCAGACAACTAGTGGGTGTCCCCATTGGTGATTGTGCCCAAAAATAGATGGAAATGACGAGTTTGTGTTGACTATAGGGAGCTCAATCCTACTACTAATAAGGATCACTTTCCCTTGCCTTTTGTGGATCAATTCCTAGACTCTCTTGCAGGAAAATGGTACTTCTACTTTCTTGATGGATTCAATGGATACAATCAGATTCATATTAGACCAAAATACCAAGAGAATACTACAATTACATGTCCTTGGGGGACATATACATAGTCTGTGCTTCCCTTTGGGTTATACAACGCACCTGCCACTTTTTAGAGAGCAGTCATTAGTATATTCTCAGATATCTCCCTTGACTACAAGGAGATCTATATGAATGATTTTACTACCTATGGTACCACCTTTGATGAAGCATTGGATAATTTGAAGAAAGTACTAAAAATATGTGAGGATCACAATTTATCCTTTTACAATGAAAAGTTCTTCATGATGATGCAGGAAGGTGTAGTTCTTGGCCACCACCTTTCACACCTTGGCATTCAAGTTGATCCAACAAAAAATGAGGTAATAAATAATCTTCCTATACCTACAAAACAAAAGGATGTTAGTAGTTTTTTAGGACATGCAGGCTATTACAAAAATTTCATCAAGGATTTTAGAAAAATAGCAAACCCACTATATAGTCTTCTGTCTAAAGATGTTGAGTTTCAATGGACAAAAAGATGTGATAAAGCATTTTCTAAGTTAAAGATAGCTCCAACTCATGCTCTTGTACTTGAGGGAATAAATTGGGAAATCCCCTTCCACATCCATACTGATGCCTCAAATTATGCAATAGTAGCAGTCTTAGAACAAAAAAAAAGGCTATTAAAAATTCCATTAATTTTTTTCAGTAAAAACTTGCGTGGAGTTGAATTCAATTACATAGTCACAAAGAAAGAAATGTTGGTAGTAATCTATGCCTTGAATAAATTTAGGCACTATATCACAAGTTATCAATTTTTTGTACACACTGATCATGCAACCATTAGATACATCATGAACAAACCCCTAATCTCAGGGAGATTAGCTAGATGGTTGCTATTAATGCAAAAATTTGACCTAACTATTGTAGGCAAACCAGGGAAGGAAAACATGGTTGCAGATTTCCTCTCAAGGTTGACCTCATCAAATGATCCTCAAGGCATAGATGACTCCTTTCCTGATGAGCATCTATTCTCCATTAGTTTGGACACACCTTGGTATGTTGATATAGCCAATTACCTTGTGATAGGGAGAGTTCCTCCCCACTTCTCTCCAAAAGAGAGAAGAGTGTTGATTGAAAAATCCTTCCCTTTTTCATGGATAGTTGGATTCGTATTTAATATTGGACTTGATCACATTATGAGATGGTGTGTGAGGGAAGATAAAACCTTTGAAATTTTAAATGCATGCCATGATGAACCCTATGGAGGCAACTTTGTAGCTAAAAGGAAAATAATGAAAATATTGAACACAAGATACTATTGGCCTACATTATACAAAGATGTAGGAAGATATAAAAGGAAATGTGATAAATGCAAAAGGATGGGCAGACCAACAAAGTCAGATGAGATGCCACTTTGTCCACAAGTGGTAGTCATGCCATTTGACAAATGGGGTTTGGATATTGTGTGACCCATTGATCCTCCATCCAATGGTAAGTCTTATATTCTAGGGTTCACTGATTACGTAAAAAAGTGGGTAGAAGTCAAAGCCATGAAGCATGCATGAGACAACAAGGTTGCAAAATTCTTGTATGAATAAATTTTCACAAGATATGGGGTACCAAGAGAAATAGTAACTTATCAAGGCACTCAATTTACATCAGCCCTTATTACAACAATGGTTAATGAACATAACATCAGGCATAGGAAATCCACTCCTTATCACCCTCAAGAAAGTGGAAAAGTCGAGGAGAGAAACAAAGAGATTGAGGCCATTCTCACCAAACCAGTGCATATTCACATAAAATATTGGGAAAATCGATTATCAAAGGCATTTTGGGCTTACAAGATCACCTAGAAGACAACTATAGGCTTCACACCATTTGAGCTACTAAACAGGAGAACAACCATGACACCTATAGAATTTGACTACAAGACTCTCAAAATTGCTCTAGAGTTGGGGATGGATATTTCCAAGGCACAAAAGGAAAAAAATTATGCAGTTGAATGAATTAGAGGAGCTGAGGAAGAAAAAATTACATCATACTGAACCTGTGCAAAGTCAAAGAATCAAATGACATGACAGATTCATCAAAGAAAAGAAATTTCAGCTAGGTGATTGGGCATTACTTTATGATTCATGGTACAAGGATAATGCAAGTAAATTGCAGATTAGGTGGCTAGGGCCATATGAAGTGGAAAAAGTCTTCCCCAATGGAGTTGTGCAGCTCATGACCATTGATCCTATGAAATTAAAACTACTGGTGAATGGGCATTGTCTCAAATTATAGCACAAGCCAAGTTCAAAAGAAGAGTTCCTGCAACAACTTCTCCAACACATAGTACCCGAGCACGGTTCTTGCAACAAAGGAGTTCCTACAACTGAAGGTAGTGGACCTAGTGTCCCTCCTTCTGACTAAATGAGGTACGTACTTGTCATAATAAATATTTCTACTTTTGGAGGAATATATTTCTTCACCCATCCACCCATTCGCCCATTTGTACCACCTCTCTCTCTTCCATCATTTCTTTTCACCTCACCCCATTCCAACACCATTGATTGCTCAATTAATTCTCAACAACACAAGTGGTACTTTCTCCCTGATTGATGCAATGAATTATCCACAATCATGTTTGTACACACTCAGGTCCGTGCACATTAATTGCATTCTTAATTATCCTTTAGAGTGTTTCATTTAATCACAGTACGATAAGATGAACGTTCACATAATTTTCTTTAAACTCCTTGTCCAATCAATCTTTCTATTTTGCATCTGTGTAAACATTTCCAAATGTAGGATGGAGGAGAGGTAAGAAAGTTGCATAAATTTTTCCACATGCCGATCTATGATTGTCTGCATCAACAAATCTTGTCAAGTTGATTCAAAATTTAAAATGAATGACGACTCGCATGTTTGATGCAACACTAAACTATCACTGCCATTTCTTATGACTATGATTCCTTTTATCACCATTTTTTTAATTCTTGAATCTATCATAATTCTGAAATGCAAGTGGTAAGTTGCTAAAAATAGGGTAAAATAAAATTTAGTGGATAGATTCACCCAACAAGCAAGCAGATATTTTTTTTTTTAAAATATAGAGGTAACTTTGTAGGGTGACGAGATAAGGATAGACAATGGGAGGTAGACTTATTCGGAATGAGCCCTCAACTCATGATGCCTTGTTATAGGATGCAATGTGCTTGGCCGAATTTCTAAATTGTGGGTGGCTAGATTATTTTATGAAGTTGGATTGTTTCAACAAGGGTATTGCATTGGATTTCGCTTAGAGATTTTCAGATGGAAAGGCCATGGTGAAAGGTGTGGAGGTCATAGCAACTGAAGAATGAATTGCTAAAGTTTCAGGGTTGCTAACAGATGATGAACCTTACCTTGTTTCTAAGGATTCTAGGATAGCCATAGCCATATTTACAATGCATGGTGACCCTCCACTCACAATTAACAAACAAGGTGCCAAGAGGCTCTCTCTACCAGAGCCATGCAAGCATTTTGTTGTGCATATCATCAAATACATTACTTGCATTTAGGTCGGTGATCGAACCTACATTTATTACATTTCAAATTGTTGAGTTATATGTGGCACAAGACAAAGATGAATGTGCCCAATGTACTATACAACCATCTCTCTATTATGGCAACATAAACACAAAAAGGTAGAGAAAAATATGTATCCCACCACTGTTTAATTAAATTGTTGGTTATAAGATCTTTTCATAATAAAACCCTTGAATGGCCTAGGATGATTTTGTGAACATTGAGTAGTATAGACTTGAGCCCTCTCAGCCTAGGGTTTCATCTCAGTCATGTAGGTGCAGCAAAAAATTGAGCACAATTGAAGGCACCCCTGGTGCTTCAACCTCTGGTGTTGGTATGGGTTCCTCCATTGTGGAAAAGACTATAAATTTTAGTTCCTCTAATAATGAGAGTGAAAAAGAAAATTCATCATCAAATTTTGATGATGATGATGTCCCATTGAAGACTGTAATAAAAACAAGAGCATAAAAGATAGAGGAAAAATAAAGGAAAAGAAAAACATTACCTGTGCAAAAAGAGGTGTCAAACCCTAAGAAAAGGAAGGCTAGAACTATTCATCTTGTAGCAAAAAGGAAATGAAAAATCCCTCTTAATAAATCAAAGTCGATCGATCTTGAGCTTTTTCGGACTGGGTTAAAATTCATACGCTCCAATAGAGCAGGAGAATGTACAGGAAGAAGATGTGTTTGAGGAGACAACAAAAATGACTCTACAAGATCTTGTTGCCATAACAAAGGAAGTTGAAACTCAAGAGCATGAAGAAATTCAAGACTTCTTGCATCAACACCAATAGTAGGACTTCCTGCAGCAAAGTCACGAAATATATCAAGATTTCTTGTAGCCACCACCAACATAAGAACAAGAGGTCCTGTAACAAAATGAGGAAAGAGGAATCATGCCTCAACAACCTTAATTAATGAGACTTCTTGAATCTACATAAATAGTTCTCTATGGGAAGCAACAATCTATGAAAACTCTAGTAGGAATCCATAATCCTCCTGATTTTACAAAACATACAACAATTTTAAATTTATGGAAATAAATATAGAGAAGAGAGGAGGAATGGAAGAAGGAGAAGAAACAGTTGAAAAAGGAAATCCAATAGAAAGATGAGATGATCAAAGAAAATAATGAGGACATTGTTTTTTTGAAGGAAAGGGTAAGAGGCATTTCAACTCTGGTGCCACAAATTTTGGAATGTAGGACCCCTCCAAGGGTTTATTC
>CM021102.1:387024826-387037326 GCA_007115665.2 Sequoiadendron giganteum
TACAAAATTGCTTCCTCTGAAATGAAAAATTTGTTATGTGAATTTTATCTACACAACCTTTCTATCCTAGAGGATAATGAATGGAACCCACTGCCTTATGTTGGAGACATATAATTCTGAGCATTTATGTCCTCGGTGCAAAATGAGATTATTTAGGGTGAGCAATACAATGCCTCCAAAAAGAATAAATCCAGTATTCACCTAGCCATCAGACTAAATCAAACAACCCCGAAGGCATTTATATAGATTGTAATAGATTGCTCTTTCAGTTAAGGTATGGTAATAAAATTATGCTCTGGATTGAAGATATTTATAGTGAGTATGAAGTAAAAACTATAGCAAAAGAAGATGCTATGAGGGGATATCTATCCTAGTGATGGAACCTATTGACTTATGAGCTAAAGAAGGTTGAGCCACATTTTGTTCACAATTACGCTATTGCACTGAGGATAATTGACAAATATATCTAGCTTAGAGGAACCAAAGGGCATGAATGGATTCCTCTGACCTTTCAACCACCGACCCTCCTATGGCCTGGCCTATACCTAATTTCATATTATACTGGTATGACATTGCAAGGGAACAACAACAATGGAGGAGGCTCGATAAGTTTGAAGGATTTTACTAGAATCCTGATTCACCCACGATAGAAACCGACATTGGACAACGTAACTCTTCCCCTGCTAGAAGACCAACAAAATGTTAAGTTTGGGGGAGTTATGAGTCTTCAATTTGGCCTCCTTAGGGGGTAGAATCTCTTGTTATTTTCTAATATTTCCATAGACTTTGATATTATATGCTGACACTTTCATATTGTTTCTCTTTGTTGTATGACATATGGACTAAGTTCATTTATGTTGGTTTTATTAACATTTACGCATTATGTGGACCATCTATATTTATTTTGTATGTGATTGATGAATGTTCTTTAAGGTGGTTATAATTATGTGATTATTATGTGTACTAACATTACTCTCCATAAATGATTGAAATGCTAAGTTGATAAATGTAGCCATCAGCTGGTTAGGTTAAGGAGTTGTGTGAAGTTAAATTGAAGATAATGACGAAAGATACCCATGTTAGCCGCATGTAACCACCTTGAACTGATCTTTAATGGCATTGAGCATTGTGGGCATTACTGTAGTGGTCGATTCCATGTTTTGGCATGCATGTTTGAATTGATTCCCCTACATGTGTAATCACCCCTTCAATTTTTCTCGCTTTCCCTAAATGGTGTAATGCCCAAAAATTGCATGAAGGGCAAAACCTCAACTATCAATTTTTTTTTTAACCAGATTACAAAATATTAATGATTAACAACCATACATGTACATGATACAACAATGTGCATCAGGTGATGTAGCTCATGCAACATTATTACCACCATGAAGCCCGAGAGTGGGGTAAGGGGACGAAAATGAATTTGGGTTTACTCCAACATAGGGTTTACTAGACCCTAACTACCAATCAAAGATTGGGGCTCATTTATGCATGAAATTTAATGTCCTTGGTAAACCTCCTTGATAAAGGTTCTCACGTTGGGAACACAAAAAAATACAATCAATTTGATTTACTATCAATCTTAAACATAAATTTTGTTATGAGAATATATCTGATATTTATAATTTAATTTAATTATTAGCTTCCTTATTTAATTATTTATTTATTTTAATTATCACCAATTTAACTATTTACTCATCCCTATATTTCATTTTATTTTAATTTCATAAAATTACATGCAATTACTATAAATTACATCCTTTATATTTATATTTTACTAGCTTTCTTTTAAGAAAAAGAAGAAAGAAGAAAAATTTAAAAAAAAATAAAGAGAAATTATCCTTTCTAAATAATTCCTAGTATTACGTGGGCCTTTTTCCTTACATATATTCTTTTTAAATTAATTGATTCTTTCTTCCTAGGAGTATGGGAATATTTTCCCTTCTCTTTTAATTAAGGAGTGCTATATTGGCTCAATTTACTAGGTTAGCTTTTAAACACTATAGTGGCTTTTCACGTGGTGGAGAACATGAAGCTTTAGATGGAAATATTTCGAATGCCACGCATGTAACGTAGGTTCACCATTGCCATGATTATTTTTATTATTTTTTTTTTTTCGCTGTTTCATCTATCTGCTTTCTTCTTTATTTGTTTTGCCATACTCCTAAATCTGCAAGACGTTAACATTGATTTCTCGCTTATTATTGACCATAGGAAACAAAACTGCATTTGATTCGAAGATTTATTGAAACGTGAATTAAAAACATGAAGTAGCTATAAACTCACGCTCATACTTTTCCTCTCTTTTTCATTAACGTTCAAACGACCAAAATTTGTTATCGTTTTTTTTTTCTTTTTTCTTCTCTGTTTTTTTTTTTTTAACATCCTTTAGCAGAGAAGCAGCAGCGAGATATACGTGATTTGCAATGTTAAGAACAGGAGGTAGACTAGAGGTTAATATTCACAGTCATCCCAGCGAGCGCCTCTTCAGATGGACTTCACGGTTAAGGAAAAGACAAAGCACATAAACTATGAGTCTTCATTTTGAATTGCTTGCTTTCGAAGTAGCTATTAATGAGCCCCTATGTCACTACTTTTGCCAGCACTTGCAAGATCAATTTTATAATTGCAGCAAAAATCAATTGCCAAGGAAGACGCATAAGTCATGATAAGACATTTCATTAAAGAGGGAATGGTATAAAAATAATGGGGGTACATGCAGATTACGGGGTAGTCAGGCGTAAAAATTGAGCAGAGCTGGACGCACATTGGAGGGTGGATCCCAAGAGACATCGTCTTAACAAGAAAAGTGAGCTTGCCGAGGTGTATCAATTATTCTCTTTCAGTCCTATGAACAGAGCTCCTAGTTCTATTCGATATAAGGTTTCACTACACACGAAGCTGCAAGAAGCAGTAAATACCGACTCGCTACTCAAGGTTGTTTAAATGCATGATCCTTGTGGAGATACGAGGAAGGAATGATATCCACTTCATCACTTCATTAGACACAAATAAACACAACTACCAATACCAAATGGGAGAACGCTGCACTATAAACCGGTGTCTGTGCCCGCCGACCTCCCACTCTCTGGCACGTGCCAGGTCGCCTAGTATTCCTTCTCTAAGGGCGTATGTGGGAAGGTGATAACTGTATGCATCGATTCGAGATACTAGATGATTACACAGTCAGATTTTAGTTGGGTGCAAAAATCAAATTTACTCAGAGCTTACGTCGACTATCCTTATTCAGAGCTCAATACCTCACACCCATTTAGACGCCCAAGCAAGTCCATTGATCTGTAATTTCATTTGGAGACGTAACAGTTTTCGATATAGCTTCTGGGAGATTCCTACTTAGGACCACTAAAATCGACTGCCTCTACCACACCCGCTAGGAATTAAGTTGGTACAACCAGCCAGACCTACGCCGTTTTTTTTTTTTTTTTCTTTTTTTTTTTTAAACTCTTTATTTGTTCATTTCATTATTTTCCTGTCTGAACATGGTTGAGCTAGACATTTTATTCACTACTGTTTGTTTGTTTTTTTAATTTTTTATTATGCAGATTTCATTTGTTTCAGAGGATAGCCTTACTCAGCAGTGTGGTGCAATTGCAATAACTATTAACGAAGTTTGTTTATAGAGATCCTAAAACTGTGTTTTGAATGAATACACAGATAAATGTGCACGGATAATAGCATATCGCTCATATACGAGATAGTTTCTTATTTTACTTTAACTACTTATACTTTGCTTATATGTTTGTGCAGAACGAAGAAATCGTCATGAATATGGCAACCATGACTTTGCAATCCTTGCAAGGGATAACCGATATCATACACCGGAGGGAGGAATGTGAATGCATAATTACAACATTGCGAAGTCTCTAACCATGAGATGAACGTACCTCCTCCAAACCTTCTATTTTCATGTACAATATGTATTTATATAAGGTCAGCTTCATCCCATTCCACGAACACTCGTTTTTATTTATTTATTGATAGCCTATGCAACGCGAAACAATGTATACAACTCATTGCAACCTTAAGAGTTAAGTTACAAAAATGTCTTAGTTCAGTAGCATAGATTTCTCATAAAACCAACAGCCCCAGATATATTCATAAGATGGATTTTCTGAAAACAAGCGTTCTCTAATATATATCTATTGGCAATAAATTACTTAGCATTATGTTCCTCTTCTGATAAGCTTTGACAGAGATTAAGTCTCTTTTTTTATATCAGACAATAAGTACTTTTTACCTACTACAAATGTTTCCACCACAAGAAAGGTATGCGTAAAATCAACTAGCATTTTAAATACCTGTCTACTCTGTTATTCTTCAAATAAAAGCTATTTTATGATCGTGTTTCTCAGAGAACATTTTTTTTTTATAGAAAGGCTAGTAAGACGTAACTGTTATTGCACCACTTCCTAGCACTAACATTTGTACACCCTACTGTTTAAATAGTTTGCAGGAAGGATGTGATACAATATTCATAGAAATTCCATTTATTTTACTTGCAAGTGGTTACGTATATTCACAGAAACAATGTTGTGACATTTATAGGTCAGCTACATGAACTACACAAATATATATTTATGTTTCACAATAAAGTATATCGTACTCTTTTAAAAGAAAATAGATAAAATGGAGGAACTTTATTTTTATTTTGTTTTTAATTTTCTAACATTTACCCTTTCAAAATACAATGTATAACCTCATCAATAAAAAGATAATGGAATTGAAATAACAAATGCCCCTTTTTACCCAATATTATAGAGTTACATTTCCATACAAAATATACACCACTATTACACATACATGCTTTTCTTCCACATCTACCAAGAAAGGTAGTTACATTTTTGTGAGGTTATCTTCACCTTATAAACATAAGGAAATGACAAAATAAGTGACCCTCTTCAATCTTGAAATAATCTTCGTAATTTTATCCAACCTACACAAAACACAAACATAATCTCTCTATGGCCAAGGTAGTGCTCACCTCCCAACCTTTGGTTGGAAAACCAACCACCCTCGAGCTAGGAGGCAACTAAGGGAACCAGGTACAAACAAAACCACACAAAACAATATTCACACACACATGATACACACAAGATTATTTTCACACCCACCCAAGGGATTTTCACATAACTTTAGGATTCCATCAAGGATCCAAAGTGGGGAATGGAGGGTGGACTACGCACTCCATATGGGGACTCATAATAATAGCAACAAGAACAAGTCAATATCATACTCCCATCATTTCAAATGCAACCCTTCTTTTAATCTCTCTTCTTTCTCCAAAACCCATACCACTAATACCATTTCTACCACTTTACAGTTACATATGGGTACTCATACCCTTTTTGAGCCTCTCCTCTCAAGGAGGGATTATATTTCCCCATGGAGGTTCCTACTCCATGCCATCCCCAACGAGGGATGCTCTTCCCAAATTTTGGGTGAGCCTATCCCTATACAACCCTTTTCCCATCACATTAACCACATTCAACAACACAATAAAATAAGCACAAAAAGCATTTTGAAATATACATACAAGAAAAACACAAGAAATAAAATACCAAGAAAATTTTTACATACACATATAATCTTTCAGTAAAACATAAAGAAATAGAGAAAGTGGTGAATCTACCTCAAAACCAAGCTTAGGGAAGGATGAGTTGAGGATCCACACAACTCCACTTCTTCCAATTTTTTGCTTCAATCTCCTCCAGCCCCAAAATTCAACCAAAATCAAGAATGCCAAAAAGAATCCCATAACCCTTGTTTTGAGTTTGTTTTATAGGAAATCGAGTTTGAATTCCTTTGATAGGGAGCTGAAATTTATCAACCTCCCATTCACTCTCCCAAGCACACTCACCCATGTGTGCTCATACATCTGTGAGACCTTGGGAGCCTTCCAAAGCAACTTGGAGAAGTGGGAATGGAAAGAGACTAGTCCCTATCTCACTTCCCAAACCTTATTTTCGTCAAAGCTCTTAAAGGCCTCAAAAGGAGTGCCCAATCTTGAGATTGGCCCAATATTTTGAGCTAAAAAGGTACCTAACCCATAGGTACCTGCCCTAGGGACCTTAAACCCATAAAAACACATTAAAAATATCACTTTTCAATCCCTAAAAAGTGCCTAAAAGTTCAAATCCGAGTTTGTCCACTTGGATGGACAACTCACCTCCTAGATGGAATGACATGGCAATAAAAATCAATTTAATAACACTCAAACTTTACATCACAAATAAAATACATCACAGAACGAAACTATAGCCCTTTGAAATGGACTTCAGTTTTGTTTCACTTGTTAAATTACTTAGGGTTCCCAAGGGTCACCTCCAATTTACATTGGCCATGGAAAGTGTACCTACACACTTGATGCAAACGTTAATCCATCCAAGTAAATCATATTCATATAAAAATAGAACTATTGCATTCAAACAAGTTTCATAATTTACATAGCATAAAGATCCAATAACATAATTGACAAATCATTAGCCACCTATCTTATCCCATTTTCATTAGCCATAATTTTCATACTCATCTAATTGCAACATGATTGGTTCACATCACTTGTTTCATTCATTCATGATTGAGTTTCCAGATTCAAATTAAACAAACTCAATAACCATTATAAATTAGATCAATCATCATAATCAAATTACTAAGCATGTGGCATAATCAAAATCAGATCACCATATGAAATTAAACATTTAAATATCATGTCATTCAATGGTATCAATGGGCATAGACAATAACCAATATCAAAATAATCCAAGTACTAGATGTAGCATAGGGGTGGGCCTTACAAATGGAATCTTCTTAGTTGGTGGGAGTTGATGGCCCTATTTAGTTGATAAATAAGGCTTGAATCCTCCTTCCTCGAGCTAGTGAGTTGATCACCAAGTTCTTGTATAGGTTGATTATCAACTATATTTTTGTAATTGCATTTTATGATAAATGAAATAATATTATGAGTTGAGAATCCAAGTTTTCTAGTAGTTTAGATGATAATCATCCAAGGGGGGGCACTTGGTGAGTGATCTATTTATTTAGTTTAGTTAGATTAGTGTTTGTTTATGTTTAGTACCTAGTTAAGATTCTGGCATTGACTATTCCTATAGCCACTAGAACTATGTTCTATGACTGTTCCTACAGCCAAGGTGGGCAGAGTAATCTTTTTTGGATGCTTAGATTTTCCTTCCTGCTATGCATAATCAGTTTAGATTTTCTTGAGTGATGTTCAAAATTTTCTTTGATTCCTTTCATGCAATTTACTTTCAGCATTAAGCCTTTCTTAGTTATAGAATAGGATGACTACTCTAGAATTCCTAGTGCACATACTATTCTGGTCCATTTGAATTTGATGTCCCTGGGTTGAAAATTTAAATGTACCTTCATGGTGGTTAAGATAGCTATTCAGGTTAGATATCCAATCTCTGAATCATGGCTATAAGGGCCTAGTTATTGAAATCATTATTGTGGGCTGACAATGTTGCTATTTCTAAATGTGCTAATTTTCTTTGTTCTTTTGGTAAAATATTAGCATGATAGTGTAGATGTAAGGAAAAATTCTTGCAAGGAAAAGTAGAGATGAATAGAAAAATCCTTAAGTCCAATCCAACTAATATTAAATTTTAATATGTGGTAGCTGCCATTGAAACTCAACTTTGCAATTTTGATATATATCATGGGTAAAGAGCCAAAATATGGGCTAGACTACATTGGATGGGATATGGGAATAGAGGTTCTAAATAATTCTTTAATTATTTAAACTACAAGAATAAAAAGTAGTATATTGGATCTATTCAAGATGAACATGGGAAGGTCTATACTAACTTGGAGGATGGTAAAGGAATTTTAATCAATTTTATGAGAAGTTGTTTCGAGAGGATTCTTATTGGTAGGATGTAAAATCTACGCTAGAAGATATAATCAAAGATTACATACCAAGGAAGGTTTCTTATGATTATAGTCAATTCTTGGACTGAGATGTATCCATAAATAACTTAGAGAATGCAATTTTCTATATGGCTCCAAATAAGAGTCCTCGATTTGATCAAATCTCAATTAAGTTCTACCAAATCATGTGGCGGTATATTAAGGAATATTTTTATCTTGTCTACTTAGAATCCTTAAAACATGGTTCATTAGGGCCTTAGATTAATAAAGGTTTGATTAAACTTCTCCCAAAAGGGAATATGGATTCTGTTTTAGGATGGCAACCTATTACTTTACTTAACACCTCCAAAAAAATCATTGTTAAAGCCTTAGCTGTAAGAATTAAACCAGTTGTGAAAAGTATTGTTCAATTTAAAAAAATTGGTTTCTTAGAAGGTAGATATATTCTTGATAACTTAATTTTGGCTTGGGAAACTTGTTAATGGGCACAACAGATAGGGAAAAATGATCTATTGGTTAAACTTGATTTTGATAAAGCTTATAATAAAATGAGGTGGAGCTTTATTATCAAAATGTTCCAGTGGTTGGGGTTTGGTATCAAAATCTATAAATGTGTACAAATGTTGTTCATAGATGCTTCTACACAACTGGTTATTAATAATTCCTTGTTTGAACTATTTCCTTTGCAACGATCTATTAGGAAAGATTGTCCTTTATCTCTTTTCCTTTATGTCCTTGCTACATATGCTTTGGGTTATTTGTTGTACAAGGCTTATCAAATAGGGTTGATTAAAGGAACTTATATTCCTAATAATTTAGTTGTTCTTAATTCTCATTTCATTGATGATAGCATGCTTTTTATTCCAAATTTGAATCTGAAATTTCTAACATCTTTGGGATTCTTGAATTTTATTATGCAATATCAGGATCCATGCTTGCCGATCATAAAACTTAATTTCACATTATCCAACCTAGTCCAGTCCCTCATTGGATCCTTAAAGAATGGAAACAAATTATGCATGGTAAAATCAGTCATTACTTGGGAATTACATTTGGTTTGGGGGTCATTCTATCTGAAATATGGAATTGGTATTTGGTCAAGCTGAAAAAATAAATCTTTACTTGGGAAACAAATATATTTCTCTTGTTGGTAAAATAAAGGTGGTTAATATAATTGTCTTGGCTTCTCATTTTTATTATTTATCTTGATGGATTCCATCTAAAAAAGGTTATGAAGACCTTAATAAAATAATTGGATAGTTTTTATGGTCCAATTGGGAAGGAAAAGTTGGTTTTCGATCATCTTCTTGGATTTATTGCATACAACATAAGGATAGAGGTGGGCTTGGCCTACAAGATCCCAAAACACAAGTGACTTGCTTAGCTCCAAAATGGATTATCAGAGTGGTATTTGGAGAGGAACAATGGAAGATTCTTGTTTACCATTGTAATGTACAACCTACTTTGGATCATAAGTGGCCTTGAGGTGCTAGATGGTTGGATAAGATTCTATTGGCTCCATTCTTTAGTATTAAGGCTTATTTTCCCCTACAATCAATCTGGAAGGCCTAGAAACAAGTTTTCAACTTTCTGAATTGGAGGGGGGAGTCTTTGCAATATGGTTTTAGGCTTTCTTCTTTATCTATTTGGTGGAACGAACTCGTGAAATATAATGGCCATCTATTGGAGATTCTAGGTATGCCACCTCAGTGTGACATCAATTTCAAGATTGATCTTATACCTCAATCCTAGACTATTTCACGAGATTTGTATTGTATGACTACACAAGAGCTTAAAGAGCTCTACTTGCAGTTGGGGGAATTGCTATCAAAGGGTTTCATCCGCCCTAGTGTTTCACCTTCGGGAGCACTAGTAATTTTTGTGAAGAAGGATGGATCTCTCTATTTGTGTATAGACTACTGTCAACTGAATAAACTGACAATCAAGAACCGATATCCCTTACCTAGGATCGATGATTTTTTTGATCAGATCAAGGGTGCTACATTCTTTTCAAAAATTGGTCTTAAGTCAGGGTATCATTAGCCACACATAATTGATTTCAATATTCATAAGATTAAATTTTGTACTCGTTATATAGTCACTATGAGTTTATAGTAGTACCGTTTGGGTTGACGAATGTGCCATCTATATTCATAAGCTTGATGAACAGAGTCCTTTTCACATATCTTGATAGATTTGTACTAGTATTAATTGATGATATATCGATCTATTCCAAGATAGTAGAGGAGCATGAGGAGCATTTGAGGCAGATTTTGTAGTGTTTGAGAGAATATTAGTTGTATGCTAACCTATCCAAATGTGAGTTCTTTAAACTTAAGTTAAGTACCTTGGACATGCAATATTAGGAGAGGGTATTGCAGTGGATTCTACAAAGATCCAAGTGATCATTGATTGGCCTACACCCACTAATGTGGCAGAGTTATGCAGTTTCATGGGATTACTCAGTTATTATAGATGCTTTGCTCAGGGTTTCTTGAGGATAGGAAATCTTATCATTTCTCTTCAGAGGAAAGGGGAGAGATTAATCTGGTTAGAGTAGTGTGAGCTGACATTTCAGACTCTATAGGAGAGATCGACTAGTGCACTGATTCTTTTGATACTTGATCCTACTGGAGATTTTTTTGTCTATACAGATGCATCTTTGGAGGGAATGGGAGCAGTCTTGATGCAGGATGGTCGATTTATTATGTATGAGTCTCGCAAACTCAAGGATCATGAGTAGAATTACTCCACACATGATCTTGAGTTATTAGTGGTAGTACACGCTTTAACGAGGTGGAGACACTTCCTTTTGGGGTAGAGATTTGAGCTGCATTATGATGATCAGATCCTACAATACATCTTCACACAACCCAATCTTAATGCCAGGTAGAGGCGATGGATGGAGTTCCTTTACGAGTATGAATTTGAGGTGAAGTTCATCCAAGGGAAGGAGAATATAGTTGTTGATTCTCTCAGTAGACAGAGACAGGAGTTGTCAGTGGTGACTCTTGGGTTGGATTTGAGGAGTTATATCCTTTCTACACTTCCTACAAACAACTAGTATCAGGAGGTGAGATGAGAGATAGAGACATGAAAGACTCTTGAGGGAAGATTCTCAAGTTATTCTCTAAAGTCAGATGGTTTTTTGAGACACATGGGACACATTTATGTTCCATCTTTCAAATATATTTATACCTTAGTTATGACAAAGGCACATCAAGCACCTTATTCAACTCATCTTGGAGTGAAGAAGATCCATGCTGATTGGCGATAGCTATACTTTTGGGCAGGTATCAAGCGAGACATCATTGACTTTGTGTCAAGGTGTTTGGAGTGTTAGTGAGTGAAGGATGAACACCAACATCCAGCAAGACTTCTACAATCACATTTGGTGCTAGAATGGAATCGGGATATAATCTTGTTGGATTTCATTGTTGGGTTACCAACCTCTTCATGATGACACGATGCCATTATGGTGATGGTGGATAGGTTGAAAAAGGTAGCACACTTCTCACTTGTTCTTTCATCCTATAATGCTTCATCCATTGCTAGAGTGTTCATGGGATATATTGTTAGGTTGCATGGTATTCCTCATCAGATTATTTTTGATAGAGATCCTATGTTCACCTCAGCTCTTTGGACATCATTACAACATGCCATGGGGATGCAGTTGAACTTTAGTTCAACGTAACACCCTAAGATAGATGGAAATACTGAGAGGGTCAACCAAATCCTCTAGGACATGTTAAGAATGTATGTGATGGACCAACATACACGATGGGAGGACTATCTCCATTTAATGTAGTTTGCTTATAATAACAACTATCAGAGTTCAATTGGTATGCCTCCTTTCTAGGAATTGTATAGATGACCATGTTAGAATCCTTTGTGTTGGAACTAGTTATAGGACACATTTCTATTGGGTCCTGAGATGCTTCAAGACATGAAGCAACAGGTGATTTGGATTAGGGATCATTTGGTTGCAACACAAGATAGGCAGAAAAAGTATGCAGATGTGCATCGAGTGGACCATCAGTTTGTAGTAGGTGATCGATTCTTTTTGTGAGTGCATCCATGAAAGATTCCAATCCGATAAGGAAAGGGCTCTAATCTCGCACCTTTCTTTGTTGGGCCATTCAAGATTCTTGAGAAGATTGTACCAGTAGCTTATCATCTTGCTTTGTCGCCCAGTCTCTCACGCATACACGAAAAATTCCATGTTTCAATACTCAGGCCTTACCACCTTGATATGTCTCACATCCTTGATTGGAATTCCTTATAGGTAGAGGACAAATAGTTGGCTTTGGAGCCCATGACCAACCTGCAACACAGGAGACTCACCCTTAGGGGTCGAGATATTGAGTAGGTTAGGGTCCAGTGGGATCTGAGAGATAATACATCATCTACCTGGGAGGATGTGACCAGGATGAGGGAGCTCTATACCTATTTGTTCATAGGCTTCCAAGAGTGAGCCCAATCCTTGGGGGAGGATGTAGCACCCCTTCGATTTGCTTATGTTTTTAGATAGTTCTTTTATTTTGATAGACTATGATACTATGATGTTTTTATTCGGTCATTCACATTATAGC
>CM021102.1:387039826-387068673 GCA_007115665.2 Sequoiadendron giganteum
ATGTGTAAGCCTTCCAGATGTTGTAATATTATGTGGGGGTTGTGTTTTTTATTTAGCCCTTTTGATTTTCTTGGGTAGTGCACCTAGTTGTGATCCAGTTTAAACACCTGGTTACTGTGAATGATATGTGTTGACTCTTGTATTATGGTTGGGATTTTATATCCATTTTTTGTGCACTTTGTTTACTCTTGGTTTATGGATTAGATCCTTGTGTTTTCAGTAGAGGAGTGACTCTCAATGGGGGTCAGTGCACAAAGTGGTGTCAGGATAACTCATGTGAGAGTTAGATAATTAAATTAAAATTAAATAAATATATTAGGGGAAAGGGTAGCCTTAAAAAAATAACTTAATAATTATGCCTCGCTCATTGGCTCAAGGGCTCGTTTAGACTTGAGATGAGACGAGAAGGCCTGGAATGGCAAGATCATTATCTTGTCCCTTTGAAATATATTTGATTCTACATCGGTTTACATGTGGGGCTGACGATTGTGAGAGGCTACTAGGATAACCCAAGATGGGGGTCGGGGCCTAGGAAGATCTGCTAGGATAACCCATGTGAATTTATGATGACACTCCTCCTATGATAACAATTTATTTTATTCAATTGATTTACTTGATTCTCTTACTCTGGAACCAATGCAACCTTCATGTTATGTATTGTACTTGTATAGTTTAGTCTTTTGGTTTCCTGTGTCTTGAGGTTGTTGGATATACCTATCTCCTAGCATGGGGGGTGGGCCTTCAGGTACCACTTGGTTGGGTGGAATGTGCAACTTACACCATTGGGTTTCCACTTCATGTTTGTGATCGCGGGATCTTTCAGATTGGAGAACTCACATGTTCCAGTTGCTGTGTACCATCTTGTGTGTTCTATTGGATCAGTTGCATGTAATTGCATATGTACTACTCCTCATTTTTATTCAAATAGAATCCTTGTATCATTGTAATTGTAATATTGTTTGTATGATTTACCTCATTTTGGAAATGAGGTTTGCAACTACTAGATGCAATGAACACAATCTATGAATAATTTTATTATGTATTTTGTCTCTTATGAAATGATATTAATGTTATTGGATCTATGTTCTTTATTTCATGAGTATAATTTATATGCTATTAATTAGTTTACTTTTGTATGTTATGGGTTTCAAATGTAAGCATTGTCGCGGACCTTAGAGGATGTATGTGTTAAGTGTAGTTCACTTTAATTATTCTTAATTTCACTTTAGAAAAAGAAATGTTACGTTTTTGTAGTTATTGCGTCATCCTCTAGGGTTATGTGGCGGGGCATTACAATTAGTGTAATTTTTAATTCTAACAAAAATAGATAGGTTCTTTATAAATTTATTGAATATAATTTTTATACCATCTAAATTATAATTTATAATGTCTCATGGATCTCTACAATCATATCATATTGGCTAGAGGTAGAAAATATACTTATTTCTTGTCCCTACATTTATGGTGACTTTTATTTTAATAAGTCTTGGCTTTTAAAAAGTAATAATAAATAAAAATATAATCTAGGTACTATTGGTAGATTGTTTTCTTTCTTTGTACATTATCAATCTAAAGTTTTCTAGTATCTTTTTTTCATTATAACTATATAATATTTAATAATATTTTTTTATTCTTTTAATAACAAATGAATATTAACCAAATCCTTCATATTAAGTTGGATAGAGTTTTGATTTGACCATGACTATCTAATTTGAATATTCTATGAAAATAATTGCATCCTAGATTGTATCTCATTTTTTTCAATTATCTCTTCTAAATTTCCTTACAGAAGCTATACAATATAATTCCTTTTTCATTGTCCTATTGAATATGTTCAAAATATAGTTTCTTTTACATTGTCCTATTGAATATGTTGTGTATGATCAGTAATATTGTTGAGGGTAAGACATATTCTCTTCATAAGAACACTACAATTGGTCAAAAAAATTAAAATTATTTCTATTGAATATAAAATATGAGTGATGTTGAGGGTAAGACATATTCTCTTCATGAAAACACTACCATTGGTCAACAAAAATAAGTTTTTTCTATTGAATATAAAATATGAGTGAGAGAGAGAACGCTAAATGAATTTTAACATGACATGACATTTCTTGATGTTACAATTTAAATAAATATTATAGACTTGCATTGAAATTGGAATTTTATCCAGTTTATGTATTCACTAGAATTCTACAACTTTGCACATGAAATGGGTAGAAATCACCCTAGCTAATAAGTGAAAATTAGATCCAATCTAGCCAATCATTTCAACTAAAGGATTGGAAAATCTATAAGATTAAAGTTAATTAAAGCATCGAATCATCTATAGTTGGTTCCTACACATACCCTAGCAAGTAATATTAATACAATTTATTAAATTCTTGTGCAATTTGTTTGGCATAATATTAAAAATTAGAGAACATTGATCTTAGCTCTAAATTCTAGATATTATTTTCAAAAGTGAAACTTTATGCAATGTAATGACAAAGTACTTTTTAAATAGTTTTAATTTAATTCTTAACAATATACATATAATTCAATTCATATTTTAGATAGCAAAATACTTGTTAATATTTTCTTGACGATTTTCTCAAATATTAAAATAGTATGATAAATATGACATCAGGAAATTTCATGATCAACAATTCATCACTGGGATGTGAAAAAATTCACCATCATGACAAATCTACCATAAAAAAAATTCACCATGAACAATTCACCGCCACCAAAAATTAATCACAAACTTTTAATACCATGAATTTTCAAAATATAATTATTATTTATAGTTCAATTTAATAAATTGAATATCAAATATTCTCATCTTACTGATACAAGACCTTACTTCTTAGTAATCCAAGATCTTTAATCCTCTCTTTTGCGAAATATAGAGATTGGAAAGTGCCGGAAGTCCCTCAAAAAGTGGTGGTAAACACTTTCCCATATTCCACATAACTTCCAAAGAGATTGGAAATAGATGTGATTCCCTCCAAAATTGATCATCTCCGCTTACTATTGCGAAAGGACAGCAATCATATCAACGAGGTAAAAATAAAATCTCGGTTTTAAAATTTCGAATGAAAAGCATTCATAGCAACCAGGTAAAAAGAAAAAGAGAAGATCATATTACACAGTGAAAAGAGTGTACTGTAGGAGAAAGGAAAAAATAAGTGATGGAGAATGATCGAAGAGGAATCTAGATTAAAATCTGCTTTCAGAGAAATCAGTGGAAGCCGGAAGATAATGTGTTAAGTGGTCCAAGGATACTGAGCATTCCCACTTGAACGAATGTTAAGGAGAGCAATGAAGCGTAAGAGATCACCCATCTGGGAAGACAGTGGAAGGGAAGACATCACTAACAAAGAAGAAATGCTACATATTTTCTGAGTCTGCACAGCTTACTTTCAAGGCCGACGGAACCAGGTTTGTGCTTCTATTTTGCTTAACTCATCATGGCTTCCATTAACCAAGGCGGCGCAGACCGGAACAGCTTCTGGTTTACTGTTGTTCGGCACACTCTCCGACATGCCCTTGTTAAAGATCCTGCTGAGTGAATTCGTTCATGGGACGAGGATTTGCCGCAGTTTCTTTAGCGTTTCGAGATTATTTTTGGTTTGATTTAAAATCTTTAATTTTTGGCATGGTAAGGTGAAGGAACAAGGGCATTGCTATTTGTCTGTGTCTAGCATCAATTCTCTGTCTCTGTAATTTTATTGTTTGATAAGATGTGTAGTTTATATAGTTTAAGTCTCATGGATTTTGTAATGATTTAGATGAAGGAGTTAGTTGCATTGGGTCCAATTTTCACCAATTAACTTTGCCTTTGTTATATTCTCGTTGTTGCAATTGTCGTTTACTAGATTAGTCTATGATTGTCTTCTGTGTTTTGTGGAGAAGTGTACAATTATTAGATATATTTTAAAGTTGGATACATTATATCACAGTTTAGCATTAAGAAATATTCTATTATGTTCAAAATCATTTAGTTATATTTTTATATTTTCTAATTCGTATTGAATATCAAATGTTATATTTTGTTGAATTATTATAATAGTATTATGTGAACTAACATAAAAAGTATAAGTCTAGTCTAAAAAATTTACTTTTCATAAACAAAATATTAAATAAGATTATGCAAGTAACTTTTTCTTTCTTCTCCCAAACCCTTATTAATGTAGAGGATCCAGTCATATAGAAAAAAGAGATGTAAATCAGTCACAATCTTTTATTGTTTCAAATTAATGGGATTTTTATAACTATCAATTAACTATTATACATCGTGATTAAAAATAACTTTATCTACTGCTGCAAGTTTTTACTTCTACAATAAACTAGCAGTTGTGTGTAGTGACATGCAACAATGAGCCGATAGGTAGAGCGAAGCACCAATGGCAGGGATGGAATAGGATGAAGAGCATGTGAAGATATGTGAAAAAAATACAACCTTTTGTGAACAACAACTTGTTCAATGTTGAAACAATGTAGGCTTATCAACAACATGTTGTTGAAAATGAAATGATGCACCATAAATTACAATGCAGCAATCAAGAATGCTTTAATCACCATAAATTATATAGTGCTCACAATTTTACTGCATTACAAGCATAGCAACAAAATGGAAGGCATAGATCATAAATTATTTCCCCCACAAGCACCTTATTGATAATGTATCAGCATACCCAGGTCTAGAGGACCATGAACAACAATGGCTTGTTGAAAACAAGAAAAAAGCGTATGAGATTAACTATTTTATCATGTGGTGGCCATGCATGCAAAACAAAAGATACATACATATCTATATTGAAGGAATAGTAGACTCTATTTTAAATGTTATATGGAAGAGTGATGTCACAATTGATCATAGTGATGGACCGTGCTTTGTTTTGTTATGTTTTACTTTATTTCTCCTATTTATGGATATGCCTATGTACCATAGTAGATGCAAATAATATTGATACACACTAAGGCAATGTTGGAATAATAATCTATATTTTAACTATTCTATGAAATATTGATTCCTGCATTGAGTGCAGTGGTTGACAACATGTTTCCCCTATGTGGAGATATACTTAATATATAGACTATGAAACATAGCAATCTTTTGTGAAGCTTATGTGAGAAAAATTATGCAAAATGATAGGCACAAAACACAAATGATAAACGAAACAATATTGCTTTTAACAAACAATATACTCTTTTCTCAATAGCACTTTATCCAAAATTGAAACAATATTGCGTAACCCAGAGAAAAATAATGAAGAATACCCAATGGAAAGAAAGATAAATTGTATAACATTAACTATTTTATTCCATTGCAACCATAACCACATAACAAAAGCCATAGAGAAAAACCAACAAAAATTTAACAGTAAATAAAATATGGAACACAACAAAATGAGCCTTGCTCTCCACCCTACCATATTAGGTCATGGAACCTCATGGGCTCTCACCAAACCCTCGAGCTACATCGTACACCACATTGGTCAATGGTAAAATCAATGTTGCTTATCATAGTTAATATAGAGTCTATAAGGATATAGTTGTTTATTTAAACACTATAACTAATCTTGCATTCAATATGATAATTGTGAGAGGTCGGTTATAACACATGACTTCATCAAAATCTGCATTATGGTTGTAGTATGCTTTGCAATAATAACAACAAAAATATGAAGTTTAGTGCAGTGATCATCTATCGTTGGTGGAAAATATCTAAATGAGGAGATATAAAGAGCTATGTAATGTATAGTAGATAATATGAAGTACACCTATAATTGAAGGATTGGAAGATATAGACATAGCTTGTGCATCTGGAAAAATCCAATATAAAGAGAAGAAAATAAGGCATGTTCTCCACCCTACAATATTGGGTCATGGAGCATCATCCACTTTCACCAAACCCCTAAGAAAATAAATAAATTATCCACCATTTTAATCAATGGTGAAAGAAATGTTTTGGGCCCTGCTAATTTTATAGAAGATCTATTGCCTTGAAAACATCCACAAAGGAGGATTGTTTGACTTGAGCATGGTATGTAAAGGTGAAAGCATAATGTAAAGTCTAGTGTAATAAGAAGGTGTCAATCATAGACAATAAATAAATCAAGAAATTTACAGACTTGTACAATGTATAAGAAGTAATATGCAATTCAGTTGTAATAGAATGCAGCAATTTAAAAAAATGTTGGCATACCATGTCCATGGAATAGATTACAGTATGAACACAGGAAAAGGAGGTTTGCTCTCCACCCTACCATATTGGGTCATGGAGCCTCATGGGTTCTCACCAAACCCCCGAAGAAAAACATTAATTCTACACCACTTTGATCTATTGTGAAAACAATACTTTGGGATCTAAGAAAATTGTTTCTCTTTAAATCAATGCTACAGTTTTTTTTAATAAATCGCCATGCAGTTTTGAAATAAGAGATGTGATAAAATATATATAGCCTTACATTATATATAGTTAAAATGTCGACGAAGGCCACACACCATGCAAACGTGCAATTGTAAAGGTATTTAGCATTTTGGGAATGGTGGAAATTCTATATGCATGGAAATGAAGAGGGGTAGCGACGCAGTACAGGGCTGATCCAAGAAGTTGGGTCCACAAAAAGCTCAAAAAGTGGAAGTGTTTTTGCTATTTTTCAGAATTTGTCACACTTGGACTAAAATTTGAGGGACTTACACAATGAATCTTAAAAAGAGTCTATAATATGAAATTTTTAATTTTTAATCTAGTTTCCAAATATCTAATTTATTCGAATACCCAGATTGTAGAAAATAAATTTTGATAAGGATCTATAAAAATCACTTTTTAAAAGTCCCCATTTTTTTACTATACCATGCACGTGTACGGACAACACTTTTTGACCCAAATAAAAGTATTTTGCTAATTAATTTTGGGCAAATAGAACTAACAACATGAAGATTGATGAGAATTTTTTTTTGTAGTTTTTTGTTGAATATTTTTTTATTATTAAATTTTTATTGGCCTTAATTGTTGTTTTTAAAAATCAACGTGTACGGACAACATAATTTGACCTAAACTAAACATTTTTTGAAACTTTATTTTTTCATTATGTAGAGAATTGTCTGAGGATTGGTGTCATAGAATTTTTTTTACAAAAAAATTAACCAAAAAAAAGTTATTAGAAAACAAAAGAAGTCTGATATTTCAAGTTTAAGGATAGAAAATATAATCCAATATTAATAAAAATTGTATATTTGCAAACTAGACATCGTGTTCTGTAATGGGTTTTAATTTTATAGATTGATTCAAAAAAAAATTAATCAGCCATATTGTCAAAGTTGAACATTCTTCTTCAATCTGCCTTAGTTTTTTAGTTGTAGGTTAAAGACTAAGGCTCGGATTGCCAAGCCTTTCCTAAGCCTAAAACCAAGGCTACATGTGGGTTGGAAATTCAAAATTTTAATAACGCGTATGCGTTCTTTATTTATTTGATTATTTAAAAATAATAATGTTTTTTAGAAACAGGTACCCGTTTTAAAACGCGTACGCATTTTGAAAACCAAAATGCATACGTGTTTTAAAATGGGTACCCGTTTTGCTTTTCAAAACACATATGCATTTTAAAATGGGTACCCATTTCTAAAAATCATTTTTTTCTAAATAAATGACTTATACGTGTTATAAAACGCGTATGCGTTAGATAACACATATGTGTTATATAACCCATATGCATTTTTTAGTGCGTATGCATTTTTTTAGGCTCGGGAACCCGACGCATAATGCATATGCATTTTTTAAATATGCGTACACGTTTTCCACGAGATGTTTTATTTTGGTGAAAACTTCCCCTCTTTGTGGACCCAACTTCTTGCACTTACCCTACACTTACCATTAAAAATAGGAACATTGTTTAATCGATGGTGAAATCAATGTTTTGGGCCATGCCAAGTTTATAGAACATCTAATGGCGTGAAAAAATCCATAAAAGAGGATTGTTTGGCTTGAGTATTATCTGTAGAGATGAAAGCATAATATGAAGTTTAGTGCAATAAACACACACCATTGATAGACAACAAATTAATAAGGAAATTTAAAGACTTGAACAATGTATAAGAAATGATATGCAATGTAGTTGTAATAGAATACAAAAATTAAAAAAAATGTTAACATACCTTCTAGTAACAACAAATGTTAAGCAATATGGATTGTGGACATATCAATAGTATTAACTTGGAAATTTTATTTAGTACATAATCAGTATTTTGTATTTTCGAAAACATATGTATTTGTATTATTTATGACAACCAATATGAGATGCAGTTGTGAAATAAAAGATGGAGTAAAGGACATATAGCCTTACCTTCTATCTAAACAGAATGTTGTTGAGCTTGTAGACTATGGAAAACATCTAATTGCAAAGATATTTAGTATTATGGAGATGTCCATGTATAGTTCACAATTTTTGCAATATAAAATGGTTTGAATCAAATATAGTTAGACATAAGGGAAAATTGAAGTTGAGTGCAAGGAAAATGTGCCAGTTGTAGAGAATATCTAAATCAAGAAATATAAACAGCTTTGGAGTTCATAACAAATAATATGATCTAATATATGTGCAATAAAAAAGGTTATATAAACAAGATACATACATACCTTGTAGAAATACCAAGAGATAATATGTGTTTAATTATAACTTTGATGTAATTTTCTTCTAGTAGATGGCATAATTGTTCAGTTGAAATCAGTGTTAGCCTATTTTGAAAAAAATATATAGTTAGAACATTTGTGACAAAGAATTTAAAATGTAGTTGTGAAAGAAGAAATGAAATAAAGGATATATAGGATTACCTTGTATGTCAATGGAATGAAATTGCTACTTGAATAACATGAAAAACTTGAGATTAGGAAGCTAATAAAACTTTTCAAGATCTCTAGTAACCACTGATTCAAATTTTTGCAATCTACATTTTTTAGAATCTAGCATAATTACATACAAATGGTTCAAACATGATAGATCTGGAAGAGAAATAATTGATCAAAGGGGAGGAGTGTTTTGAGAGAAAAATTAAGTATAAAAAACATTTGGTGAAGCTAGAAACAGGTAGGAATCCACGTTCGTTGTCTGAGGTAAGAGATAATGAAGGGCAAGAATTTAATGACAACTTGTCTTAGTAATCAGCGTAGAACTAAAATACTACCTATCTTGGAAAACGTGATTCTAGCTGCATTATGGTAGGGGGGCTAGGAAGAAGGAAAATTAGGAATAATGGGAATTTTAAATGCATTAAATTGAAAAGGAGAAGGACAAGTGGTATATTTAGCTTAAGGAAAAAAATACTTAGATCATGATTAGAATGCAAAAAATTATTGGAGGAATTTGTCTTTCTTGATTTAATGCATTATGGAGGGAACAACTTGTAGGGGATATTAGGAATATTTAGGATTGTAAATGCATAGAAACGAAAAGGAAAAGGAAAAGTGTCATAGTTACATTAAAAAACTAGAACATTTTATTATGATTAGGATGCTGACAATTGTTGAAGGAAATTCTCTTCCTTGATTCAAAGTGCATTGTATTTGTTGGAATACAACCTAGAGTATCTGTCAAAAGAGAAAGGTGGATCTATGTGTATTTTTATTATTGATTTAACATGAGAGAGAGTAATGAACGTTAGCCCTTTCCTTTCTTTTTTTCAAATATCTATTGTAGCTCTCTCTAGTGTCAAGCCTTGAGATTTATGTATTGTTATCGCCCAAGTCATTCTCAAGGGGAGTTGTCTTCAGCTACCTCGAGTGATCAGGGTGATGGGAATGGCTCATGGATTGTCCCAATCCCATGTTGGGCCAATGTAGTTTGAGAAGTGGACAACAATATATTCAAGCAATTGAGGTGGTTTAGCACTACTAGCATAGACAATAGCATTCACTAAACCCAATGATCAATTAACCAAGCCAACTACCACCCAAATATTTTTTATCAACATTACTTGTTGGCTAATTGCAAGCAAGAACTCTGCTTGAAGTTGTTCATCATCGACATAGTCAAGTGCATTTTTTTGAGAAATTTTAGCAGCACTAATTACAATGGCAACATTTAATTGCTGAAGAATTTTCCTTTTGTGCAACGTAACCAACCTAGTTTTTGGGAATAAGTGGATAGCTTCATCAAGTTGTTGGTTTTCCTTAGTGGAAAGCATTGCATGCGATCGATTCATAATGGTTTGCTAGTTAGACTAGGATGCCTGACAATTTCTAATATTCAAAAGAAATGCACAAAATTTTTCTTATGTATTGGATTGTCCATGTTGGTGGAGGATAGTGTCAAGCATGACAACAATATTAAAATTGTTCCAAAGAGCTAATGTTGTCGATTGAGAAGAATAGATAGGCCTGTCCAAAATAGGAGGCAGTTGTGCGAGGTCAACCATGAGTATAACAAAGACCCCACCAAATGGCTGCATATGTTTAGCAGGGAATGCTTGTCAAAATCGGCTATCTATCTTAACCAACAACTTGGGCCCCAAGAAGCTCATTTCATCAATTAAGATGTACTTAATATGTTTGAAATCCTCTTAAAAGATGGTCAATGCCTATCCCTTCAATGGATTCATATCTCTAATTGGTATCTAGAGATCTGTATGTACTATGGAGGCACAAATATTGTAAGAAGTTACTCTCATTGGTGCCAAAGCAAGCAAAGGATTCATTCTTTGATTTGGTGATGTATATATCATGCTTCAAATCTTGTCTATAAGGAATGATTTACCTATGGCAATAGTTCCCTGAATGATCATACACAATGGAAACAATGAATATGGGCCAAGATGGTGTTGTTCAATGATATTTAGAGCAATATATTACTTAGGATATAGCTGATGAGAAAGTGTACGCGGTGCAAATGAATAAAGGGTGTCTTTAGCTATATGCAACTTACTTGTTGAAATAAATAATTCAGCAATACTATTCAAAAATTTTGGAACATGGTGTACATCCCACTTGTGATGTAGATCAAAGTCTCATCTACCCAATAGCTGCAATTGGTTAAAGAAAATATTGTCTGTAGCACCAATGCAAGAGAGAAATTACCATTTGTATCCATTTGTGGGAGGTAGAGATTGTGCATTATCATTATAACTATGGCCTTCCTCTTCATCGACAGGTGAGGTAAAAATTCTATTAACATGCCAAGGGTCATTGCCAACAACATGGAACAATCTCCAATTCTATATTATGATTTCTCTTATGAGGCCTATGTCTATATCCACATTTTGGAAAGGCTTGTATAATAGAAATTATCACCAACAAAAATTTTCAAAGGTATCACTTTGATCAAGGGGGGTGCTCTTGAATAGTGGGTAAACAATGATGACAGTAGGTTGTGGGCGAGGATGCCAGGTTGCAGCTTTGTGATTTTTTTGATATGTATACAGTTGTGTAGATTAGATAAGGGATATTGTCTCCATTTCAATAGGTCTTTGCATGTAAAAATGAATATAGCCACTTGCAAGCTCATCACCACAATCAAATTTTTTCAAACGATGGAATGTCTGCCTGCTAACATTTAGAGATAGGAAATGTCAACTTGAGATGACAAGGGGAAACTTTCAGACCATATGGCATGTTACTTGTGCACCGATGTCATGATCTGCAACCAAGTTCATCATAAATTTTGATTGTCAAGCAATGCTTTATCTGTAGAGGAATTTATATTGGAAAGCCTTTGTAATATATCAACATAGCTTTCAGATTGTTTTAGACTTTGATGTGTATTTGGAAATATAGTTGAGGATAATTTGTCTAGACAAGACTAGTTGGCAATCAACATTTTCTCACCAAATTGCAAGCATCTTTGGATTGTGGATATTGACATGCTCATCATTTCTTGCTGGCTTATAAGATTTGTTTAATTCACTATCAGTTCCCAATGTTGATGATGGTTGTGTATTCTATTGATCTTTGTAGCAACATTATAGTTGGTGGCCTTTTTTCCTGAGGCAAGTGTATTGAGTACACTTCATATGCCTCTGCACCATATTCAAGAGTTGTTCATTATCCACCATTGGGTCCATGCAAGAGATTTGTGTAGTATTAAGCAAGCATGGGTCCTCCAAAGATGAGTAGTGGACCCTTGAAAGTAGTTGATCCGGTTGATCCGGGGTTCGAGGACTCCACACATAAACATAGCGATCAAAGAAGGTTTTTTCCTATTGAAGCTGATGTGGGTTGGACCAATCAAGCATGTCCATATTCGAGGCACCTAGAAGCCACAAGAAACCATGCACATGTGTTGATCCATAATGTTGCCATTCATACCTATACCAATATTCCTTTGTTTGGAAAAGTCTTTCAATAACCTCTTCACAGAAAATGGTGAACCACAAGTGCATGTACAAGGATATTATGTGCAGGTTTTGCACCACATTTTTAGTGAAGAATCTTCAAGAGTATGACATATGTGGTTGGGGATGAGGATTAATCACCTTGTGCAAATCAGGCCACTTTTTGTCTACAACACTCAAAGTGAGGAAGAGATTCAGTGGATCATTTCCGCAAGCTCTTGATGACACTTATCCCAATACGAGTGTGTTCCTCACAAAGATGCACCAAAGTGTACAAGTTGGTTCACTATCTCACTGTCAGGTGCATCTCGAAGAAATTTCCACAAAGAAAAAATAGAATTTGGGATCCTTTCCTCCAAGTTTTTTTTTATAAAAATTGAAGCTTATTATTGGCTCTGATGTCTCCTTGATTGTAGGGGAATTGTTGTGCCAGTGGGAAACAAGATTGGAAAAGTCATGCTTAATAGCCCTTTTGTATTATATTCATTGATAGGCCAAGGCAAAGTATTTTCACTAATGTCTTTAATTTGTAAGGCATCTCTAATTTCTTGCAATTTCTAAGGAGGGTTGGGCATCAATGGAATACATGATGATGAGGCCTCAAGCTCAACTTCCTCCTCAACAACACATTTTGGAGTTCCCATTAATTCAAAAGTGAAATGTACTGGTTCTTTCATTGTGTGCAGAAGATCAGAGATGTTAGTACTTATAGTAGGCAACAAATTTAAAGCATCACAATCTATTGCAATATCACTGTAGTATGGGTCATTTTAAATTTTGTATATTAATGTAGCCATGATATTATGTTTGTCAACGTAGGAATCATAGTTCATCCCTTGAACACCAATTTTGTGCACAATCATCACCTCAAGATCATGTAGACGAAAAGGTAACAAAGTTGCAATGGTTGTGATGTCTAGAGGGAAGCTTATAGTATGACCACTATGTTTATAATGGCCTCCTCTAGCATGGGTTACTTGAAAAATTGGAGCAACTCTAGCTATAATCATTTCTTCAACCTGAGTAGGCTTTGCAAGGACAACAAGTTGTGGGCCTAGGTCCATGTTATTCACTTATGGACATGTAAAATATACATGCACCTGATCCTAATTTCACTAACACCAGTTCATCCTGAATCATCTCCTTTACTAATCAATTTAATTGAATAATATTTATTCGATTAAATTCATCATATTGCATCTCTTAATTAAATAAATCAATTTTATCTAATTAAGTCATCATCTTTTGTTAATTAAATAATTTATTTTATTTAATTAATCTCTAAAGTCATCTCATTTAAATTAAATAAATTTCAAAATCAACACCATTCCCTTTAATTAAATAAATTAAACTTTATTTAATTAAATCTAAACTCATATTCCTCTCAACTCTGATTTAAATTAATCCAAAAATCTAAATCAAATTTTTACATCAGCTAGTCTCCTATTAAATTTAAACAAATCCTGATTAATCCTAATCCTAATCTATCAAATCCTCTAGATTTTGTAAACTTGCAAAATAAATCAATTTAATTGATTTATTAATTCCTCTATTTCCTTTCAACTTGGCATCAATAAGGGAATATTTCTCAAATTTGAAAATCCCTCCAAAAGGGATGAGTACATTCAACAAGGCGTTAAAGGCCTCTTACGTGTCCTTTGCCTTGAGCCAAGTGACATTTACTCCATTCTTCTCTCCTTCCAACTTTTTATTTCACAAATTTCAAAAATTCCACCTAACCATATTTATGTGCACATTCATCAAAATGTGTTCATTCCTCTCCAATCACATGTGGACAAGTAACTTTCTCTCATTGGTTGGTCTTTTATCCCACATTCATCCATTTTGCCTCTTCCTCCATCATTCTCTTATATTTATAGGAGACTCTCATTTGAATCTTAGATCCATCAACTAAGAGGACCATCAGTATAGGCATTAGCATTTGAATTCATATCATTTTAATATTTTGGCAATGAATTTAGCTAGGTTATTGAAAAATTTCATCAAGGAAGCAACAATCATCACCAAAGATCATCACTTTACATCAAGGAATTGGAAAAGGGTCATTTTCCATATCAAAATGATACCAATTCCCCCATGGGATTGAGAGTTTGTTCACTAGAATAGGATTTAATAGCTTTTGTTGTTATGTTCATCGTATTTCTTATTTTCATGTGTCAAACTAATTTCATGGGGAATATTGATCTAACTTACATAATGAGTTAATTATATGTGTGTTATTTTGTGTTTGTGTAGGTATAGGTTCACCATTTAGATAATGGCACTGGAGAGAGGGATTGATACTCTATCATATGACATTATGTTGTTTTAAAAGAGTCTTCAACTCACAATATCTTTTTACACTCATTTATCAGTTGTTTTAGCTTTTGTAATTTTAGTAGATAAGATGAATGTTTGTTCTTTTGATCGAAATGCTTTAGGCGTTCTAACTGGTTATTGAGTTTCTCTCAATCTTCTTCTTGAAATTTTCTTATGCCTTTTCAAAAAATCCATTTTGGACATATCCTACAATTATTGCACTTTATGAGATCATATTTTTCTGATGGATGTCAACACCCTGTACCAAAGCTTTCATTTTTGCATATGTAGAGAGGCTGCGGGAAAAGGTTATACGATGATGTGATAGTGTTCATTTTTTTTAGTCTTTCAGACTGCATTGATAATTCAAAGTGTACGATCATCATTTCATCGGTTTCAAAATAAATTGAATAGCGTTTGAATAGTTTCCAAGTTTTATCGAGTTCCATTATCTTTGTACCTCTACTAGGCTATGCTATGGAACATTAATTATTTGCAGACCATGCCCACAACATCTAGTAAACGGTAGTAGAGAAAACCACTCGATCTTTGAATGCTATCATTTCAATCTACATTCATTTTTATTAACCTCGCTTCATGAAGATGCCTTCTCCATGAAGGAACACTTTTAATATAGTTTTATCAATTGTTATTTGCGCCTAATGAAGCTGAATATCTAGACATTGATATCTTGGAACCTTTGTAATAACCATTTTTTATAATGGTTAGGGTTTTATAATTACTCCATCTTCTATGACTGTGTCATCCCATCTTTTGGTCTTTCCATGCTGTCATTAAATGAAGATGAATTTCATACATTTGAAAGTAGCATGTAGGCGCATTATGTACACAAATGTCTTTGTATTATTTTGAATTCAAATTCAATGGGTCTTTCCATAAAGGTCATATCTTTGAAGCATTATGTCAAACAGTTCATGTATCATTTCTATACTTCCATTTTGGCATAGTTAGAGGAGCTACGGGTAAAGGCTACGGAATTCAATTTTACACCTACCAGTTGTTTTTATTTAAAAGTTTCTTGTGCGTATTCAACAAATCTTTTGTTTTTGCATAGGTTCTGCAATCATAACATTCTAGAAAAAATTATGGAAATCGGTTTTACGCCTGTGAAATGCATTAGCGTAAAAGCTTTTTAAAAGCATTTATTCACTGATTTATATGTACCTATCAATTGCATTAGTTTGAAAGTTGTTTTTAAAATAAACAAACATATATTAGTTTTCTTTACACCTACCAATTGCATTTACTTAAAATTTCTTACGCCTTTTCAAACAAACTTTGTTACATAAGTCTTGCAAACATTTACATTCTGGAGAAAACTCTATAAAATGAGTTTATGTTTTGCAATTGCATTAGATTGAAAGTTTCTAAAGTCTTTTCAACTAGTCCTTTAGTGCGAATCATATCATATTATTGTTGTCCCTATCTCAGTAATCTTGCTTTTTCATCATTCATTGTTTTTTCAACTTTATTGACCATCTTTCACCTGCTCATTAATATAAGTATAAAATGGATAGGTCATTTGGTTTATTCGGATGAAGGATCACATAAGCTATTTTTGAGTTTCATTAATGCTTGGTTTGAATCGAAAACAATATATTATGCTTTTATGACATGTTTGCAGCATAGATTTAGATTTTCTCTTTATGACAAGGTTTGCATTTGTTTTATACTTTCCTAGTCATTTAGATAGATTTGAATCACTCTTGTGCATATATTTTAGTATTTTAGCCTTTTTCATGGTTCAAATGTATTTAAGAGATCATTAATAAATTTTTATTGTGCATTTAGGAGATCATCAATGCATGATTTATATTTTTGTAAGGTTATCATTAATTCTTCGAAATATCATACTTCTTAATAACTTTATACTATTTATAGGATGGTGTTGGAATTGAGCATCTGAATTGAAGAAAAGCAAGAAGATTGGAGTTGAAGAAAATTGATCATTGAAAATTGAAATTAAAACTTGAAAAAGAATTTTTAAATGCTTGTTGTAATAACTTAAAGCATCTATTCCTGCTCTTGTTTTCTATTTTAGGACAACTAATTTTTGTCTTGGGTGTAAAATTAACTAGTGATTTGATCCTTTCAAGTTGGTTCAAGTTGAACTTAGAAACTCACTAGAATTTCAATTTGGTCTAAACTTGAACAATCAAACTTCACACTTCATCTTGGTGCTATAAAACAAATTATACATTATTGCTTTTGAGGTTTAAAATAAACATGTGTTTGTTCTATTTGTAATCTATTTTACAAATTAATATCATTCAAAAGGCATATGCACTTTTCTCACGCTTCAAAACAATCTTGAGAATCAAAAGTCTTTTGATGATATTAACTTGTAAAAAAAAGTGTCTCCACATGTCAATCTGAGCATTTTAAAATTTAACAAATCTTGCTAGTGTGAGTTGGGTATATCACGTGTGTTCTCTCTTTTTTCATGCAAACAAAGATTGGTGAAACTATGGATGTTATCGCTAGCTATTTTTTGCCTTTAGGGAGCCTGATTTGGTGGGAAAAAAACACTCACCCCAAGGGAACGACTCAAACCGGTAATGAGCTAAACACTAAGCTACTCCCAACCGGTATACAAATTTGAATGTTGAGGAAATTAGATCATTAAAAGAGCTCCTACGGGCAAGCAAGTGGTACTCTTTATATGATTTGATCTTGCCTCTCATGTGGCCTTTTGAATGGGTGCCTTGATTACGAACTAATTTGTGTCTAGAAGCCAAAATCCCTAAATCTATTTGTTGATGCAAGAACAATCTTTCTAAAGCCATCCCACATTTTTACGGATCTTGGTAGAGATGAGAATTATGCCATGGGAGTTTCATGGGTACTGATGCTTGGATAACCCAAGAAGCAAGTGCACTAAAAGGGGGAGCATGTGTGGTCAAGCATCTAATCATCCACTAAGAGTAGGCACAATTTGATTTAGCCGAGTGGGAATTCAATAGATATTGTCTCTTTTCATCCTAGGGTTGTGTATCATTTTGGAATCAAAATAATGTGTATGGATAGATATGTTTACAAATCATACAAATGTTGTTCAAAGTCCAAAAATATGTTAACAACTCCATGTGTTGATCCAATTAAAGGTAACACCATGCAAAATCAAAGTTACCTAGATCAAGGCAACATGATTCCCAACCACAAGAATGTTTAATTTCAACCTATAATGCCAAATCTAAACCTCATCCCAAATTATAATATTTTCCAAAATCAAATTTTCCATGATCCCATACAAACACCACAAGTATGCATTCCAAATCTGCTTGAACAAAAACCAAATCAACTATATCAAGGGTTTCAAGATCAAATTTTGCGAGATCAAATTGCTACACTTACCAAAATAGTTGATCCATTGTGCCAAGAGACATATCCATCCCAAAATCAATACACTCTTCCATTGGTTGAACCATATCATCAAAGCATTGGGTTGTGTCCCCAACCACATCAAGAAAAATATCTCCAATGTCAAGAAATTGGATATCAAGATCAACAACATAAAAAACAAACCCAACCTCCGAATCTTGAATATCAATCACCACATCTCCAAAATCAATCATCACAAGGTCAATTTAAAGTACAAATTTCACAAGGTAACAAATGAAAATACACACCACTCAGGGAAACAATCAAATCGGTCATGCAACAATTGATACAAGAAAATTTCATTAAAATCCCCATTTATGAGAATTATCAAGAGCCCCAAGTTAAACCACCAAGGTATAACAAGAAGCACCTTTTTGATTTTCAAAAAATAAAGGGACACACAACATCAAATTGTATTTGACTTAAAAATATCGTCCAAGACCTTATTGATCAAAAAATAATAACTATTGGGGACAATGATCAATATTCAACCACTAGCAATAGCAATGACAATCTCTCCTCCACAATTTTTGAAAACTATGATCAAGATATATCTATCAATGAGCACCTTGAAGATGTTTCTACCTCATTTGAAGATCAACTCAACATACATCGAGTCACTTTTTGATCATGATAAGTACCCCTCAACAATATCCAACAATGATCCATTCAAAGGAGTGTTAACATTATTTGATCCTATAATTGGTAATCCTTCCACCAATGATGATGTTGAAAGTGTCTCTACCTCACCTAATGAGTTAGAGGACATATCTCAAGATTTTACCCCAAAGCATGATTGAAATCTTTCACCAAAGTCTAGCAATGATCCTTTCCAAGATATATTGACATCCTTTGACCTGATGGTTGCAGATATTGAAGAAATACTCAACTCAACATTTGATCCAAGTCCACTCAAAGATCAAGAGGATATTGAGCCACTTCCCATGCCTAATGAAGATATCCAAGAACCCTTTAAAAGCAACCCATCCTTTGAAACTAACCCATGTCAAGAACGTGATCCAAAGCATGCCAAAAGCAATTCTAAAATTAATCAAGATAAATAATTCATATCTCCAAGGTACTACAATGATCTAATGGACACTCTACTATCTCTACAAGATGTCACCAATGATGTGTTAGACTAACCACTAGCATCTCCCTTCAGGTTCGTGACATGGTTTAACTGCCTCTCATGGATCTTAACTGACGCTTGTATCAGGCATTGACAGGTCGATATTTTTGTGTAACGACAAGGCCAACAATTGGTATCAGAGCCAATCACAGGTTCAAATCCCTTGGGTGACACTGATGGGGTGATTTTTGGACTAACTGCTAGCATCCCCCTTCGGGTTCGTGGCATGGTTTAACTACCTCTTGTGGATCTTAACTAACGCTTGTATCGAGCATTGATAGGTCAATCTTTTGGTACAATTACAAGACCAACATGATGATCATATCCATATAGCACATAGCCCTTCGTTTACCCGTGAAATGCTTTCTTTGGATGGACATTTAGATGATCTTCATTCAAAACAAGAGTCTCATACTCTTAATATCATTACCAAGGAACAAGAGTCTCCTACTCTTAACATTTATACACAGGATGAAGATATAGAAAATTCTAGAGACATATAAAAAATGGTTCATGAAGAAGGCTTCTATAGAAGTGGTGAATCAAAAACATCCTGTGAAGGAATATCAAAAATGAATCATGAGGGAGACTTATATGTGGACAGTGAATCATCAACACCTTTGGGAGAAGCATTAAAATGTGACACTTCACAAGATCAAGCCAAAGATATCAATCAAGAAGTTATCCCACTTATGGAGGATCATATCACATATAAACTTAGATCACTCACCTTTTTAGGGGAAAATTATCTTATCAATGAAGAAGCTATCACCTTTGAGGATCCATAACAAAGAAGAGAAGGGTTAGCACCTTGTTTCCAAGGTAAATCATATCCTATTGAAAATAAAAATTTTCAAAAAATGAATTATTAAGGCAGAGGATTAGGCCTACATGAACAGGGTATCCTCTAGAACCAGTGTAGATTATTGGAAACCCTAAGCATCAAGGTCTTGGTTATTCAACACTAGGGGCAACTTTGTCTCAAACAAATGTCAACATAGGGAGCATGAACAATCCTTATGATGAAATCAATTCCAATACTATAAACAACCATGTCATGAATCTTCATCCACCCATCACCCCATCCATGAATTGGGACCAACATCAAAATAAAGATTTCAATCAAAGCATGAAGAACATCATCAAAGAAAAATAAGTAGTGAAGCATAAAGGAAAAATAAAATACAAGTTGATACCAAAGAATATAAAGAAGGATTATCCCTATCAAACTCCATTAGTCAAAGAAACTATGGGGAAAAATGAAAAAGGTGCAAGTATCCATCAAAGATGTCCACAAAGGAAAAAGTAGTCTTCTGAAGTAATGTACAAAGTATATCAATTAGTTGGTCCTAATTCTATGTATATTTCCATATCCACCCATCATTGCTCATCTTCCCAAATTTGGAGAGTCAAAGGTTTCAAACTATCAACCAATCCATCTTTTATTCCTAAACACAATCCACCATCTACACATCCACACATGATATCTAATTCTCACATTGACCATGTTGGTTGGTGCATAGAAATGGGTAGAAATTTCATGGACAACTTACTTTTTCATCCCGAAATAGCAAAAACATGAACGCATTATAATAAAATGCACTCGCATTATGGCTTGGTAATGACCGAGCCTAATGTGGGTGTGTTATAACGCACTCGCATTATGGTTTAAATTTCAAAAAATGCATGCATTTTGAGTTCAAAAACTGTGCATTTTTTAAATAAAAAAAATATTTCCAAAATGCGAGCATGTTATAACGCACTCACATTTTGGTCTACATTGAAAAAAAATCTTCTCTTTTTCTTGTCTCTTTCTTCTTGCTATCTTTTAGGGAAACTATATACATGAAATAAACATTTAAGTATAAGTTGACATTTACATATGGATGTTTACTTTCTTATACTTTAAGTTATATTTCATGTATATAGGAAAGATTTTTGAGAGTGGTTTTAGATCTCTAGGAGCTACAATGCAAATTCTAGTTTTTGGAAGATCTCAAAAATTTCAGACTTAGTCAAATTTTAGCAATCAGTATGTCAAATTTAAGTAATCAGCAAGTTGTATCATCTTTCTCTCTATGTCTCACACTTTTTTATCCCTTATGCTCTAGACCTCTCTCACACACTTTCCCCTTCCCTCTATACTTCTATCTATCTAGCCTCTCTCTCCCCCTCCATCCCTCCCTCTTTTCCTCTAATACTCTCTATCTCCCCCTCTCTCTCTTCCTTCCTCCCACCCACCTTCCCGATCTACTTCAATCTATCTAACCTATCTCTCGCTACCTCTCTCTCTCCCTCCATCTCTCTCTTCCTTCATCCCAACCACCTTCCCTCTCTACTTATCTTTGTCTAACCTATCCCTCTCTGCCTATCTCTCACCCTCCCTCCTCTCTCTCTCAATCTCTCTACCTTCCGCCTTCCCTCCTCTCTCTCTCATTCTCTTTATCACACTTCTCTCCCTCTATCCCTCCCTCCTCCCCTCTCTTCTTCTATCTCTCTCCCTCCCTCCTCCTCCCACTCTATCTCTCCTTCCCTATATACTTCTCTTTAATTCTCTCCATCTCTACCTATCTCTCCCTTGTTCCCTCTCACTCTCCCTCTCCCTCTCTCCCTCTTTCTTAATCTCCCAACCTTAATCCTTCCCTTTTTGTTTCTCTCTCTCACACACTCTATCCCTCCCCATCTCTCTCTTTGGTTTAGGCTTTATGGTTTAGGGTTTAGGATTTAAGGTTTAGTATTTAGGGTTTAGGAGTTAAGGTTTAGGCTTTAGGCTTTAGGTCCAACCCCCTCTCTCTCAGGTGTATCCCTCCTTCTATCCCTCCCAATCCTCTCTCTCCTTTAGGTATATCTCTCACTCCCTTTATCTCTCTCTCTCTCTCTCTCTCTTAGGTCTCTCCCTCCTAGGTCCCCTCTCCCTCTCTCGGGTCTCTCCCACCCTAAAAAGAGAACACACACACACACTCTCTCTCTTTCTCTCCGGTCTCTCCCTCCCACCCCCTTCCCCTCTTCTCAAGTATCTCCCTCCCACCCTAACTAGAGAACACACACACTCTCTATGTCTCTCTCTAAGGTCTCTCCCTCACCCCCCTCTCTCTCCCTCTCCCACTCTCTCTCTCCCAGTTCTCTCCCTCCCACCACCTCTCCCTCTCTCAAGTATCTCCCTCCCACCCTAACTAGAGAATCTCTCTCTCTTCCTCTTATCCCCTATATCTTAAGTCTCTCTTTTCCACATCCTCTAACTCTCTCAAGTATCTCCCTCCAACCCTAACTAGATAACTCTCTCTCTCAAGTCTCTTCGTCCCACCCTAACTAGAGAACTCTCTCTCTCTCTCTCAGGTCTCTCTCTCTCTCTCCCTTTCTGAAGTCTCTCCCTCCTATCTCCCTCTTTGCATCTCCCTCTCTCTCCCTCTATCCCTCTCTCTTAGGTATATCCCTCCAACCCCCTCCCTCTCTCTCAATTCTATTCCTCCCAGCCTCCCCTTCTCTCAAGTCTCTCCCTCCTACCCCACCTCTCTCTCAGGTCTCTCCCTCCCCGCCCTCCCCTCTCTCAAGTCTCTCTCCCACACTAACTAGAAAAATCTCTCTCTCTCTCTCTCTCTCTCTCTCTCTCTCGTTTCTCCCTCACACCCCCTTAGTCTCTCTCCATCTCTATCTCTCTCTCTATCTATCTATCTCCCACTCCCTATTTTCCCTCTCTCTCCCTCCCACCCTAACTAGAGAACTCTCTCTCTCTCCCCTATCTCCCTGGTCTCTCTCTCCCTCCCACCATAACTAGAGAACTCCATCTCTCTCTCTCTCTTTGGTCTCCCTCTCCCACCCCCTCTTCCTCTATTAAGTCTCTCACTCCCCACCTAACTACATAAATATCTCTCTCCTCCTTCTCTCTCCATCTCTACCTCTCTTCCAACTCTATCCCTCCCTCCCCATCCCCCTCTCTCATGTCTCTACCTCCCACCCCTCCCCCTCTTATCAATTCTCCCTCCCACCCTAACTAGAGAACTCGCTCTCTACCCTCTATCTCTCTCCCACTCATCCCTCTTGCTCTTGGTCCCTCTCTCTCAATTCTCTACCTCCCACTCCCTCTCCCTCTCTTAGGTATCTTTCTCTCACTCACTCTCTCTATCTCTCTCCCCTCTACCCTTAAAATTAAACCCTTCAACCTTAACCCCTAAACCCTAAACCCTTAAAAACTCCTCTTAACCCTCTACCCTCTTTCTCTATCAAGTCTCTCCCTCCTACCCCCTCTCCCTCTATCAAGTCTCTCTCCCACTCACTCCCTATCTCTCTCTTTCTCTCTCTTGCAAGTCTCTACCTCCCACCCCCTCTCCCTCTCTCAAGTCTCTCTCTCTCTCAATCCCCCCCTCTATCTCTCTCCCCTCTACCCATAACCTGAAACCCTCTACTCTTAACCCTATACCCTCTATCTCTCTCAATTCTCTCACTCCTAACCCCTCTCCCTCTCTCAAGTCTCTCATTCACTAACTTCTTCTCTCTCTCCCCTCTAATCCTAACCCTCTACCCTAGATTTCCAATTCGATGAAAATGGTAATGCAGTTTGAGGTATAGGTTTGAAGTTATAGGTTGCAAGATTAGGTTTGAGAGTCCAATATATATGGTAGAGGGTAGAGGGTTTAAGGTTTAGGGTTCATGGATTAGGGTAGAAATTTTACTTGAGTTTAAGGGTTTAAGGGTTGAGGGTAGAGGGTAAAGGGTTTAAAGGTTAAGGGTTAATGGTTTAGGGTTGAGTGTTTAAGGGTTTAAGGTTTGAGGGTATAGGGTTAAGGGAGTAGGGAAGAGAGGGAGGGATGGAGGAATGGAGATATCAAGGGAAAAGTGAGATAGAGAGAAGTAGAGAAGAAGAGGGAGGGATAGAGATAAATGATGGTTGAAGATCCAATCTATAAGGTAGAGGGTTAAGGGTAGAGGGGAGAGAGATAGTGGGCGTGAGTGAGAGAGAGAAACTTGAGAGAGGGTAGGAGGGAGAGAGATAGAGGGAGGGGGGTTGAGGGTAGAGGGTAGAGGGTAGAGGGTAGAGGGTTTAGGGTTTAGGGTTTAGGGTTTAGCGTTTAAGGGTTAAGGGTTTAGTGTTTATGGTTAACGGTAGAGGGGAGAGAGATAGAGGGAGTGAGTGACTGAGAGACTTGAGAGAGACAAAGAGAGAGAGGAAGGGAGTGGGAGGGAGGTAGAGGGAGGCAGGGTTAAGGGTAGAGGGTAGAGGGTTTAAAGTTTTAGGGTTTAAAGTTTAAGGTTTTACGGTTTAGGCTTAAGGGTAGAGGGGGGAGAGATAGAGAGAGTGACTAAGAGAGATAGACCTGAGAGAGGGGGAGGAGGTAGGAGGGAGATGGTTTAGAGAGAGAGAGGGAGTGGGAGAGAGATAGATGTTGGTATGTGGCGACTGATCATTCTATACTATACACTCTTCATGTATCCTCGCTAGGGTCTAGGGCTGGGCCGGGCCCCTCGGGGGTTCGGGGCTGCAGCCCCAGAAATTTTGGCCTGCTTTTTCGTGAAATTACTGAAAAAGGGAAAAATCACAAAAAGGAAAAAAACCCCGATTTTGTATAACCCTAATTTATAAAGGGTTTAGGATAGAGTTACAGTATCATAAGAAACAGGCGATTATTCGCGATATTGTAATAGGGTTTTGCACTGGTTAATAATATCATTGGATGGCTGCGGTTTGGTGGATGTAGCCCACATTGGGTGAACCACGTTAAATTCTCTGTGTTATTTTTCTGTGTGTTTTACTTCTGGTTTATTTGATAAAATCTGCATTTAGCTTTTAGATATCTGCCATTGAAAACCTAACAAGTGGTATCAGAGCGGGTTGTTTTCGATTATCGTTTGCAGGAAAGTCTCACGGTTGAGTGGGAGTCTCACGGTTAAGTGGGAGCAATGGCAGACGAGGGTAAGATGAAGGTTGATAAGTTCAATGGGAAGAACTATCAGTTATGGAAGATGCAGATGGAGGACTATCTCTATCAGAAGGATTTATGGCGGCCATTGGAAGGGAAAACCAAGAAACCCATAGCAATGACGGATGAGGACTGGGATATTTTGGATAGAAAGGCACTTGGCAGTATTCACTTATGCCTAGCACAATCGGTGGCATTCAATATTACAATAGCAAAGACAACTCTAGAGTTGATGGAAACCCTAGCAAAGTTATATGAAAAGCCTTCCACTTCGAATAAGGTATTTCTTAGGAAGCGTTTATTTAATATGAAAATGGTAGAAGGTGGATCAGTTACTGATCATTTGAATGAATTTAATACGGTTACCAGTCAATTAACTTCTATAAAAGTTAACTTTGATGAAGAAGTTAGGGCTCTTTTGATTTTGTGTTCTTTGCCTGAAAGCTGGAATAGCTTGGTAATGGCGGTTAGCAATTCTATTTCTGGTTCAAATACATTGAAATTTGATGATGTTGTTGGTGTTATTTTAAGCAAGGAAATTCGTAGGAAAAGCTAAGGTGGAACATCCACATCAGGCAGTGTTTTGAATGCAGAAATCAGGGGCAGAACAAATGAGAGACGAAACAATTTTGGGAGTTGTGGAAGTCACGAGGAAAATCAAGGGACAGAAGGTCCCAATCTAGAGACAAGAGGGATTGTTGGTACTGTGGTAAGCCAGGGCATGTAAAGAAAGATTGTTGGTCTCGAAAAAATAAAGAAGGAGACAAACAAGAAGGAAATAAAGAGGCAAATGTGGTAAGTAATAAATCTGATGAGGATGCTTTGATTCTTTCTCTTGATAATGCTGATGATTCTTGGGTGTTAGATTCAGGGTCTTCATTTCATGCTACGCCCCATAGAAATTATTTTCTTGATTATGTCCAAGGGGATTTTGGGCTAGTTTATTTGGGAGATAATGAACCTTGTCAGATTGTTGGAAAGGGAGGAATCAAGATCAAGTTGCAGAATGGGAATCATTGGCTACTACATAAGGTAAGGCACATTCCAAAGCTAAAAAGAAATTTAATTTCTACAGGGCAACTAGATGATGAAGGTTGTGTTGTTACATTTAGTGATAAAAATTGGAAGGTTACAAAAGGTGCCTTAGTAGTAGCAAAAGGTGCGAAAGTAGGCACCTTATATCTTTGTACAGGTCATACTGTTCCTTCTACTTTAGCTATTGTAGATAAAAATCAATGTTCAGGAACAGTTGCTGCAATTCAGCAGGAAGAAAATCAGATAGTTGTTGTGAATTCTCAATCAGCACTATGGCATAACAGACTTGGGCATATGAGTGCAAAAGGTATGAAAGTACTTCATTCAAAGAATGTTTTACCAGGTCTAAAATGTGTTAATATGGATTTCTGTGAAAGTTGTGTTTATGAAAAACAAAAGAGAGTTAGTTTTCTCAAGGATGGGAAACAAAAGAAAGATGAGAAATTGGAGCTTGTGCATACGGATGTATGGGGACCAACTCAGGTATCTTCTCTCGGTGGCTCTCATTATTATGTCACATTCATTGATGATGCAACTAGGAAGGTATGGATTTATTTCATTAGGTAGAAATCTGATGTATTTGAAACTTTTAAAAAATGGAGAAGCTTGGTTGAGAATGAGATAGGTAAAAAGTTGAAATGTCTCAGATCTGATAATGGTGGTGAGTATTGCAGCAAAGAGTTTGAAGATTATTGTTCCTCTAATGGTATTCGTAGGCAGAAAATGGTTCCAAGGACTCCACAGGAAAATGGAGTGGCTGAGCGCATGAATAGAACAATAATGGAGCGTGCACGGACTATGAGATTGCATGTCGGGTTGCCTTTAAACATGTGGGAAGAGGCTGTAAACACTGCTGTTTATTTAATTAATAGAGGTCCATCTAATCCTTTGGGTTGTGGTATTCCAGAGGAAGCATGGAAAGGTAAGAAGGTGAGTTATTCTTTTCTGAAAACCTTCGGTTGTGAAGCATTTGCACATGTAGATTCTGAAAATAGAACCAAGCTTGATGCAAAATGAAAGAAATGTATATTTGTTGGATATGACATAGATGAATTTGGTTATAGGCTTTGGGATTTTGAAAATAAGAAAATTGTGAGAAGCAGGGATGTCATATTCAATGAGAAAATGTTGTACAAAGATCTATTACAGCAGCATGAGAAGACAGAACAGGATTATATAGTGCTGGATGATATTACAAACAACAATGTTCCAGTGGTTCCTCATGCTCCGCAACAACAGCAACAAGAAATAGCACAAACTCCAGTGAATGTTAGGCGATCTTCAAGGTTAAGTAGACCTCCAGAAAGATTTTCTCCCTCTTTGTACTCTATTCTATTAACTGATGCTAGTGAACCAGAATGTTATCATGAAGCTATGCAGGTGGATACCAAGGTTCAGTGGGAGCATGGAATGGAAGAAGAAATGGACTCCTTGCTGAAAAATCAGACTTGGGAATTATGCAAGTTGCCTGCAGGTAAAAAGGATTTAGCAAACAAATGGGTTTATAGGATGAAAGAGGAGGATGGAGGTAAGAAAAGATTTAAATCCAGATTAGTTGTAAAGGGATTTGCACAGAAACAGGGTATTGATTTTGATGAAATATTTTCTCCAGTTGTTAAAATGACCTCTATTCATACTGTGTTAAGTATTGTGGCTGTTGAAGATTTGCATTTAGAATAGCTTGATGTTAAAACTACCTTTCTCCATGGTGATTTGGAAGAGGAAATTTATATGGAACAGCCACAAGGATTTGAGACCAAAGGTAAGGAGAAACTAGTGTGCAGATTGAAGAAAAGCTTATATGGCTTGAAGCAAGCACCTCGACAATGGTATCTTAAATTTGATAGTTTTATGGCTGAACAAGGTTACAATAGGTGTAATTCAAACCATTGTGTTTATTTTAAGATGCTAGGTGAATATAGCTACATTATTTTATGTTTATATGTTGATGATATGCTTGTAGCGGGGTCTAACATGGATCACATAAAGGAGTTAAAACAATAGTTAGCAAATTCATTTGCTATGAAGGATTTGGGGGCAGCAAAACAAATCCTTGGTATGAAGATTACAAGATATAGGAAAAACAGGAAATTATTTTTATCTCAGGTTGATTATGTTAAAAAGGTGTTGCAAAGATTTCATATGGAGAATGCAAAAGCTATCAGCACACCTTTGCCCAGTCATGTAAAATTGACTAAGGATATGTGTCCAAAGACACAAGAGGAGGAAGAAAAAATGTCCAAGGTACCATATGCTTCTACTGTAGGTAGTTTAATGTATGCCATGGTATGCACGAGACCAGATATTGCACATGTTGTAGGAGTTGTTAGCCAGTATATGAGTAATCCAGGAATTGAGCATTGGAATGCAGTAAAATGGATTCTCAGGTATTTGAGAGGTACACCAAATAAACATTTATGTTTTGAGGGCTCTAATACAGATTTAAAAGGCTATGTTGACTCAGATTTGGCAGGGGATATTGATACCAGGTGGAGTACCACAGGTTATGTATTTACCGTTGGTGGGACAACAGTAAGCTGGATATCTCGATTGCAAAAGGTGGTTGCTTTATCCACCACAGAGGCAAAGTATGTGGCTGCAACAGAGGCAGCAAAGGAGATGATATGGATGCAATTTTTCATGGAAGAGTTGGGAAAACAACAGGCTGAAAATTACTTGTTCATAGACAGCCAGAGTGCTATACATCTTGCAAAGAATTCTGCCTTGCACTC